>CM021316.1:92118-106653 GCA_010645155.1 Tigriopus japonicus | reverse complement strand
GGCTGGCTTCAAATTGGTCGGTCTGCCACTTCGAGGGCCATTATTGAGGTCTTTCCCGGCTTCTATGCGCTTGCGGATGTTGTAGACCGTCATCCTGGTGACCTTGGTGACCTTGACAATGTCGGAGATGGGGGTGCCGGCTCAGATGAGGGCGGCCACTTCGATTCTTTTCGTCTCCATCTCAGTGCTCGGTTGTCTCACGCTGTCAATAAGCAGCTCAACGGAAACAGGAAGTTGTCAGCTGTTGACTGATTATCGCAAAAATTGGTTTTTAATCACACAACCAATCAAAAAATGTAGTTTAAAAATGTATAAATTCTTTTCGCCGGCCCGGTAGATATCTAGATTACTGGACGTTTTACGACCGACCGCTTGGTTGATTGAACAAGACAATGAACGAAGGTCATAGAATAGCTCGTATGCTATGATGGCAAAGCTCGATAGTTGACTTGCAAGTTTACTTCAGAGTGTGCTTGAATGGTTTTCTCCATCGATTTGGCTTTTCTCGAATGTGACGGTCCGTTTCGATCTTGAAATTCCCGAACATCTATGATCATTCCCTCAAGAACAGGTCAAGGGGCATGCAATTTTTGACAGCAAATTCGAAGAAACACTGAAAGGAAGTTCGCTTTTAGTTGGTTTGATCGGCGTTGAAGTGTTCCAATGGGAATGCTTCAACGCCGCCGGAGAACTTCCCTCTTCGCATGCTTCCAGTCATGCTTCTCGTTGATGAAACCTTATGTTTAGGTCAAATTGTGAGAAGGTTTACTTGAAGCTGACTTGAAGTCAATGCTACTAGCACACCTTGGCGTACGCTTAACAAAACAGCTACTAGCTGTTAAGTAACAAGAACTTCTGTCGAAAAAAAGGTGAAATTTTGAATTGTTTGAGAACCTTTATTTTTGGCATGAATTTTGAAACCAAAAAACATAAATGTGCACTAAGGTTCCTGACACATTTTTTTAGTTTATCGAACTTTTTGCTTTAAGCTAGGCCTTAAATGACCTAAACATTTTATAAACATGTTTTCTCCTCACACTAACTTCAAACACCAATATACTAAACAATCAAAGAATGCAATTCAAAGACCTCATTATTCATTGACTTTGAAAATCAACAAGACCCTTTTTGTACCTTTTTGATCTTAAGGTTGGAAGTTTGATCTTGGCCCGCCTACAAATCCAGCCATTACGAATTTTTTATGGATAAAAGATTCGTCTTTTTCCTAAAAAAGTTCTTACAAAAAAGTTATAGGCCCAATATCTTAATAATTTAAGGCTTCCGGTGTCTCAGTAGCGAAACGTTAAACAGCGCTATTCAATTTTCATTTTCATTCAAAAGAAAACAAGTCAGTTTGCCTCAAAAAATGACAGTTAGTACTTCATGCCAGGATACTTGAATTTCTCTCTTCCGACACAAAGTGATAAAACAAATAGGGGAAAGGGGATAAATAAAGGAAGCAAGTTTTTGAAATGTCAAAAGTGCTCCAAACTATCATCGCAATATCAATTCTTCTAACAGAAGTTTGGGTTATCAAGAATTACAACTATGAAATAAGAGGTAAGAAGCTCCATTAACTCTGATCAGTTAGAAAAGGAAGGTGGAGAGACCCAGGAGACTGATACACATCCAATAGCGTTTTTCTCTTTGGCAAATACAAAAGAGAAAATCAAAACATCCTGTGGAACCATTTGAGATTCATGGTAAAACCTTTAATGTTAGTAAAATTATGGCTAATATGCTTGGAGATCAGTTCTCAAGAGTATTTTCAATTCCAAAAAGGGTTGGCAGAGCAGGACTGTAGTAATGTTGTTGATGTGCCTGGCATTGATAGTCAGGATAATCAATTGGAGGATGTGGTAGTCACAGATCAAGATGCTTTTGAGGCTATCAAGAGCTTAAAGCTCTCGAGTTCTCCTGGACCCGATGGTGTGACATCTCAGTTTCTCATGAAATGCTCACAGATTCTTGCCCGTTTTCTCGTACTTGATGCGTCGCATCTTGCATCAGGGCAAGTTTCCCTCCTCATGGAAAGTAGCTAATGTTGTTCCAATTTTTAAGGGCGGAAATAATAATGCTAATAATCTTTATTGCATGTTAACTTTACACTTTGCATTTACATTGTCATTATTCATCCTGAGTTTGTGAGTTTTTGTACTAAGAGGGGCCCATTTTGGGTTCAAGTCGCCCAGTCGCTCCCTAGTAATTGTCAGCCCATTTCACTGACCTCCAGTACGACCAAAGTGTTTGGGAAGCTCATGAAGTCCAAGCTTGTAGATCATGGGTCGGCAACCACTTTTGGGTCAAGGCCCACCAAATTTGATTACATGTTGTCAGGGGCCAACCAAGTAGACGTTGGTAGGTTCAGGGGCCCACAAATTAATTATCAAAGAGTTTTGGGCCTCCTAGTGCAGTACTACGGGTGGCTTCCTGGCTCACTATTTTGGACTTTCCCCATAGCTCCTGGGCCCAGCAATGACCACCCTTGGGCCCACATATGGCCCACAGCCCACCGGTTGCCTACCCCTGGTCTATGTTCATGGAAATTATCGATATTTCACGTCAGGATACCGTGGCTCGAATGGGGTCAATAATACAGGGTCCGCCAAAACCTGGGCACTTCACGAAAACAACTCTAACTAAAAAACTACTAGGCCGATTTCCATGCTCTTTACCAACTTAAAAACTAAAAACAAAGCCACACAACTTATTTTTCTATCATTTTTTACGTTTTATGTCATAATTTTCAACAAACTACGGTTGAACTACATGAAGTAGGGGCCCTCTGCGACGAGAACTTTCTCCAGGCGGACGTGGATGGCCTCGCACACTCTCTTCACCTTCTGGAGCACCAGAACCTCGTCCCAGGCCTTCATAATTGCCATCTCCAGAGCCTTGACGTTTGGCTGGCGTTTCTTGTAGGCCACGGCCTCCACGGCTGTGGCACGGCACGCGAGCTTCTTGTCACTCCAGGGGACGGCCCGGGGGATGCGGTCATTCTGGTTGAGCTCAAACCACTCCTGGAGCTTCTTGGCCCCCTCCATCCTCTTGGTCACGGCCTGGTGGCTCAGGAGTGGCCTCTCCAGGGTCACCAGAGTTTTCAGGCCGGCCTCCTTCACCAGGCGCCCGGCCGTCGTCACAGACACGCTGCAGGCCTCCTGAATGTTCTTCACGTGCCTCACCGGGTTCCTCCTGGACATCTCCTTCACCGTGCGAACGTTGGCGGCCGTCATCTTGGTATTGGGCCTCTCGCCCTTGAAGTTGCACTTCGTGACGCCGTTCCTCTCCCTGATGGACTTCAGGATCTTGTACACGGCCGGGACAGTGTAGTCAACAGTCATGGCGATCTCCTTGGCTGTCTTCCCGGCCTCAGAGAGGAACTGTGTGGGCGCCCTAGCCTCGTTTAGAGTGTTCTTCTTGACGATGCCGGCAGCGGAGGCGCGAGACAGAAATCGGTGACTTTTGAAAAAATGGTCATAACTTTTTTGTTTCTTGTCCGATTTTAAAAACTTGGGCCCATTTGAAAGGTATTTAAATGCTTTATCACGAGAAAAAACTTACGGGGACTTTGGCATTTTTACTAGGGCTCAAGGACTCGGTCGCAAATGGACTTTAGTGCACTTTTTGCACGGCCCCCTGGGCCTCGGTCTGTCACTGGATCTCTTTTCTTTGTTATTGTTCTTAACCAGTTTAGACACCATAGTGGACGCACAAAATGTTTCATGCCAATCAGCTCCTTCGTTACGTAGATATTCGCATTTACTGTATATCAAGTGTCAAGGTTTTGGGGGACCCTGTATGCAAAATTTATTTCAGGGCGATTGAATCAAAAGCACATAAAGCAACTTTGTCCTATTACAATAATAAGACTGAACACTGATGCAAACAATAATTTAAAGGTGGTTATTTGTCCAGTGTGTTCCAAAGAATTATTTCAATGTCTCAAAATGTTTCCCATAGGGAGAATTAAAATAATGTTCAATGTTTCTCTCTGGTAATGTATGATTTCATGTGTCTCATTTTCTAGTTATATACTGAGAATATTATCAACCAAGTGGGCCTAAATGGAAAAACACTTGGCTTCGCCAAAATGGGCCGAGCAACTCAGCACAGCCAACGGTATGTTTTACCTCTAGCGATATGATTTAAAAGGCTCACTTGAGCAACCTTTGTGCACGTCCCATTCTGCAAACACATTGTTAAAAAACAAAACTCATAGAGAGCTCTTACTTTTTTATCAAAAGCAAGTTTCTTAAAACCAATGTGCGCAAAGGGAGTTTCAAGAGGGCGTTTGGATTTGTTTGATTGTCATAGTCAATCCGGGAAATCATGCTTGTGCCACCAATCGGCCATGTAGTAATTTACGTGGCACCTTGGCTTAGCTACAATCGAATTCTCTGGAACAAGAACAACTGAATCTGTCTGGACAGGGAGGCTAATGAAAAGAATTATGGTTTTCAGTAGGAACAAATCAGTTATGTGCTTCTCCAAATGAGATTCTTCTAATGTAGATTAGAATCCGTTTTTCAATCTTTAGCCAAGTCAGAAGTTATGCTCTCGCATTTTTTTTTATTTTTTTTTAATTTATTTTTGTGGCTTTACGGATTTTTCATCGCCGCTACAAAGAATGGGATTCCCTGCAACAATAAACTATAAATAAAATAATTTAAGCAATTAATATTCATACGAAATTTGGTCTACCAACGAATTACTGTTGGCAGATCTGCACAACCTTTGAATAATGGGTTGATCAGGAATTTTAAGTGCAAATCTTTCTGAGAATGAATGAACTAGCTCTTTTCTGGTCACTGTTATTTCACAAAAGGAGAAGCTCATTCATTCTATGCTTTCTTAAGTACATAAGTTCAAGTTTTCACTTGTGAGTTGAAAATTGAAATAGGTAGGTAGACCACCCAAAACAAGCAAGAACTTGTTCGCTAAATTACGCAATTGCATTTGTCCTTTTGAAAATCGCAATTCTTATCCTTAGCCTCCCACTCCATAAATTCAAAGCTTCTTGTCTGGAGTTTGATTTTCTCAAAGTGCGTTCGCGTCATGCCCTAATCACCAAACCAAAGTCTTTGTTGTTGAAAGGAGTCCTTTCGCGATTGTTTCACGCATTGTTTCTTTTTGGTCTGGTACAAGACACTTGTGCTTTGTCGTTTCAATTGTTGTTAATCAAAGGCCAGGTGTGGGGGTTTCTTTTAGCTTCAATGGGCGTCTGGCCTATTGAGCAACAAATGTATTCTGAAGGATAAACACCACAATTCCACCAGAAAAAGGAACTCAGTCTGCCCTATATTGGGGCCACTTGAGGCCTGACTCTTGTTTCCTTTAGAGGTAAACACAGACAACATACTCATTACTAGGGCAAGGATAAAAAAGTTTAAAAGTAGAAAATATTTTTTAAAAAGTTTTTTTGCCTGTTTTGATAGATATAACTAGACCGCGGATCCAAAAGTTTTTCCTGCAGAGCAGAAATTCTTGACGTTTCAGGATGTAGGTCAGCTTGGGTCAGCTGAACACCAGCAGTATAGAAAAGTTAATGGCGTTAACTCTCTAGATTTACTGCTCTGCAAGAAAAAAACTTTTGAATCCGCTATCCAGATATAACTTTTTTCCATCAAAAAACTTTTTTGAACTTTTTTAGCCACATAGTCGCATCCAAATTTTGTGCTTTCACGCGAATCTGCCGCTTTTGGGGGTCTGTTGTACGTGCTCTTTGGGCCCTTTGCGTCTTGTGTTTTTCAAGTCAAAGGAAAATAACGAAAACTTACATGTTTGACCTCTAAAATCTCTTTCGCCTCTAATTTTCTTGGTGGTAAATCAAACCATACAAACATCTTTTATTAGCTTCTGCAAACTTTGCCGACAAACTGAAAATCCATAATTATTTGTGAACGCCATTTTCTTTCTTTCCAAACAAACTCATTTATTTGCTACAATTTTTCAAAATCTCTTTCAAAACAAGCTTTTGAAAGAGTACGAAAGATGGCGTTGTAAGGGCAAAATATAAGAGCTGGATGTAGCTCCTAAAAGAAACATACGGCAGATTCTTAGACCTACCTTAGCCGCAATGATCTATTGGAAGAGTGTAATCGAACGAATTCAGCTGGGGATTCTGGGGCCAAAATGACTAGGGATGGGTCAGAACTAGGTTTGGACATTTCATAATTTTAGTTTGCTACGTGAGGAAACAATTCTTATTTGACTTGATTGTCAAAATGAAGAAAACGAGTTGGGCTCACGAACTTTGATTCAATTTTATAGAGGGTGAGTCTCGACTCCGACGCATCCCTAGCCATTTTGGCCCCAGAATCGTCAGCTGAATTTGTTCGATTACACTCATCCAAACACCACAACAAAGTACAAAACGTAGTTCAAAAGAATAAGTTATTCATTCATTGTTGAGCAAAACACTGCCACAAATATAGCTCACTTAATGGAATGTTCATTGGCAGGAACAAGACTAACACAATTGAGAACTTAGCTTATTCTTAGCAAACATGTCAAAAAAGTACTTTTTTATTCATGATTGACTTTTTATCAAGTTTAGGCAAATAATAGTACTTCAACCATGCAATAGTTGACCAAAAGTAATAATAATATTCATGTGAATAAAGAGTTGACTTCGAAATAAATACAAATATTTTAAATTTTTTCCATCATTAAAATGTATGGTGCTCATTGCAACTCATTGAAGTGCTACCTGGTTGCAAATTTCCATGGATTTTGTAGCGTTAAAGCGTAGACGTACTTGAATAACCATAAAATCTTAGATTTTCCAACTTTGTTTGTATCCTTCTTAGCCGGTTTTTGTTCAACGTTCTAAAAACTGTTTTCCTTGATTTCTTGTGTTTTTCGGGGGAATTTTTTAATACCGCTACAAGGAATGGGATTCCCTGTAAAGAGAGTTAATGATTAATATAGTTTTTAAAATTACAGTTTATATGAAATTTGATCCACCAATGAGTTACTGTTGGCAGATCTGTACAACCCTTGAATAGTGGGTTGGTCAGGAATATAATTTATAAGTTTGTCCAATCCTGCCTTAAATGCTGTTAGAGGATCAGCTCCTACATATTCCCGACGAAGACTAATGGGCAACAAATTGAACAATGAAAGAGCCCGATAAAGAAGAGAGAAGGACTTCATTGTTCGAACTAGGCTGGATTTCTTGGGATACCAGCTCATGTTTATTTTCTTTATTGCTCCTCTTTAGAAGTTTAGTACAAAATCCAGTATTTCTTCATACCTTGATGACGCAAAATTAGTTTGTGGAAGGAACGGTCAGGACTCAAAAAGTTTAGTTGATGACTTGGAGAAAGTCTACTCTTGGGTTGGTCAGAGTAGTATGGCATTGAACGAGATGAAATTCCGCACAGTGACGAATGGGACGTCAAAATTAGATGTTCCACTCAAAGACAATGGAGGTTGTGATATTGAGTAGGTATCGTCCATGAGGGATTTAGGAGTTGTCATCCAAGATGATGGAAAGTTTGATGCTCATATCCAGTTGAAAGTGGCTTTTAAACTGGACGTTGAACAAACGTTTTCAACAAACGTGTGGCTGGATCTATCGCACTTTCAAGTCCAGAGATAGTATTACGATGCTAACTCTGTACAAGTCGATTGTTCAACCGCATCTTGAATATGCCTCACCCATTTGGGCTCCAATGAGTTCAGCAGGTTTGCAAAAGGTCGAGCAGGTTCAAAGATGTTTTACTAGGAACATCACAGGAATGAGAGAGCTCTGGTATTGGGAGAGGCTCCAGAAGTTAGGGTTGTGCAGTACTCAGAGAAGGTGTGAAAGGTATCTGATACTGTATGTTTTCAAGAGCGTTTATGGGCTCTGTCCTAACCATACATAAATATAATAGTGATTTCTCAATTTTGACGTCGCCAAAACCGCCCTCTATGAGGGATTACTTAACATCATTGTTAAAAATGATGGGTTTCATAAGGAACGTCATGGAGTGTGCTACCTTGTTTGTAACGCAAATATCCTTTTGGAAGTTTGATTCTCAGAGTCAATCCATAAAATACAGCCAGAGTCCTCTAGAGGTCACGGACCAAACAACTGTCGCCGTCGTCTACCTGCTTAGCTAGAACTGAGAAGTCTGGAGCTAGTTTGTGGTCCTACCCCAGGCTTTGAGATCAGTTGTAGCGATCGTAGAGGTTTTACGTGCGCTCTGAAAGCACCTCCAAATCCAAGGGAATCGAGACTAGTTCGATCAATGAAGTCCTCCTTTATCGGGCTCCTTCATTGTTCAATTTATTGCCCATTAGTCTCCGTCGGGAATATGTAGGAGCTAATCCTCTAACAGCATTTAAGGCAGGATTGGACAAATTGATAAATTATATTCCTGACCAACCCATTATTCAAGGGTTGTACAGATCTGCCAACAGTAACTCATTGGTGGACAAATTTTAAATAAAGTGTAATTTTAAAAACTATGTTAATCATTAACTCTCTTTACAAGGAATCCCATTCCTTGAAGCGGTATTAAAAAATCTGCCCCACCCCCCCAAAAAAATGATAATGGGTTCTGAACCAATGACAATTTACTAATTGTGCTTATTATCGTTACGAGATATCAATGTTAATGGATAGAATGGTGCCTTGTATATACGAGTACATCCTTAATACACCATTTAAAACTACGATTTCACAAGGTGCCCATTCAGGACACATTCAGCTGGAGATTTGGGAGCCAAAATGGCTAGGCATAGGTCAGAACTCGGACATAAGCATTTCAAAGTTTGAGCTTGTTCCATGAGGAAAAAGTCATTGTTTGGCTTGATGGAACACAAGAATGGAAATTAAGCTCGGAAATTCTTAACAATCTTCACCAAGTTTGTTGCAGGGTGAGCCTGAACTTTGACATATTCGCCCTTTCGGGTCCCAAATCCCCAGGTGTATTTTCATGCCTACAGTTATCCATTTTGCTGTCGAAATCATCATCAAAGCTAATTTTATCATCAGCAAATTGGATTGACATAATTTTCCCTAGTACAATGTATAACCAAGACATTAAAATAATTTCTAACAACAAATTTACCCTCTCAAAGTAAAAGAGTGAAGATCATCAAACCCCAAAAATTGAAATGGACACAAGACCGTCCTGGGATGAAAGATTGATTAGTTTCTTATTTAAGTATTATCCTTGGGACATTTCGTTCACTAAACAAATATCTATTTAAAAAATTGATATAGATATATTTGTATAACTTTGACATGCCTATTTATGAGTTGTTGAAGAAACAGGTTCGTTTCTTCGCAATCGTCCTTTAAACGCTGTTCGTTCATGGATAAGTGCTTTAGAAAACACTCTCGTCACAAAAACGGTAGATGAACAAACTACCCTCTCCTGTCAAGTTGCTTGCTTTTCCCTGATATGTTTTTGTGACAATCTTGAAAAGGAAAACTTTTTCAAGTATCAAGAAACCTTGTCGCAAGAACAAGAAAAAACGCGTTTGTTCCTCTTTCAATAATTCAATATGCTTTACTTGATGTCAAAAAGCATCCATATTCAGTCTGGCATTCTCATTTCAGGTTCATTGAGAAGTCACATGAACGTATGTAGGTACTATTTTTAGCAACCTTCGACCACAAAATTCCGCCACAACCACCAAACAAAGGGCATGTCTTCTTGAAACACGATCAAATGGTGAAGCTTATGAAAGACATATTTCTTCGACAATCTTTCCAATAGTAGGTCTGCTGCCTCATTCTGAACGAAGATGAATTATGTCGCTTTGGAAAATCCATCGAGATGCCAAATTGATTGATAAGCGTTAGACCTGTCAAACCAGAGATCGCTGGATGCCTCAGCTTTTCATCTTGGACTTGTACAAAAAACTTGCATCACTAGGCCGCATGTTAGCGCAATTAATTCAAAAAACGAGAGTACACAAAATCAAGTCAGATTGACGTGCCTAGAGTATGTACTCTCGACAGCTGTTGTGGTTGAAACACAGGAGCTGGGGTGAATATATACTCAATAAACGTTAATCTGACTTGATTTTGGTGTACTCTCGCTTTTTGAGTTAGCTGCGTTAACATGCGGCCTAATGTCTTTCAGGCAAACAATTAAATAACCGAATCTTAAAGAGAGTACAATCAAGGCTGAGCTGTATTGAAGAAAAATATCGATCAGTCGCAATTTTACCCAAAAGGCGAAACTCATTTTTACATCACACATGAATTTACATCTTGGTCAACAGTAAAACAGAAATATGGAAGAGGCATTCCTAGATCCAATTTTTGGGTGATATCAACCGAAAATTACTTTGTTCAGCTAAAAAAATATTTCCCTCTTGATAAGACCGAAGTTTTTATTGTCTTCTAATCAGAGCCCTGACAGCCTCAAATTAATCCTGCTTTTCTGGATCCGTCTCATCAACATGTACTTTGAAACCCTTCATCAATCCAGATTTGAGGATGTTCTCAAACCTTAAATCATCATCATTTTCCTTCTCTTCAAAATTAGCCTTGACAAAGAAATGAGGCGAAGATGTTCATAAGAAAATGCAGCTGTATTGTCTTCCATACATCTGAAGAATAGAACCATTTTCTTCCTCAAGATGGATGGACAACTCAATTATCGATATGGCTTCTTCAAACCGATGAGAAATTACTTTCACGGACACTTACTCGACAAATCAAAATCAATACCTCGATAGGATGGATGGTTTTAGATCAAACCAGTTTCGACACATTCATTGATACTCTCGAGAAAAAACGTCAGTTCCGAGGAGTTTGGTACGTAGTTTGTTCAATTGAGTTTCAAAAATAGATTTTACGTCAACTCAGTTTTACTGTTCTGGGTGTTCAATTGTGCGATGTTAAATCTTTTAGGAACTCTCCTTAATTTTCATTAATTGAGTAAATCTGGGGATAGCAAATTGTAACATAATAAAGATTGAATCTTAACCTGAAATCGACTAAGATTTTAGTGTCAGACTTTCGGTTTTAAGAGTCTCAAGTTGAAGTATGGTTGTATATAACTTCGGAGTCAGCTGATTTTGATTTTCGAATAAGTACTTTTCGGCTGAAACTTTTTGTTCCCTTTAAGAACTCTTGGTTCCATGGCTAAAAGCACTACTTTGCCTCTCAATATGGCAAAGTTTTTTTGTTTAGTTTTAAGTCGATCCCGTCAAAAGTTATTTCAGTGCCTAAACATGAACAAAGAAAGCTATTGTTTTAATAGTGTCAAAACCTGTTAATTCTTTATTTGTTTTAATCAATTAAGAACACGAGTTTAATATTCCTGGAACTAAGATCATGGGACTTCGTCATCCTGTCTCTTATGAAAAGGCAGAGTATTTTTGATTGGAAAGAAATAAAAAGCTCAACTTACGTTATCCAAGTCTGTCACAACCTCGATCTGACAATAGAAATCAGGATTGATTTCAAAGATGGATTTTCGGCCACCAAAGCATTTGACACAATGCCCTCCACCTGAAATCAAGGAACTTGTTTGAGAAGAACGTAAAGATCAACATCCATTCCTCTTCCACAGAAAACCGTTTGTCAAAAGTTCCAAGACGACCCTTACATCTTAATCAGTCCTTTAGTTTGAGGAGATGAGCCGATGCCTACCTCAACAAGTTTTTTTTCGCAAGTAAGGCCGAATAGCCGAGACAATTAGTTTTACCAATGCCTTCATGAATGGTTCTAATTGAATCCAAAACCCCAAGAAATCTCGTTTGTATTTGATGACTCTGCTATGACTTCTCGATAATAATCCACGTGGGACATTCATTCCATTGTTCATGGAGACCTTTCTTAAGAGACGGGCTTTCATACTCTAAGGAACAATAAAGATGTAATATGCTGGTGAGATATAATATGCTGGTGATTGCTAAACAAAGTCCATCAACATTCACCCAATCTTTGAAGAATGTTTGGTGTTGTTGCAAAAAAATTGAGTTATGTGAATTAGTTCAATTAACATTCAATGACGTTGATGAGCTTGTGTTGTTATCTCAGATGTAGCTTGTTAAAACGCGTCTATGGCTATTGTATTGAAAGTAGATTGATTCTTTTGCGAATTGGTCACAAACCACTTTTCTGTGCCAACCCCAAGCGTAAGAGAAAATAATGAGACCAATAAGAGCATTCATCCGGAAAAATATTACGCAAGCGCTGAAACATTACTTATTATGCGATTTAATGACCAATTCCAATTTTAATTATAATATATGTAAATCAGTTTAAATATCGAATTCCGTTTTAACAGGAACTTCTTGGGTTTGATGGTGGCGATAACGGCCAACACGTGAAGCGTCAAAAAAAAAACCTTGAAAAAGAGGAGTACTTGACATTGGCCAAGAAGCACGGAAATCATGGAGTGAGAGCCTAGCAATGAGAATTATGATTTCCAGCAGAAACGAACCATTTGCGTTCTTCTACAAATGAGACCTGGCTTGCATTGAGAAGAACACGTATTTCAAATTTCAGCCCAATCGAATGCCGGAGTGAAAAGTTATGCCTTCTCAAACTTATGTACTGAAGAGGGCATAGAATGAATGAACTCGCCCTTTTGTGGTAAAACAATTACCAGAAAAGGGCTAGTTCATTCATTCTCGGTAGAATTTACACTAAACTTTGACATCGACGTTCGATTGAGCTGAAAATTGAAATACGTATTCCTGTCAACATATGCAAGGTCTCATTTGCAGAAGAACGTAATTGAATTGTTCTTACTGGCAATCATTATTCTCTTTGCTAGCCTCCCACTCCATGATTCCAGTGCTTCTTACATTGGCCCAACTATTTTCCATATTGTTTAACCTACTGGCGAGAAACGATAGTACCTCTTGAGGTTTTTCCTGTATGATTCTCAGATTCTGTATGAAATCGATTTGACTACTAAGAGCAACCACGCAAAACAACCATGCCTAGGTGGCTCATCGACGGACAGAGTGGGAGGCCTTTTGATGTGTTAATCCCTTTGAACTCGATGAGAAATGCCAATCAAGTGGTTCTAAAATTTGCTTCACTTCAAAGTTGGTTATCCATTAACGTCGCAACACGCTCTCTTGCTCTCGAAAGTTACCAACAAACATTTATTTCCGAAATGATTTAGTTTCATACTCATGTGTTATGTCAACTTCGTTGACCGTGGATTATCTGGTAAATTTCGTTCAAGATGACCTTACTTAGCAACACGTTGGAAGTAAATAAATGTTTTCTTCCGCTTTCGATGTGGGAAACATAATTCTTAGTCTTGGCCTATTTTCTTACTTCACAGATTCTTTGGCTTGATCTACGGGTTTTTTATGTTTTTCATAGTTTCGATTAGTCCGAAGCCTTTCACAGACATCATCATGGTTTCCTTGGCATTCTACTTTCAAGCTAAAGGAAGGCCCATCGCTTTTGCTTCCAACGACTTCTCTTGTAATGTTTTGTATTCAAAATGATGCATTGACCACATTATTTACGAGACTTGACAGAACAAACCCTCATTATTCATGGATGTCTAAAACATCACTAAACGATCATTCATTACTATCAAAAGGTGCTTTAGAGCCAGGCCTCTTGTAAACGTCATTCCCATAAACCACAAAACCCAAGGAATGCATCGAGTGACCACAGTCTAAACTCAAGAAATACCATTCCCTGTGTGGATTCTTCTTCGTAATGCAATCCCCACCTTCTTTCTTTATTCATTTGAGCGTTCCTCTCTCAAGCGTTCGAAGAGCCTTAATGGAAAGATTGACCAAAGCCAACATGTTCTTGGCGTATCAAATGAATCCCTCAAAAGAGCATCATGGAGGTTGCGTAACTGAGCATTCTAATTATACCGCTAGTGGTAAAGCTGGGCCATTGGCAGGGCTGGCTTGCCAGGCAAGTACTAGATATTTTCAATTTAGTGTCATTCCAAGAGTTCCAATCGCTGGTTCAGTCAATTTGCGTGGAAATAGGACGCAGAAACATAACAATAAATTCTAGCCAGAAAAATAGCAAATTTTTACATTTATCTTTTAAGGGGGGAATATGGTGCCAAATAGTCGGAGTCCATTGAACAAATCAGCATCTTCAAATTATCTTTATGAAAAGCATTAGGTCCAATTTTTGCAATAGCACAAGGGTCATTGTCCTGATCATTGTCATGGACTGCCATGGCCTGGTCATTGTCATGGTCCTGAAAATGAATTGCGCATATGAAGTTCAAATTTCAACTCTTCCAACTAAGGAAGCTGAGAGGTTGAGAATATTGATTTGCTATTTTCACCTTACTATCCTCAAGAGAGAGTCCATCTATTGGTTAAACATTTAAAGTTGGGATGAAATTTAACATTTATTTCAGGTTGAGGCTCTCTGTCCATGTGTGTAATTTGACTTCTAAAAGCTTCCCATTAAGAAAGATTGGGAGGATTCAAACCACTTGTCAGGAGCTGCATTAACCACTAAAGCAGTGCGGAATAGAAGGAATTCTGTGTTCTATTCTATAATAGAAGTGAAGTAGTCGTAAACACTAACTATTTCAGGGTAGCCATATAACTCCCGGGTGAAAGGAGGTGGTG
>CM021316.1:62991-91990 GCA_010645155.1 Tigriopus japonicus | reverse complement strand
CAACGAGTCCATTTGAGCACGGGTGAAAGGAGGTGGTGTGGTGTAGTTTAGCTCCATACAGAGTTCCCAGGGACTTCCAGAGATTGCTCGTAAACTGGGCCCCTCTGTCAGAGGTGATGTCGGCTGGTACCCCATAACGGCAAATCCATCCGCTGACCAAGGCCCTGGCCACAGAGATAGTGTCTGTAGCCTGCAGAGGAATGGCCTCAGGCCACCTGGTAAATCGATCCACAATGGTGAGCAAATGAGAGTGACCCTGGCTGGGCGGAAGAGGCCCCACTAAGTCCACATGAATATGTGCGAAGCGAGAAGAAGGCACTGGAATTTGGGCTGGAGCCGAACGGGTGTGGCGTTGTATCTTCGCACGCTGGCAAGAAAGGCATTGCTTAGCCCATTGGCGGCATTGAGTTGACATCCCATGCCAGACAAACCGTGTGGAGATCAGCTTAAGAGTGGAGCAAACCGATGGATGACTGAGGCCATGTAGGGCTTCGAACACCTTGCGTCGCATGCACTGAGGAACCCAAGGTCTTGGTCGAGAAGTGGAGACATCACAAAGCACCTGCTGTCCTCCTCCCATGTCAAGAGTTTGCCAGCAGAGGCCAGAGGCTGAGAAGGAAGTGGTTGGCCTTTCTTGATCCGATTGTTGGGCCCTGGCCAACTCTTCATAGGGAACAGCCTCCCTCAGAGCAGAAACCGACACACAGGTGATGGGGGGTGCCCGAGAAAGGGCATCAGCTACAGAGTTTGACTTTCCCGACACATGGCGGATCACCATCGGGTATTCGCTCAACTCCGAAATGGTGCGTTGCTGCCGAGGAGTCCAAGACGGGGCCTTTTGGTTCATTGCAAATGTCAAGGGCATGTGATCCGTGAACAAAGTGAACTCACTCGCCTCCAATCGCCATCGAAAGTGCCGCACTGCCAGTTTCATTGCCAACAATTCCCGGTCATATGCACTGTATTTGACTTCAGGGTCCCTCAACTTCTTGCTGAAGAAGGCTAAAGGCTGCCAAGTTGCTCTAGGCCTCCTGGCTCGTTGCTCCAGCACCGCCCCCACTGCTACTCCCGAGGCATCCGTGGTCAAGGCCAGCTCCGCCTCCGGATCCGGGTGCACCAGCATGGTAGCGTTGGCCAGTGCCCTCTTGGAGGCCTCGAAAGCGTCAAGAGCCTCGTCATTCCAGTGGACAGGGGATTTGCTTGCTTTGCAATTGGCCTTGCCTGTGGCCTTGAGGATGGAATACAAGGGGAGTAGGGTTGTGGCAATATTGGGCAAAAATCGCCGGTAGAAATTAATGAGGCCTAAGAACTCTTGAAGGCCACGGACTGTAGCCGGTTTGGGGAAAGCTTTGATAGCCTCGATTCGCTCCTCCAAAGGAGCTGCCCCCTCAGCTGACACCCGATGACCAAGGAAGGTCAACTCGGCCTTGTTGAACTCACACTTCTGGGGATTGATGACAAGGCCGAACCGGGAGAGGCGCTCCAACACCTCCTCGACATGCACCAAATGTTGGGACGCATTGGCACTGGCTATGAGAAGGTCATCCAAATAGCAGAACACGTTGGGCATGTCCTCCAATATCACATCCATCATGCGTTGGAAGGTGTTACCCGCATTCCTGAGCCCGAAGGGCATTCTGGTGAACTCGAAAAGTCCAAACGGCGTTGTCACAGCAGTTTTATAAATGTGGGCGGGATCCATGGGAATTTGATGGTAGCCCTTCAGGAGATCGATCTTGCTGAAGACGGTTGTGCCACTCAAGCGAGAAGTGAAGTCGAGGATGTGGGGCAGTGGGTACCGATCGGGCCTCGTCGCAGCGTTTAGAGCCACATAATCTCCACACACTCTCCACGATCCATCTGGTTTAGGGACCACCACTATGGGGCTCGCCACCGCTGAGTGAGACCGGCGGGCGATTCCCAGCTTGACATTGTCAGTGATGGCGCTCTTCGCTGCGGTGAAGCGCTTGGGATCCAACCTGCGGGGCTTGGCGTGAGGGAGGGGGCCCTCTGTCACAATGGAATGAGTGACCCCATGGGTGGCCGTGGCAGAGTTGAACGATGGGGTGGTTATGTTGGGGTACTTCAACAGGAGGTCTCGGAACTGGCAGTGTTCTCTCCCTGCAGCCCTAACCCCGAGGGTGTGAGGCCCCTCGGAACCCGCAGCCACCAAGGGAACAATGTTGTTGTTGCATTCTCGATCCACCAGCCTTGACTCACGAATGTCTAGGAGATATCCTGAGGCTCGAAGGAAATCACTGCCCAAGATTGGGGTGTGAACGGCAGCCACTACAAAAGGCCACCTGAACGACCTTCGCCCAAAATTGATGAGAACGGAGCGCCGTCCCCATGTTTTGATGTGAGTGTTGTTGGCCGCTGTGAGGGGTTCTGTGAGTGGCTTGTGGCGATCCGAGTTCCGCGCTGGAATCACTGAAACCTCGGCTCCTGAGTCAATGAGGAAGTGTGACTGTGACTCAACATCCTTGGCATAAAAAAGGCGACAGAGAGAGAAGGGGGGGTTGGATGGCGAGAGGGTTTGGGTTGAAAGTTTTTGGCCGGCCTCCGAGGTTGTTACAGAAGGCCGGCATTTGCTTCCCCCGAGTCTGAGAAGGCTTCCTCACAAGCAAGGGGTTCCACTGGAGGTCCTCCTACAACATTGTTGTTCCTACTCCTGTTGTGCCGCTTCTTGTAATTGCCATTGCCTTTCTGAGGTTTGCCAGGAGCGGCTGAGGTTTTTTTATCGCGTTTGGAGCGATTCACAAATTCTGACATTTGG
The DNA here is from genome assembly GCA_010645155.1 of Tigriopus japonicus. Lineage (NCBI taxonomy): Eukaryota > Metazoa > Arthropoda > Copepoda > Harpacticoida > Harpacticidae > Tigriopus > Tigriopus japonicus. The sequence goes on along the minus strand of CM021316.1, from coordinate 89,214 downwards.
CACGGAGGCTTGCAAGTGTGGGCATTGAAGCCGTGCTCCTGATGGTAAGGGCAGAATCCTCCCATGTGGGGCCGGTCTGCCAACCGAACCGCAGATATCTGGGCAGATCCTGTTTGGATTGAGCACCACAAATCGTCGGCGGCCTCGATAACCTCATCAATGGTCTTGAGGCCTTTTGTGGCTGCCAGTTCGCGAGAGGATTGAGGCAACTTCCGCAGCAGGATGACAAAAGGCCACTGGCCCGCCAAAGACACGCCAGAGCCCGCCAGTGACTTGACCCGAGCCAGCCATAACGAAGGCCGCTCAGAGGACTCCAAAGGTGGGAGGTCCAGGATCCTTTCGATGCGTTGAGTTGGGGAAGAGCCAAAAGCGTCCACCAATCTCGTTTTGAGAAGTTGGTACTTGTTCACGTCTGGTGTTGCTGGCAGGCACATGATATCACCTATCAGCCTCCTGGAAGCGGCATCAATGGCTGCCAGGGCATGAGAGTACTTGGTAGCATCGGCAGTTACCTTCTTGACTCGAAACTCCTCCTCAATGGCAGCTAGCCAGAGCTCGGCATCCTCTGGGTCAAAAGCAGGGAGTTTGGGGGCCACAGCATGGATCGCGAGGCCTCCCTGAGAGGTCCCCGCTTGGGGCGGGGCCACTTGATCCAAAGCCGCTTTGACTGCCGTAGCAATGCTTTGTTGAAGTTGGGCCATGGTGTAAAGGGGCTGCTCCTCCTTGGCTGGATTCCGAGGTTGATCCATGATAATGGCCGTATTTGACTCGTAATGGGCAATTTCTACTCAAACGGAGAAAGAAACGTCGGGGTCACCATTGAAGTAGTCGTAAACACTAACTATTTCAGGGTAGCCATAGAAGAACACTTTTCTTTACCTAAAATTCACAGAAATAAATAGCTTTGAAGGCTGATATTAATTCTGATCAAGGTAGTAAATGTCCTGTAATAAAAGTAATCATAATGTAAGGATTGAGCATTTGCCAACCATCCACAACTTTCTTGGCTCGAATCCCAGGCTTGCCGATCCTAGTGGTCTGTGGTATCAATTTACATAACATAATTTTCAGTTGTCATGGCTTTGACAGCTTAAATGACAGCAAACTTGTGGTCATTCCCGAGGGTGAGGTACAAATCAATGCTTGTTATTGGCGCGACAATAGGGTATCCTCACGTAACGGACAGCCTTTATCAGATCGCAACTGCAATGGTGCATTCTGACAGCAGAAAAAATTTACAGAACAAACAGCAGCAGTAAACCTTCAATTATTGAACAAACCATTGAAGCTCCCTCTCTCTCCTTTTTCTTGACGCAAACTTGGAATTGAACCCGCATGATGCCTATCTTTGCTTAAGGATTTAGGGTCGCGTACTATGTTCTACTCAACAAATGAGACTGAACTCAAGGCAGTTGGCATTGAAGGAAAAGTTCTTGGGTTGTCGTGTGTGCATGAAGCCAGCCTTGATGGACAAGGTCGGATTAAAACAGAGCGAGACTGGAGATGTGAGAGAGAACCTTTTACCCTTGGGTTGGACGGACGGACGGACGGCTGGACGTTTTTTCCTCTCCATACAATGAAATTTAGCGACGAAACAATGTCGAAACAAACATCAAAGCTTTTCAATTCAAAGTCCTGGGAGTTGAATTTGACAAAGTTTTCTTTTGACGAAAAGAGTGATGATGAGGAAGAACACGAAGGAGAGGAGGAACGAACTTGTCAAATCCTTCTAGAAATACCCCACGGACTCTCTTAAGTACTCTGACGGGAAAAAATGACAGCCAATCGCAGACTTCACTCTCGGGAAAACCCAAACTGTCGGCTTTTATCATAGAATAGCAGAGGTGGTAACCTCATTTTTATCCCTCAAAACGAGGGTAATCAAATGAGTTTTATTCTTATATTCTCGCAGGATGCGGCTGGAACTCTAAAAGCAACTTGCAAATGGATCCACGTACTAATCAGCCCTTTGCCCTTCCAATAACTCACTATTAATAGTTCATCCTAATCCGGGTTAATACTCTCTTTGCCAAGCTTTGAAAGGGAGAAATGGACCTTCACCACGCAGGTTTTCCCTCACTCATTTCTGTGGTGGATTAGTAAGGTTCACTCTGAAGTTCCCCCAAGTTCTTCCCGAATTGAAAGGCATTTCAAATTATGAAATATATAATAAATCGTGAAACTTCTTTCTTTCATGATAAATTATTGAATGAGGTTAGGGTTTGTGGCAAGCCAAATAAGCCTTTTAAGCTGCAAATAAACTCAAGAAAGCTTCTCACTCCTTCATTTATTGGGTTTGTCTCGTAATTTAGCTTGGACATTTGTTGACTCGTTTTTTTTTTTTGAGTGAGTGAGGCTCAAACACAAGAGGGTAAAAGCAACAAAACAAAAATAATGGACAGAAAATATCAAATTAATCTCCTTTGGGGCATAAACTTTTATTCTTTTCAGGGTTGCGCTTCCTTCATTCTATCCCAAGTATGCATCGGCTTTCCATTGTCATCTAAATGTATTTCAACCCTTTCGAACTACTGAAAATCTGAGAAAAGGATTAATCGAAAAGACCTTCAATTGCTTAAACGTTTGTTCAATAGGCTAAATACACGAAGCAGTAAAAATCAATCCGGAAAAAATGTCAATAGAGGCTCACCTAATCATCCCATAGCCTAATTACAAATAAAACCGAAAAACAGGCCAGTCTATCAATGTTCATGCGTAATGAGAGATAAACCAATAAACCTTGGAAACCAATCTAAGAGCGGAAAATGTCCTCTTAATGTAAGGAGTTTCCAAACAGTTCCTCATGCAAAACCAATTCGGTTTAAAAGCCAATTTGTTACCCAACTCATTTAGAGACCATATCCTTCCTTTGATTTACGGTTATTAGTTGCTAAAACTTTTAAATGTATCTTATTGCGGAACTTCAATATACAGTAGGATGAAAAAAAAATTGCAAAGAAGTGTTTGTCAGTTGTACTAAAATACATGTGTGGACAGATCAGTTTATAACTGCGTTTTAGCATTAGCTTTTGGCTATATCACTCGCAAAAAATGGCCAATTTAATTAACCTTGGCTAAATTGGGATGCATCTAATGACATGTCACCAAAAAATCGTGCCATTTAAGAAACTTGATTTGATTGCAAAGGTTATTTCAACGATTCTTAGTAATGGAAAACGTTCCACTTCTCATCAACGAACCAAATTTTGACCAATAATGAAAGTATCATAAAAACGCCGAAATATCTAAGATTGTCACCATCTCCATCCACCCAATTGTCTTTGTACTTCTTGCTCATCTCCTTTTTTCTTTCATGTGCACTAACAATCCTTGTCATCTTATTTGCGATATCAAATTTTTTGGCTGTTTTTACGTGTACGTTTTACCGGTTTTACCACTTTGACTTGTATACAGGGTCGGCGGCCCAAGTATTGAGGTTTTCGATTGATTTTTTTTCAAATTTACAGTTTAACAATCCTAGAGTATTAAGGAATAGGAGTCATTTTATACTTAGTGTACATATCTTTGTTGAAGCCCTGGGGCATAGATGAGATCATGACGTCGATGAAATGATTGGGACAGTTGTCACAGTGCCTTACATTTGTGTCTCAAGGGAAGGAGGGCAGAATTCTGGGGTGGAATAGGCTCTTTGCTATCCAAAAATGTCTCACTTTTATGGATGGGCAAAAAAAGGGAGTCTATGAGCCTCAATCAGACCTAAAACGGACACGGGTTATGTACTAAAAACGCCAAAATCTACACTTGGACCGCCGACCCTGTATGGCTAAACATTGGTATTTATTTTTTAACACCATGATCAACATTTACCTACCATGACCGTGAGTCGCAATTAGTAGTATTAAGATTATAAATGTTAACACTTAATATTCTCTACAAAGACAATTATGATATATCGTATTATCATCTTTCATATTATGATATATTATATAATGGATAGCTTAATGAAGCTGGATCTCCAGACGTTACAAACGAGGCGACTATAAAAAGACCTCATACTGACCTTTAAATTGTGCATTGGTCTAGCACAGTTGCAACCTTATGGGTCCTTATTTGATTTCGGTATAAAAGAAAAACCTTGCGGTCCCACTACCCGTAAAACATCGAGTCGCGAATCGAGGCGAGCCCTTTGCCAAAAACCGTATTCGATGTCACTCCTTTTTTGTGAGGATGCCAAGAATTTGGAACAAATTATCCCTTTCAATCAGAAACTGTGGAACAATTAGTTCATTTAAAAACATCTTGCTTTCCCTTGATGTGCAAAGTTTATTATAGTTCATTTCAGTTTATCTTCACCATTGCGTGATATTGAACCGGGCCTGTTCATGTAGCTCCTTTCTCCTTCCCCCTCTTTTATACCATTATTTTTCACCTCCTATACTCTTTATCATCCTTGTGATACTTGAGTGGATTATTCAATAAACAATAAACAAAATAATAAGCTCTTTAAAGACAAGCGAGTGATCGCTTGAGTTCTTACTAGTACCGCAAGAAGCACTTTTCAGAGGGCAAAGGTCAAAAATGGAATAAGAGAGTTTGGATGCCAAAAACACTCCGTTTTGAAACTGTTCACATCAGAAAACAATATACCAAGAGTCGGCAACCTTTTTCGAGTCAAGGCCAACCAAAATTGTATTGGGCCCACCAAACAGATGCTGGATGGTTTGTGGGCCCGTAATTCAGTGATCAAAGTACTCTGGGTATTTATATGAATGGCTCTCGGGCCGACTATTTTGGACTTCCTTAAAAGCTCCTGGGCCCACCCAAAACCACCCTTGGGCCCACATGTTGCCGACCCCTGCAATATACAGTTGGGGGCTAATCAGTGTAAAAAATGGGAATCTTCCCGCAACCGAAATATTGTTCCACCGGAATTCCATTTTGCTGATGGGACCCGAACAGCAACCTGAAAGTGATCCTAGGTTGATTTATCCTTGTAAAAGGTCAATGATAAGCATCTTTGCGAATGACGTTGAATGTCCAGCTTAAATACATCAAACTTAATTTCCTCTTCAATTTCCTTTTTGATGACACTTGAGAACAAATCGTTTCTTTTGGAAAGATAAAAGATATCTACCTAGTTATAGTACAAAGTTTCGATTTTCGACACATGAATGAGTGCCAAAATACTGGTCGGATGTACAGAAGCTCATGGGAAAGAAGCGTCGTCAGAACACTAGCGACAGTGGCTTTAACATGAAGCTTTAAGAAAAGACAAACAAACCAGAGGTCAGTTTTTTGAACGTACTATCTCAGAGGAAAGCTATCTCCGAGGTAGGAGATTAGCAGTGCTGCCATTTTTAATTCAGGGTTTATGTCTCTTACCTCTCAAAACATCTAGCTTGTGGTTAGCTTTCAAACCCAAAAACCTAAGCAAGGACCAATATTGCAATACCTTGACAAAAATCGAATTCAAAACACATCAGTAGTAACTACTGAGGTCGGCGAGTTTTGAAAAGTCTCAACTCAGACGAAGTTACGATATAGCGTAACTTTGTGGAATAGAGGAGTACTCCAAGTGTGTTTTTTTAAATATGCATTTCTAACTGCTATAGGTTGTTGGACAAATCTGCATCTTTGATTTATTTTTTGGATCACTGTTGAGGATTTTTTCAATAGTACAAGGCTTGCTTAGCTGTTGTTATTCAATCACCCTGAAAATGAATTCTGCATTTTATTGGCCCAATTCCAGCAAAGGTATCCTTGCGTGTATTATTGATTGTTTCCACGAACCTAATAGACTCTTTGAATAGATCTCAAAATAGAAATGAGTTGGATTTGCCCAAATAGGCCGAGCCACTCAGCACAGCCAAAGGCCCTGGTTTCCTGCTAGCGGTATGATTCAAATGCTCACTTGAGCAACCTTTGTACATATCCCATTGTCTTGTAGTTTACATGAAGTTTTAACTGATTGGCTCACGCTGCATCCAGACAACTGAAAATCCACCCTTGGATTGTTCACCACAAATTCAAAAAAAAAATGTTGATTTGCCCTCTTACTGTAATTGAACTATCATCAAAATTGAGATCCACAAAAAACAACCTCCTAAAGGGGCAACTGTAGATTGTTTTTTGCACATATCAACTGTAATATAAAAAAAAAACAGCGTAAAGGAACTTAATCATTTTGAAATTTTCCTCTAGCTTGACAAAATGTGTAAAACGTAAAAGTAGCTTAAAACAACTGAGAAACATATCGCATTTAGTAAACCTTCTTTGTTTGTTATTTGTGAGGCAAAAGATGGGATTTCGTGATTATTTTAAATAGGCAAAGATTACGGTGTCATACTGTAACTGATGTACAAAGACCACGCTTGAGAGTAGCCATTAATACTAACTTTGGCATGCTCGAGCCAGTTGAATTTGTACACATAAGGTCTTCAAAATACCCAAACATCTGTTTCCACACATTTTCTTTCAGTTTCAGTTCCAACTCCATCCCACTTGATAATGTGGTTTTTGAACGCTCCAATGGTCGGTGGTCCTTACCGGCAAAGATTCGATGGAACTTGTTAATCAGATTGAGCACTCCGTGCCTAGCAGGAGAAAGAGCCGTGTCCAGAAACAACTTGAGGGCATGATTATCCAGTGGAACGCCTTCGGGTGAATACTCGATCAGAGACATAACCTGGAGGAGATGGTCCACATCATCGAAATGGCCGGCAGATCTGGAAAATCAAATTATCTTGACCAGTAGTCGAAGTGGCCACCAATTGGACCATATTGGGAATGCAAACGAATAGAACTACTCACAAATGGCCAAAGGAAGAAGTTTTTTTGTGTTTTTATTCAATTCGCAGCTTATAGGATTCGAAATGAGATGTGGAGTAGATCAAAAGAAATTCTACAATAATACGGCTTTATCAATTAACAAAGACAGATTGTCATTCGTGGTACCAGGAGGCTTTTAAGAGATTTTTGTTGTGACCGTGACTCGCTAATAAAGCTCGGAAAAGTTTTGCTCATGAGCAAAAGCTAATACGGGAGTCACGCAAGCAAGAACCGGACCTACCTTTTTCATACAAAAAAAAAGCGTGTTAGTATCAGAATTTTGAGATTGGGAGATTTTTTTTTTCATATTTCAGAGACCAATTTTAAAAGTTGAGTTTTTAGTTATCGTTCACCACTTTTCACAATACCAAATGAAAGTAAGCGACTTCAATGTTGGCCTAGGCAATTTTGAGATATAGGGATAGAATCACGATAGGGAAAAAGGTCTTGGGAAGTAAATTAGTAAAAGAAACTGAAAAGGGGACCACAAGGAACTGATCCTTGACTGGTACAAACAGTTCAAGCACACCTTGCATCCATCATGGACTTGAGAGAGTGTTTGCCCTAATCAAAAATCTGGAGACAAGAGAACCTTCAAATTATGAACAATTCAGTGTCAATTATGAGCGTCAAATTGAGAAACATTTGGGCGTTCTGATTCACAACAAAAATTATTTTCCGGGCCCTACACATCACTCTAATTTGGAGCTCAAAAATCATTGGAGGGGCACATAAACTTCATTTCACAAGGTGACTTCTCCCACGTCAATAAACAATGTGAAAAAACGGTTAAAAGCGCATTGAAATTAAAAGATTTTCAAAATGGGATAAAATAGGCTTTTTTGGGTATTAAGGCCGTTACCGTCTTTAAATTGACCAATCCGGTTTTTACTTTCGTGACCTTCGTAGCAGCCTCTCTCTCATCAAGTTTTCACTGAACTAACTTATTAAGACAAAACTGCATGGTTTTCATAAATTTTGAATCAAAAGGGCATTGAAAATCTGCATCAAAAATATGTTTACCCCGAACAATATGAACTGAATTAAGAAAAGAATATATTCGTCCAGCATATTTGAGCCTCCATTGATGAAATATAGTGCGTGGAATGTTTTTGGTGCTGTATAGAAAAGTGCAAAAACTTTAAAGAAAAGGGTCAGCCGAGAAACATAACCTAGGCCTGCTTCGGAATTTCTACTCTACAAGACAAAAATTCCGGGCCCTAATGATGGAACTATTTAATCAAAAAGGGGAAACCAATACAAAACCACTTTCTCTTTTTTTGCGAAATGCTTAAAGTTTCCCAAACTCGACATTTTTATCAAGTGTGAGCCCTACTCGTAACTTAACGAAGAGCAGATTGATTATACGAACGCTCGTAGAACTAACAAATATTGTTTGATTCGCAGAAAACAGTAAAGGCTTAAATACATGAAAGCACATTTCGCATGGTCGAGTAGACTTCTATCTCCGACAGAGGGAGACTTAAAAGGATTAAATGAGACCATTTTGTAGGTGAGTCTCAGGGTCAGAGTGGGTTGTAAATTCAACAACAGTTCCATGTTAGGCTGTAGAACCAAGTTTTGAGTTCTCCATCAAAGTTTGCGACACATCCTGAATCTAAATAAAGAGCGAGTCTCGCGTCCACTTACAAGGGAGAGATGTAACTTTTTACATAAGCAACTGGCAATCTGTGGTCGTTGCATTTGTGAATACTTTGGACTAGAGCACTGTAAATATAAGGGTAAGCGCATGAGATTAAGTTATCCCACTCAGGAATTGAAAGGAAAAGGAAAGGCATAGAAAAGAGCAATGCTTAAGAGAAAACGTAAAATAAGTTCGGATAAATGTTGATTTTATACATAATATCAAACATTAAGGGGAATCCCATTCCTTGTAGCGATAATAAAAAATTCCACCCAAACCAATCTTTGAACATTTCTAGTACATGTTCAAATCTTGCAGATAAAATGATTGGTTGAGAGTACTTGGTAAATAAAATGTCGAACTGTGGAGACCCTGATTCCAAGTGGGACCAATCAATCTCATGATCGCACTCTTCTATTATAGTTCTCTAGTTTGGATCATGTTCCTTGATTATTCCTCTGATGGCAAAGTCGTAGAATGTAGGCTAGGTTGGGTCAGTTTTATTGCCACATAAATCGAGTCGGATTCATCCATGCGACTTTTGGAGTGGGTCATAGACCATTAACTTCGCATTCTAAAGGAACGACGCTCTTCACAAGACTAGAATTCTTTAGCATTGGCCCTTGATAATCAAAAGACACATGTTTCAAACTCAAACGCACGAAAGATTTTGAAATAGCTTGGAACTTTCATTTTTGGCTTCAGTTATTTTGTTTGTAAGTTTGAAAAAGGAATTTAGTCATTGGGCAAAGATGATAAACATCTCTTCAAAGAGGCTCAATCACTTATAACTCACAATGGAACTCCCTTCAAGAAGTGATTTGGATTGCCATTGGAGCTCTTCAACATTGTGCCAACGAGATCAGAAACACGCAAAAACATGATCATTAGGCACCGGAAAATGATTTTGTTTTGCTGTGGAGCAGAAATCCCAGACGTTTCAAGGAATACGGTCAGCTGAAGATAACTATCAGCTGACCCTACACTGTGAAACGTCTGGGATTTCTGCTCCGCAGTAGAATAAAACTATTTTCCGCGGCCTAATGATCATTGTTATTAAAAGTCCTCCAAAGCAAAATCAAAGCAAGAAATTGTTGCTAATTTGTAATCCTTCATTAGCAATAATCATTGGATTTACAAACCCATGGCATAGAGAAAACAACAAAGGTTGAAAGAAGCCCACTGTATTCAAAATTGCCAAGATGGCGCTATCCCTTATTTTGCTAGGAAAAAAATGAAATTTGTCAAATCGTTTTGAAAATCATGGGTCATTTCGAAAATCTCCGAAGAACACATTCCAAGCATTTATATAAAATCAAACTTTCCTGAAAAAATAAGTCCTCCCCAGACGGCGAAGGTTCGAATCCCGCTCTTGAAGAGAAACTTTGTTTCCCTCGGTATTACTTCACCATTTTGTAATCACTTCGAACGATTTTAAAGATCCGCAAATAATTACAAAAAACGATCAAACCCTCTCATCAAAACCATTTACGTCAAACCAAGGCACTGAGCCGTGTCTTATTAATTTCATGTGCATCGGTTAATCAATCATACTTTTGGACAAAAAAAATACCCAAGATGAAGGATGAATCTGATTTTCGCTTTAAAACATCATAGTAGAAGACTTTCATTTGGAAGGATATTTGTTTTCATTCATTCGAGCGGACAATCACCAGATAAACGAGGTCTTTTCTCCTTCTTTTTATTCAAATTGATAACTCCAGGGTTTTGAACTCAGAGAAGGGATAGAGTGCTAAAACGCAGTTTTTTGTTTGATTTCAAGTCAGCCTTTATCAAGGACAAACCATAAGGTGTGGTCAGTCAACTACTGACCACATGGATGATTCAATTGTGCATTTGTACTTTGAATGTTTTCCTGCTCACAAACAAGATATACGAGTAAGGCCTGTTAAACAAGTGTGTTCATTACTCCGGCATACATTTGTTAAGATATCTATGGAAAAACTCTGCCTTTTAAATACACGAGCTTAATATCGTAATGTTATAAGAGGAGGGCGGAAAATAGTTGGAAAAATACAAAAATGTTTTTTCTTTAACTTTAAACCGGCCGAAAAAGATATTTTTCATAAAATGAGCCAAAACGATGCTTTACTCTTAATCTGAAAAAAAGGCAAAGCTTATTTGGTCTAATTTTTACCGTGGGCTATATTTTGCGCTTGATTTTTTGGTTAATTTTTTTTGGGCTTGTTATTTCACCAAAAACAATAAGTTACTTTTCTATGCCGGATTTTTTGAAGTCTGAAAAACGCAAAAAGTTTTTTCTACGTCAAATTCCTAGAAAAAGAAAAAGAACTTACACCTAACCATGGCAAACAAGTAAGTTACTTTTCAGGCAATAAAAACCAAAAACAATGTTCTATAAAACTTGCAAGTAAGGTCTTTCTAATCTTAATAGGAAATAGATTGGGTTAAAGTTTTTGCCAGTGATCATCTTTTTTGACTAAGTTGGATTACCCCATATACACATGGAGCACCTGGAACATTTCTTTCTTGTAAAAACTTGCCATTGGTCTGCTTACGCTAACATTTTTCTGGTAGCACCAATACCAACAAACAAAAACAGGAAATCAATAATCTTAACTTGAGTCATAATGAACATTGAAAGGTTCAACAAACAAATCTCTCCTGAGCAATACATCAACTCTGTCTATATTATATTTCTCCCATATTTAAGAGGGATTACATTTCCAAAAACGTCCGACTCAAACAACCGTTGGTCCGTTTAATAGGCTTCAGGGCGAAAAAAACATGTCCTTGAATGAAAAAACTTTCGGAATATCTAAAATAGAATCAGAAGATAGATCGGGCAGAAGGCCAAGATACCATTTGAGCTCAAAACGGTGCATTTTTGCCTTTGGTGTCGTCCCATTCACCAAACTGGTCGTCCCAACCATCCACCAACCAACTATCCACTGTTCCAAGGAAGAGTAGAGGTTGGTCGGACGGCCTTGAGTGTGAATAGAATTGGAACCTTAGAGAAACACAGGCATTGGTATTTGATATATACCGTCACAGTTTCGAGATAAATCATCTGACGACTACGTTTTGCTCATCCTTAATCCTCCAGGGCCAAGAGTCTACCTAAGAAGTAGTCCCCCCAATAATCTTGCTTGCATGGATGAGGCTGGCACAGAATAGATGCGAAGTGTACTCTGGAAGCCTTTCATCCTCCAATGTACCATAGAATGAGATGTATTGGTTAGAGACGAAACGGCCACGAGCCCAAAACAAAACCAAATAAAAGTGCACCAATACAGTATGAGGGAATGGAATCTAAAATATATTGTGTCAGTTCTCTCAAACCCAATTTACAACGAAGGCCAATGGAAACAACCACTGAAGAGCTGGTCTTTCCTTGAAGAAAGACACTTGAAAATCGAGTTCCCGTGAAAAGGAGTGTATAAGAGGACGGAAATATGGCACAAACATAGACAAGCATTGTCATTTCATTTCCAATTGAGCAAAAGACGATCCGACACGAGGGAATTCGGGCATTCTGAATTACAAGAGAATGGGGGAAGTTTGGGATCTCCAAATCTAAAAACGAGAGTGCGCATTTTACGTAATACTAACGTGTCTGGTAACGTAAGTCGTAGGTTCTGGTCACCCTGTCGAAACCATTTAATAATAAATAAATAATAATAATAAGTTTTATTGCGACTCATGGTCATGTCAGGGCGTATAAAATGCAAAAAGTATATAGATATATGTTTTATCATATATAATCAATGGTGACATGTCAGTTGGTAAAAACGTTAAAATGGTCGACTAGAAAGTGATATCACAGATGAGCTGACTAGAATACGTTTCAGTGCACATGGAAGAAAGGAAGCGGAGATTGACAAACAGAACAGATACAGTTGGGTAGCGGTAGATGGTGAAAATCTTGGTTATTGCAGTAGAAGGGGTGGGTCAGATTGAACAGATCCTTCCTCAGTTCCCGTCGTTGATGGAGTTGGGCAGGAAGCCAGACGAAGGTGCGTGACCGCCAATATTCCGAAGGGATGTCAGGCCAAGGACAATAGGGTGTTGTCAAGTCCTTGACCGGGAAGGACAGCAAATGTCCGGACATCACCTCCGGAAAGGTCAGGTTCCTAACACTGTTGGACACTAACCTTGCCAACCCGATGGTGAAGGGCTCGGTTTCGCATATGAAATGCGTCCAAGCATTATTGGCATATTGGGGCACGCAGAGGTATCTTTTCAAGAATTTGGTGAAGGTGGCATCGGCGGATTTGAGAGCGGATTGGGCGGAGTTGGGAAGCCAGAGGTGCAGGCCGTAGAGGAAGATGGGGGTGATGTAGGTCCGGAAGAGTTGAAGGACTATTGGAAGAGGGAGGTTCTTGATTGGAAGTCTATTGTATATGTATCCGATCCTGGCCCTGGCCTTGGTTATTGCGATGTTGAGGTGTTTGGTGAAGGAGAGTTGGGTGGTGAAAGTGAAACCGACATAGTTAAAAAACTTGACGATTTCAATCGGACTATTGTTGATGTGGAAGGAGGTGGGAGGCAGACGACCTTTATGGAAAACCATGGCCTTCGTCTTGATGGTGTTGACTTGAAGGCCGTTCTCCTGGCAATAACCGTGGAGAGCATTGATGGCATTTTGCAATTCCACGGCTGAATCAGCCAAGAGAACCAGGTCGTCTGAATATTGTAAGTATTGTATGCTATTGTTGTTGATGATGGGGCCTTGGTGAGAAAGGGCTTCGGGCAGGTCGGATAAATGGAGGTTGAAAAGGATTGGCGATAGTGGATCCCCCTGCGGAAGGCCGATGGATGTGAAGTAGCAGGGGGATAGGTCCTCACCAGAACGAATGGAGCATTTGAGTCCTGCATAGATGTTGGCCAGCAGGACACATATTGAACGCGGAATTCCCCATAGTTGGAGTTTGAGGAATAACCGCGTTCGGTCCACCCTGTCAAATGCTTTGGAGAAATCCACAAAGCATCCGTATACTCTCCTCTTAGTGCTGATGTTTGCGTGCACAATTTCGTAGAGGAAAGTGGCTGCCGAGGTGGTTGAGCGGCTTCTCCGGAATCCGAATTGGAACTCGGGAAGGAGATTCCTTTCCTCGGCCAATCCGGAGAAGCGGGCAGCTAGCAGGGTGGACATCATCTTCAAGAAGGGGTTTTCCAAGGCGATGGTCCTATGATTGTCTGGAATGTCCTTGGGCCCCTTCTTATGGATGAAGATGATGGCTGACTCCATCCAGTCTGGTGGGAAGAAAGATGTTTGGAGGGCGTGGCTGAAGAGATCTTGTAGGAGTGGTTGGATTTGGGTCCGGAGAAGTGAAAGTTGGAAGGGAGAAACCCCTGATGTCGACGGGGCCTTGCTCTTCATCTTCTTGAAGGCCTCATCCATCTCGGATTCCGTGAAGGGCTGCAAAAGGGGATGATGTTCTTCCAAGCAGCCCTGGACCTCCTCCACCACTGTTTCAGATTTCAGATTCTGTTTCAGAAAATCCACATCTGAACCTAAAGAAGGCTTAAGGCTGCATGTTAACGCAGGTAATATGAATTTTAGAGTACACCAAAATCAAGTCAGATTAACGTTCGTCAAGTATATACTCGGCTCAGCTACAGCATTTGAAATGCAGTAGAGCACTTTACTCGACGAATGTTAATCTGACTTGATTTTGGTGTACTCTTAAATAAATATAATCTGCGTTATCATGCGGCCTATTATTTCATTTGAATAATCTAATTGGAGAACAGCTGCTGCAGCAAAAGCAACAAAATTATCGTCTTTTCAAACTTTCGAAGGATAGAACATTTGAAGGAGATTTTTCGCGTAGACAATAAAGGTTGCGAGGTAAGTCGAAAAACATTACGCCGGAATTCTCACAAAATGCGTAAGTATTTTGTCCATTCACATCGGCATTATTCCTGTATTGAGCGGTAATCTGATATCAAACCGTGTTTTTTATTGCATGCTAATTTAGAACAACGCAAAAACAATTTATAATCAAGAGTTTTCTGATAAATCAAGTATTTACAACCTTTACTGTATATAGAATTAGGCTTCCCAAACGATAGGTTGAGAACTCAGTGATTAAGTTTTGATTATTAATTGAATACGATAGCAATGGACATTGCGTGATTCTATGTGAAACAACACTTATTTCATAATTTGTGGGATATATTCAAACTGTAGAGGCTGATTTAACATCGGGATATAGTAGTTAAGGCTAGTTCATGTTGGTTTAAATGAAATTAGATCATGTGCGATCTAAATGACGCAACCTTGGAGATGTCGCCCGTTCTGTAAAAAATAAATAGTTAGAAGCTTTACTCCAAGCATTTATTGGACTTGGTTTCCCTGTTTTCAACGATTCTCGACTTTCAGAGGTGAATGTGTTCAGCAGAAGATACTCTTTACCTTTGTTGACCACTTCTAAGTATCGAAGACTTCAAGAACTTAACATGATTCACTTCTGGATAATGGTGACGATGTGAGGTCCGAACCAAGGGGTGACCTGTGTTGCCAGAACTTTTCGATCCAGTCATGCCAAAAAGACATCAAGAAAAAGGTCAGATTTGGTTTGACAGAAACAATTTGTGTGATATCATGCTTGGCATTTGAACAAACGAATTTGGAAACAAAAAAGTATTGATTTAAAGCAATTCAGACGCTCTAGATTTACTCAAAAGAACGAATACGAGATTCAAAATACGCATTAAAAATCTGGAATCTGGAAATTGAGAATCTGGTGCTAAAGCATTTTCGTTAGGGCAATAGTAATAGATGTTTTTGTATCTATTTTGAAAGTAGAACATGTTCTAAAAGAGAAGAAGTGTTATTTAAGGTATTTGTCATTTTCAATTTGAAACTTCTGATTTGGATAATTCTAGCAACTCTGCTTTGTTGTTCTGTCGTCCGGACCTCACATCATCACCATTACCCACTTCTGTTTACCCTATGGTCAATTCCTCCACAAAAAGCCTTTTCCATGCACTTATTGATAAAGGTCACCTATTTATGCATAAAGTTATTATTACCTGGCTGAACTTATTATCTTTTGATGTTTTTTTATCAAGTGTTCGAATGGGGAGAGGAAAAAGAAGGCATACATTGAACCTCAGACGCCGCATTATTTATTCCCAATGCATGAACTAAACAATATTTACCTTACCTTAACTGCATCTCGAAGGTACTTTGCTTGGTATGCCAAGTCCGGCTCAAGAAGGACATCTCCTCTCTCACCAATTCCAAGTCTCTCTGCATATTCCTCACTTTGACCATTTCTTGGTCGATCAAGATTTCACGATGGAGGATCATTTTCATGGAAAACCCTTCTCGACAAACCGCACAAATCCTTGCCGGAGCACCTAATTAGAAGAAAGATTGGTGTACTTTGAGTCCAACGTAAAATACCGATCGACAAGTGATACTCACTTGAAGTACAGTACCCGCCGAACGCAAACATAACACCTTGTAAAACACCACAATGTACGGGATTGGCAAACGTGATGATAAAACAGCCTACGTTGGCAGTAAAAGATGAAAGAGTGGCGCACAATCCAGATCCATAGCCTACAAAACGATCGCATTCATCCTGACAGTCTTGTCCTTCTTGCCGATCTGCCATCATATCATGGTCAAAAGGATCTAGGATGAGGAGGAGAAATCTTTTGAAACTCTGGCTGAATTGAAAGCAAGTAGAAGATTGAAGGACATGAACATTTTAGTTTTTTGTGTAATGACACCTTTTCTAAAAGTGAAAAGACAAATTCAGAAAGGCGTCATTGTTATTTGTATTACTGTAAGTCTTGACACGTAACAATTTAGAACCTTGATGGTGTACGCCATTGCCGTAATTGAATATTTAGCTACAGCTGTATTATTCGCAGTTCAATTGGAACTTGTCTTTCAGATTCTGTAGTATCTCAAGTGCAACTTGACTTTGTACTACTCACACAAACAAATTGTTGTTACATATAAATGTTATAACTTTGGGTGTGATACCTTAAGGGTTATAGATTAGGGTGGTTCAAAAAGGTCTTACCATAATCAATATTCAAACGTCTCTCAGGATCAGCATGGACATTGAAATTTGGAGTGGGTACTTGGAGTCCATCTTGAGTCGTTGTGGGACGTGGAACTAAAATTACGGTGAGCCAAAAAGTAACATAAAGTGTGCCCACGACCGTTAATTGCATTGTTTCCAGGAGGAAGGCAATATTCAGTGGATGTTTACATGAAACTAATTTGTTTGTAAGTGTGACCACGGAGTGAATTGAAAATTTGGAAGTATTTCTCAGCTTTGATTTTTTACCACCCACTTATGTTCTTAAGAAATAAATTAGAGCTGAGTTGCATCAAATGAAACAAAGGAATTATAAGTAAATTCTCAAGTTATCAGAAAACACGGCCCCAATATGCTTTAAAAAATTCGTATTATATCCTAAAAACGTGTAAAAACTGCTCAAAATATGCTCAAAACCCATAAATAGGCTCCAAAAATCCCCATAGATGCTTGTCAAAAACAGGGCTAAGTTTGAAAACATTTTTTTGTTTCACACGGTTCATTTTTGGGGGCTGTTATTTAATCTCACTGGCATTGAAAACCACTTGCCTAAGAGAAAGGCAAGCTCAAAAAGACACCAAAATTCTTAAAATCAAATTCTCAGCCCATAAATAGCTGGTCATATTTAGTTTACAACTTGTTTTGACGTCTTTTGAAACGCGAAAAACTTTTATCATCCATTTTATGACAAAACTTTTTATGCTGAGTCGCTAAGTTACGATTATACAGAAAGTTATTAATGTTAGATATTGCTAAAACTTTATGGACTAAAATTAATCGTGGTGGAAGTGCTCTTGTGCAGATGCAAATGCTACAGACAAAATGAGCGAGTGAGATATTTTGTGCCAATGAAAACATTTTTCGTTTATATTCAAGACAAATCAAAGATTTCAAGGAAGTTTTACTAGCTTGCTTGTTTGCTTACGTTCGGGAACAAAAAACTGGGGTGTGGAAAACTTTACTATCATGTTTCATGCAATTTTTATTTCTTAAAGCCATATTTTGTCTGTTTCATGTGAGGCCCCCGAATAAAAGATCATCGTTATCTTCATCATCAATTTTGTTGGTTTTTAGCATTTTTTTCGTGATTTTTATAATAGTTTAAGAAAAATACTTGTCAAAAACTTAAAATATGCTTGAAAATATTATCAAAAACAAAAATGAAACGTGCTTTGTATGCTCAAAAACACGTTTTAGAGCCTAAATAGGATAAAGCATATTTTGGCCGTCTCTAACGAGTGAGTGAGAACTGACACTCAAAGAGTGGCACTACAAATAATCATGTGGCAACTATGTTTTGATTTGATCACAGGGGGCGCTGATCAGTGCGTAAACACAGACAATAAGACAGGGTTAATTGACCAATCGGAACTTGGGTGCCGAGGAACCATCTAATCAGAGAAGACTTTCGATTCTAATCCTTTGCCCTTCTTTGTATATAAAGCCTTTAATTTACACTAAACACCGTCTGCAGTCATGACTAAGGCTGCACATTTCATGTAAATGCAAGGTACTTCACTTTTTCCGATTATTTTGCATTTTTGCATTATTTTGATTGGTATGTATTTTTGGCATTTTGGACGTTTTATCGAAAATTGGTGCTTTTTTCTGGCATTTTTTCTCTTTCATTCGCATTTTTGACCTTGTTGTCGAAATTTGTTTTTTCCATATTCTCAGGGAAGATTAGTATTTTCTCACCTCTGACATTTTTCGCCAATTTTTGACAACTTTTCTTTCTTTTTTCCCTTTGGGATGTTTGGCAGAAACTGTTTTTCAATTGAGGTTTATGATCAATCTAAAGGCTTTAGATCAATCAAGTGCAATTCCTCGATTGGATGAAAAATATATTGCAAGTAAGGAAGAGAATATTTTTTTTTTTGGATCTCGATGTTTTATATGAAAAATGTTCGATCTCGTTTTTTAGGTGGAAAATGTTCGATCTCGTTTTTCAAGGGAAATCGTTCGATCTCGTTTTTCAAGGGAAATCGTTCGATCTCGTTTTTCAAGGGAAATCGTTCGATCTCGTTTTTCAAGGGAAATCGTTCGATCTCGTTTTTCAAGGGAAATCGTTTGATCTTGTTTTTCAAGGGAAATCGTTCGTTCTCGTTTTTTAGGTGGAAAATGTTCGATCTCGTTTTTAGGTCGAAAATTTTCGATCTCGTTTTTTATGTCGAAAATTTTTGGATATCACTTTTTGTCATGTTTGTGCATCAAAAAAGTTCAAAAATATCGTGCTACAAGGGTCAGATTTCGATTTGGTCCTTTGAAGGCCATACAAGGTCGATTTGAGTTTCCCAATATCATTTGAGGCTCACTGGCTGAAGTTAGAGTAATTCCTAAATGAGCTGGCCCAGGAACCCCTGAAAGGGGTGGACACGAACTCCGATTTTTGAAAAAATGGTATGAGGCCGAGGCCATATTTTGACACAATGTCATTTATTCCTTATTAACGAGTAAAACTGTTGAACATGCATCTTGAAAGCATTCAGGTTAACTTTTTGTGTTAATATTTATTGACTAATTGTTCTTTACCTTGATTTTAGAGGTCCCAGCACTCCTTTTACTCGTCTCATGAACTTTTGACATTCAGCTCTCCAAAGGATTTTAGTCCTCTTAACAATCAGGAAAATACATAGATGGAATCTTCCTTCACCCAATAGTCCAACTTTTGTGAAACAATGCTAAATAGAAGTATCTGTGGTGATATCTGGAGGGTTACTCCTCTCCCATCCTCATCAGCACCTTCACGACGCAGGAACCATTTCTATAGGAAAATGAAGGAATGAGAATAGTCTCATTTTGAAACAAGATGGAGTCCAAGTCGGAGATGTGGTTGGCTGTAACTATTGAAGGGCACTTTTGACGGTTCTGGATCAGATCACCCTCTGATCCGGATTGGAATTGGAACAAAGGCAATCACGACGTCCTTAAGACAAAATTAGTGAAAAACATGAGGATTAAATCCTGGACTGTGGATTTGATTGAAAATGTTTCAAGTCTTGGGGCTCAAGAAGGTCAGGACCACGCAGGACTGGGGCTAAGGGTCCTTCAGGACCAGAGGATCATGTCTTTTCATTGCAGGGATAGGCTCTACGTGCTTGATAGGGTTTGATTGATCTTCTTAGTTCTTAGATCCCTTTGTCCAGGAATTAACAATCAAATTGAGTCAAAAAATCCACACAATTCAATCTTGGTGGGAGCATTTCATTCTCAAGACTTTGAGAGGGTCCATGTAATCCGGGTTAGACTGTCAGATCACCAATTTGGGCTGACTGAGTCAAAAGGCAAATCAAAATATTGAGCCCATCCATTGCTAGTAGCCACACCTGATATGTTTCGAAGTCATCTTAATTTGTTCTTCATTTGATCGAATTCTTGACACTGAGGACTTCTTCTTTCTTTGTTCCATGTAGACCTTAATGCGAACGCAGATTCCTCTTGGACAGGAACCAAATTTACCCCACAAACTCTCCTCCGGATCAAAACGGGGATTTTTATCACGCTCATCCATTAGACAACTTGAACAACCTAAGAATATCTTACCTGTCCTTGAATTATCCTGAACTAAAAGACACAACCATATAATAAAAGAAATTTGAGGATGGACCATCACTTATAGAACAATGCCAAGGTGACACAACCTAAAACAAACTTGATTTCATACAAAGTTTGGCATGTGTTAGTTAAGTTCAGGATAATACATGGATGGGTTCAATTGTAAGTTCAAAGATATCAATAAGACGTTCAAATCGGATAATAGATAAGCTCGGAAAACCCCGCTATTTTGTTGTTGATAATTCAAGGAATGGTAAGATATTCTTAAGTTGTTCAATGGATGAGCATAAAGAAACTCCCCGTTTTGGTCCGTGGGAAAGTTTCTTCTTAATCCTTTGGCGCAAAAGAGGAATTTGGGCTCAGATTCTGGTCCATATTCATTCTTTTTGCTGTAGTTAGGTCTATCACTTCCGAAGGTTGTAGCCGGTAACCTAGTCATCATCAGACTTCATTTGATCACTTTGATCGTCATCTTGTAGAAAAGACACCTTGTGGGGGGTTCATTCGCACTCCATGATGTGGTCATTCATTCATTCACTATTTCATTCACTCGTTCTTGGCTGAACTTAACGTCTTCGAAACACCCACATCAGACTGATTTTGGGGCGTGGGGTTGACCTTTACCAAGGCTAGGACTTGGCTGGACCCGCTTGAAACACAGAAAACCCCGATTGGCGCACTATCTTTAGGACTCTTGGTCGATTTCCGTTTGATTTTCCACTCCCAACATGGCCGTTTGTACTTCTTGTTTACTTACGAACTCTCGGCCTCATCCGTGTGAGGTTGCGAGCTAGGAAATTCCGCGAGTTCGTATCCAGTATTTATACTATTATATAGGTTATCCCTGGCTGGCCTGAATGAAGGCTTTATTTTTCTGCCTAGGTGGCTCAAAATTCACTTCCAAGAACATGAAGGCTAAAGCTAGATCAATTCCTAAATCAAACAGTTTTTCCGACACACGAATTTTTTCGACTGGCGGCAGAAAACGGAACCCTTTAGTTGCGTGAGTATTTTTACTAATGTTGCGTAAGGTTAAAAGTTGCGTCCGTTCGAATCATTAAAAAAGTAATCGAGTAAAACAGTTTGTTCGAAAACTAAATGGAATCCCAATTTATATGTAATTAATATTGATTTTCATTCTTGTACTGACTAAGTTCAATCAATCACAATCATCAATTGCGATCTAAATCATTATAAATCAATAATCGCGCCGCCCAAATTGAAGGTGGCAAAAGTCAAATCAAGTATTCAATTGATAGAGAGAACCTGGAACAACAGTCTGATCCATTCAACCATAGGCATATTCATCGTTGATTATCGTTCTTGTAAGTGGTTCCTAAGAAAAAGACAACCAAAATAAAGATGAAGGAAAAAACACAAATGACATTTATCTTACACTATTCCTGACCAACCCATTATTCAAGGTTTGTACAGATCTGCCAACAGTTTATTGTTAACAGTAACTCATTGGTAGATCAAATTTCATATAAACATCAATTATATAAACTATTTTAATCATTTACTCTCTTTACAAGCTGAATATTCCTAAAGATTGATCTGGAACTTATAACTCAAGACTTGACGGTTAGAATATCTGAATATTTGTGCATTTCTGGATTAGCTTTGAATAACTTTCAAATCGGGAACTTGTTCCAGATCATTTTTCAAGATTGATTCAGAAGACCGATTCCGATATCATTCAAAACCAATTTTAATATTTCTCAAGACCAATTCCGGTATTATCCAAAACTAATTTACATGTTGTCTAAGACCGATTCCAAAATTATTCACACCCATTTTAGATATTGCCCAAGACTTCGTCAGGAAATACTTTGATAACTTTTTAATTATTCTTGCGCAAGCTTTGGATGGGACTTGGAGAATCTTCAAACCCTTGGGCAGTTTTCAGATCGGTATTTACCAACTTTCAATCTGGAACTTGTTCAAGAACCATTTGAAAGTCGGTCTTTATTGATTCAGATGTTATTCAAGATTGATTCTGATATTTTGTAAAACCAATTGTGATTTCGTCCATGACCAATCCCGATAATACTGTCTAAAAGTCTAATTTATCTTTAAATCCGTCTTGGACAGTCTCTGAATTGAACTCACAAAAGTTCCACTTTAGAACAATAACCGGATCAATCTTAGACGATTTTCGTATCGATCTTTCATGACATCCAAATCAATTTTGAACAATACTCGAATCAGTCTTGGATCATGCTACTAAATAATTTGTTTTAAGTTTAGATGGAAATTACTAAACACTTAAACATTTGTTTCTTATCAATGGAACCAATTGCAGCACCATTTAATTTGGTACACCTAAAACATCACTTATACTATCTTTTTTAAAAGAGTGTATAAGGATCTACTATCATTTTGAACTGTTAAGACGAAACATACCAAAACTTATTCTTTTTAGAAAATAAAAAAATACATTTGCTTGGGAATTTAAGTTTTCATATACCACGAGCGTTGGGTAAATGATAGACAAGTTCATTCTCAAAATACACCAGCAGCTGATTATCATATTCTAAATCACATTCAATTCAACAGTTTCTTGAGTTAATTCTACTAGACTTAAGTTTCCAAAAGAAATAGTTTTTTAGGTATATAACTTTTCATCTAGACCTGAGTTAGTTTCATTTCAAAGTTGTTCCTCATAGTTTTCTGGGTCAGAAAAGTTTCATATGCATAGTTTTGGGACATTTCATAAAAGATTCATACATATTTTTTCAGTACAACGGGATAATAACGAACTAATCTTTAGATCTTCGGATCGGTCTTGGTCAATTATTGAATGGCGTTGGAGAATCTCCGAACCGGTCTTGAATAATAATCAAATCGGTAAAGTCAGTATAAGATTGAAATATCATGATCAATTATATCAATTATTCCATTACCAATTCTATATCAATTCTGATTCCATTCATGTGTCGGAAAAACTGTTTCACTCGATTACTTTTTTTAATGATTTGAAGAGACTATTATTACGCAACTTTTAAACTAACGCAACATTAGTAAAATTACTCACGCAGCTAAAGGGTTTCGTTTTCTGCCGCCAGTCAAAAAAATTCGTGTGTCGGAAAAAGTGTTTGAATTCCTAAATAAGCCGGCCTGCAGGAAGGCTTTATTTTTCAACCTAGCTAAGCTGAAAAATAGCATGGTGGCTCAAAATTCAGCCGGGCAAGCTGAAGAATTTCTTGCCTGCAGGTAATTGGTATTTCAACTCTAACGTGAACAATTTTCGCATTTGCAAAATCGAATTGAAGGTTTGGATCTTATGCGCATTTTTACAAGTTATTTTGGGAACCCTGAGTAAAGTTAGTAATTGTGAAGTAGTGATGTGTTTCAAAACAGGCGTGCTGCCAGTTTTGACCATTGACTTCTATAGAGAATGTGAACTAAATATATCGGTGTAACAATTTTCCCCCATAAGTGGAGACAAACAAAAGGGAGGTAAAAGCTCAAAGTCAATCACATATTGGTCACATATTGATAATCATTTTACAATTGTCATCTTAAGTATGCAAAAGTAAATTATCCTAACCAGAACATTAGCTTTAAGTAAAGTCACTTGACGTAACTGTCTTTAGTGGTTTATACGCACTTATTTCTTGATCAGGTTTAATAAACCACCCCACCCAGTACTTGCTTATCTTCTCATTTTGGCTACCCTACTGTTTCTCTGCACTTCGGCCTAGCTGACCAGCACAGATATGAGGATAAAAGGGCTAGATTTCACTAGATTTGGAATTGTTCACAACTATTGATGGGGCCGATACCAGCAATGTCTCATACAGTATGAGACCAGACCAATACAATGAAAGTCTCGCTGGTCTTGATTCCGACTTGAGACAAAGTGAGACATGCGAAGTGTTGCCAAGATTGTTCAAATTGGGGTTTGCCTTTTTTCTGTGGTGTTCGATTGGTTTAAATTTGAGGGCACGATATATCTAGATTTATGTTTCCGATGTTCTAAACTTAAACAATATAAATTTCAAAGCAAGGATTAGCTCGTTTATTCCACAACTTGGCATAACATGTTGGCATCAGAGTTTTGAAGAAAAATACCTGAAGGACCGCTGAAAGTGTGACGTAAAATCTTATTCATTAACACAAAAACTTATGTTGTATTGCCAAATTGCCGGAGAATATTTCATTTAACAATTGCTTATGTTACTACGTTGCAATGCAAGATTTTATATAACTCATTAGTGCAACGTTATTATTTGAAATTTCCATTTGCTAAAGCCCATCAACATTGAAATTAGGTGGCAAATCACGACATCATTACCACATTCTAGTCAACCTGGCTAAGAAGTGTGACTAGCAACTAAGATTTGAATATCAAAGGAATCATATTGAAACAGGCCATTTTGGCTAAAAAAAAGTTACTTGATACAGCGTCAATAAAGGTCAAGGTCTCCATGCATAATACAAATGCCTCATAAGAGAGTTAGATTTCGATTACACGCTTTAACAAAATTGTTAAACACGAATAGGTTCAATCGGTGGCGGACACCTTTTGTAGCTGTCATTTCGTTCGTAAGACTTGATGCCGTCTTGATGCCAGCTTCTGAGATGTATTAATTGAGACCGGCATCAGTTGGTCTCATGTATTGGAAATACCGTCTCGTCCCATCACTATTCACAACGTCTATTAATACTAGACCGAGTGTAAGCCTAAAAATGTGTCTCCGGTCGCCAACTGTTGAGCGGACAAAAGTGCGGGAACATTTGAAATGAGTGACCAGGCAAATGACAATTATGAAATTGATAAATCAAAGATGGAATTGAATAATGGTTTTGGGTAATTTTTTGCTATTGCTAGTGGTCACTTTCTCGGAAGAACCGAAGACGTCACTAGGTGACCATGCCTTGGATTTGAATACTTCAACGTGGAACTTTTTTGCCAATACTTTGAATAGTTAAGCTTTTGCGTTATCTAGGGTTAATCCAATGCAAATATGAACAAAAACTAACTTGTGGCTTCAAGAACGAGTTAAAAGAAGTTGGTCTTGATTCACATGTTTGGTCACACTAACTGTCCGCTCAGCAGTTGTGATGGCGACATTTTCCTCATAAATTCAACGCATTCCGCCCCGATTGCCAAATCAGCCAGACTAAAGCTTGCACGCTATCTAGTGATTATGATTGATCTAAGGTTTTGACTCGGAAGTTATTCGCTGTTAATAAGGGCAGGTTGTATTGAACTTTTTGAAAAGGCCTAAACACGGACCAATTTGGCAACACTCGAAATAACTAGTTCGAGTTCCATCGATAGTTATAAAAATGGATTTCGAGTTGGCAGTGCTGCCATATTTTATGGTAGGTAAGGTCTATTGCCTGTTGAAAAGTTTAGTTGTGGTCAGCTTTTTGACCCTAAAAACCAAAATGGCAAAACTCCTGCAAAAATCCAACTCGAAACACATCAGTATTGTGAAGCCGCTTCTTCAAACCCGGTCATTTTTTCTGCAAAAATGTTTACCAAATAATAGTGGGCGTGGTTGAGCAAGAAACCAAAATGCACAAAATAAATCTTTGATATTCCGGCGTTGCTTGTTCTTCTTAAATAGACGCAAGTGTAGCCAAAAATATCTTGCCAATTTTCAATATACAAGGCGAAGACAAAACTGCGTAGGTCTTTAAATTGCTCTAGAGCCGTCAAAAATGATATTTTTCGTCGGAAATTTTGACACTACAATCTTAAAACCTTTCTCTTCCGATTGAAACCAAAAACTGGTCAATTCATGAAAACAAACTAAAAATGAAATCCCGAAACCAAAGGATACCCGATTTTTCTTACACCCAAGTGGCGCTAAAGGAGATTGCCGCCACCATGGGCGTCAGTTTGCGGACTTTCAGCACTGTCCCCTTTAAACCGGACAAAGTTCCACACCAGTGCCAAGATGCTTGGCATTGTGGCGTCAGAAGCATCAAGATGGCTCCAATGTGGTGCCCAAAAGGCCTAAAAATGGGCACCAAGGAGTACTTAGAGAAGCTCCAGACCAAGTTGAAGGTCTGGCTTGACGTCACCTACCCCAATGGCAAGTATGTGTGGCAGCAGGGCGGCGCTTCCTGCCACACGGCCAAGATCATGCAAGAGTGTATGTACTCAAACTTGCCCTCCTTCTGGCCAGGAACCCCTGAAAGGGGTGGACACGAACTCCGATTTTT
>CM021316.1:21934-62816 GCA_010645155.1 Tigriopus japonicus | reverse complement strand
GTTCGTATCCAGTATTTATACTATTATATAGGTTATCCCTGTTCTGGCCCAAGGACCTTTGGCCCCCCTTCCTCGCCTGATCTCAATCCCCTGGACTTTTCTTTTTGGAGCGTTGTTGAGACAATAGCTTGCACCACACCCCACCAAAATATCGACGCCCTGAAGGCTGCCGTTGAGACCGAGTGCAATGTCACATTGACAAAGAACATTGTGAAGACCTGCCAATATTTCCACGGCCGTTTGGAGGCAGGTATTGCGGCCAATGGGGGCCATATTGAAGATAAGTTAAATTTAGCATGTTTTTAAACCCCCTGAACGGTTTAATTAAATCATATTAAAATTTACAAAGTTATGGCCGTCATTGCTTTTTTATCTACACGAATTTGTCAAATCCTCACCTTTAAACAATAATCTTTAGATTGTACCTGTTAGTGATTAACAAGACATATAAACTTAATAACTTATACTAAATACTAAGATAACTAAAAACTTATCTTACTTAATTATTGAGAGTCATGGATTTTTATGACGTTTTGCTAGCATTTTTTGAACAAGTTTGATCATCACAGAGCGAAATTGAAATTGAGAACTTCTTAGGTCAAAATTTTATTGAAAGAAAACAACTGGAAAAGATTCTGAAAAAAAAAATTGGGGGACACTTTAGTCTCACAATTAGAGATCTGTTTGAGGATTCTCCAACCTCAAAGTCTGAATCTTTACACACCACGTCTTATACTTAAAAAAATGTGTCACTTATCAAAGTCCTGATTTTAGATTTGCACACTGCTCACACTGCTGTGTGTCTTTTATTCACATTTTGCATCTACTCGACATTTAATTTCAGAAAAATTCCTTGATTTGTGTGGAACAATGAATTGGGCCTGCACTGTCTCTAATTTCGCTAGTTTCTGGAGAAGATGATTTTGACAAAGATATGTTCGCGCAGAAGTTATGACCTTTTAACTCAAGGGAGAAGTTCAAATTTCGTGCAGCTTTCCCAAAAGTCGAATTTTTGCATTCTTCTGAACTTGTATCCGATTCTGAAACCACCTCCTGGAAACCTGCCAAATATTTCCGCACATATTGCAAAAATGGTTCTGACAAATTTGGTAAGTAGTTCTTGGGTAATTTGGGAACGAAACGATGCCATTTGATGTAAGTGATTTGTGCCCAATCAAACTTAACTACAAGGTGCGGTGAAAAAATGTTTACACTTGTTTTTTGCAAAATAAATCAAGATTGTGCGAGTCCACGTGCAAAAATACAATGCAATTCTAAAACAAATTAAACTTAGTCTTCGTCGGGAATATGTAGGAGCTGATCCTCCAACAGCATTTAAGGCAGGATTGGACAATTTTTTAAATACAATTCCTGACCAACCCACTATTCAAGGGTTGTACAGATCTGCCAACAGTAACTCATGGGTAAATCAAATTTCATATAAACGGTAATTTTATAAACGATATTAATGATTAACTCTCTTTAAAAGGTAGACTTTCCTAAGTGCCTCAGAATCAGAGAAAGTATTGCCCAAATGTGACTGACAAATTTTGATCCACGCCCTTTGTATGGTTGGCAAAGATATTACAGAGATTGCAAAGCAGTGCAGGAAGGTCGTCAAGTCTGTCTGGAATCTCAGCACCACAAATCATCCTGTATCTGCCATGTCCTTGGCCTTGGTGGCCTCCGATGGCAAAATCGTTGCCTCATTTGGTTGTCAGTCGGTTGGAGGCTGACCTACCAAATGAAGATCTTGGAGAAGTTAGTGCCATGGGTCCGTGCCAACTACCCAGATACGAATGTGGTGTTTCAGCAGGATGGGGCACCTTCACACATACCCAAATAGCCCAAAGGAGGTTGGGGAAAAATCCTTTCTAGCCAAAGAACTTGTGATCACTAGAGCTAAGAAAAAAAGTTGTTTGGTCGTCGAGCAAAAATTCTAGAGGCTTGCAAACACCTTGTTCTTTAACTTTGCTCGCGTCAGCAATAAGCTGACACTACAGCTTGAAACGTCTTCAATCTTATCATGACTCCAAGAAAAACCGTTTTTTTTCTAGCCCTAGTGTTCTCCATACAGACCAAGTTTTTTTTAAGTTTTTTAGTTCTTAAAACTGAAGCAAAACTTCTGAGCTCGTCAACTGTTTTTAAAGTGTAAGGCTTTGTTTGTCTGTTTTTAAGAATCACATGACGACTAGATCAAGAATGTATCAAAATGCCTTTGGACTTAAATGGTCACCAATGCTCAGCTAACGTAGATCGCCCTCATCTCGTTCATAGAATGGTGGTTGCGTTTGCCGTGTTGCACCAAAGCAATGACAACCCGGCCGTGACAGCCCTTGCCCGCACTCAAAAGGATGGAGGGTGTTGTGGGTGCAGACTAGCCTCCACAAGTGGGACAGATGTTGGTTGTCTTGGGCTCAAAATGACTACAGGTGTTGTTGATGCACTTGGCATAACCTAGTCAAAAAAAAAGTGTTTTCCCAACTTTTCTAATCAATAAACACTTCTTAAATTGGATACAATGATTAGATAGAGAAACAAACGTTACCTTAACAAAAATACGTAATAAAAGAAACGTTCCGTTAAAAGAAGAAACACTCAAAACGCTGAAAGTGCCGATTTCAAACACCATTTTAATGCCTTCGTGTGATTTTGCAGTCTATTGGCGACAAGCAATGAAAGGATTGAATAACGGATTTCCACCATTAACTTTGGCCAAAAAAGACAATCTTTATAGAAAGCGTTCTTAACATCAATATATTGTAAACACTGTTGAGAAATGCCAAGAAGCACGGAAATCATGGAGTGGGAGGCTAGCAATGAGAATTATGATTTCCAGCAGAAACGAACCATTTGCGTTCTTCTGCAATTGAGACCTGGGTTGCATTGAGAAGAACACGTATTTCAAATTTCAGCCCAATCGAACGCCGGAGTGAAAAGTTATGCCTTCTCAAACTTATGTACTGACGAGAGCATAGAATGAATGAACTGGCCCTTTTATGGTAAAACGATTACCACAAAAGGGCGAGTTCATTCATTCTCGGTAGGATTTGCACTGAACTTTGAGTGAGCATAACTTTTGTCTCCGACGTCCGATTCAACTGAAAATTGAAATACGTATTCTTGTCAACATATGCAAGGTCTCATTTGCAGAAGAACGTAATTGAATTGTTCTTACTGGAAATCATTAATCTCATTGCTAGCCTCCCACTCCATGATTCTAGTGCTTCTTGGAAATGCGTTACAAATAAGTTGTGTACTTGTGTTTACATCTACCAGATTTCCGACGGGGATCTGAGTATGAGGGAGTTCATTTCCAAAGAAACGTCCATTGGCAACTGTGTGAAAAAGTCATGGTCTGTGGTTCTGGCCCATTTCTTCATTAGAGGATTGCACACTACAACAACTTCCAAAGACCGCATAGACATGATGAAAACGCCATCTAAACATTTCTCCTTACCCTACCCCTCATCTTTATTTCTAATATCCCAAACGTTTGTATGGGGGGAAATGCTTTCCTAGATTGCTTTCTCAGGGAAAACTTTGACCAAAAACACGGATGTGTCCGCCTATCCTTATTTCCCTTTGCATCTTTCTGTACTCTGAAAACTAGTGTGGATCCGACAAATCCACGGGATAAAAAAAATCCTTATTCCATCCCACTCAAATGATGATCTTCTTCTTTCCTCTGGCCCCGTTGGTCCAAATGGAACGCGTCAAGTCACGTTGCCCAACTCTCTGAACCCAAAGAAGGGAACCAAGTTTTCTCTCCCTCTCTCTCTCTCGCTTTTTTTTCTCGCTCGTTCTCGCCATTCTAACTTGTCTGTCAGTCTCGCTTTTGTTGCCAAAGGGAAGAGGCCTGCTTCCAAAGACGGATGTTCTGTTATTAGGTCTTAATGAATTTTGCAGTGTGTGATTGACAATCCAAGTTGTGAGTTCATCAAGAAACTTGTCCAGTGAGCTCCTTGACATTTGATTGCCACTATGACCAAGATTTCGTGGCTTGTGCTCATTTTGGCCACCCTGAGTGTGTTTCTTTTGGCGCCAGGCTCCGGTCAAGAAACGGTTCAAAACAAGGGCGATTCCGAGATCCTCGTCTCCAATGGGGTCAAAGGTAGGAGCAATTTCTCATTTTTTATGGCTCTGTTTCAGGATTCGTGGCTTTCGCAGTGCAGTAGGGATAGAACAATATGTAACAAGGGTCATGTTCATCATTAGAAGGTTGCGGACGCGCTAAAGATATCGCGCCAAATTTAAATCTTGAATGCGTTCAATGAGTGTCCAGCTGAGTCACAGATTTACAAACAAATGAATGCCGGACGACTGGCCACTTGGATGGCAAAAGACAACAATTCAGAACCTCTGAATACCTTTCAACAACAATGCAAACCAGGGATAGGCAACCGGTGGGCCGCGGCCCACATGTGGGCCCAAGGGTGGTCTTTCGTGGGCCCAGGATTTATGGAGAAAGTCCAAACTAGTGGGCCCCCGAGACATCCATTGTACTGTGCTCGTGGACCCAAAGCTCTTTTATCATTCATTTGTGGGCCCCTAAACCTACCATTGACTGTTTGGTGGGCCCCTGACAACATGCAATCAAATTTGGTGGGCCTTGACACAAAAGTGGTTGCCGACCCCTGATGCAAACCTTAAGAATGGCAATTTCTACACGGACCAAATCCGGGACGGTCTTCCGTAAATGAGCCTTTGCTTATGTTGAGTAGAATAAGTATTCCTATTTTAAAATCAGTTAAGCATCCGAGTCTAGAGAGATATTTTCAATACAAACAAGCAAGTTGTCATTTGCAGAGGAACGAAAGTGATTTGTTTAGTGCTGGAGGCATGATTATCAATGATAGCATTCTTGTCCAGAAAAAAAATCAGTGGTTCTTGTAAAATATAAATTCCTAGATCAGGGATCGGCAACTATTTTTGGGTCTAGGCCCACCAAATTTGATACCGTGTTGGCAGGGGCCAAAAATTACTATTTAATAGGGATCTGAGTTGAAATTCAAATTCAATTTAGTCCAAATGATCCTCAACTGTTGATGCATGTTGCACCTAAAAAGATTTTTTTTCTCCTTTTTTGCACATTTAAGTGCATTTTTTGGCGAATTTATTTGCATTTTTTAACCAAACCGGTTGGTCGTCCGACATCCAGTAGTAAATATTTCTTTAGTTAAGAATGACCTTAGATTTGTGAATTGTCAACAAATAGGAAAATTGAAACTAGTATTGATCACTTGTCTATTCAGAATCAAGATCTTGTGTTCCAAAGATGTGGCTTTGAGGACTACATCCCCTCGTGCCAAAGAAATGATTACAATAACATGCTAGAGCATCCCAGTCACGCTTGGGATGGTCATACTCAGCAATATCATCAGTCCTAATGGTAGTTGTAGTGGTCAACATCATCAAACCCATTCCAAGGATCATTTGTCTCCAGAAAAAAAGACAGCCCAAACATTCATTAGGAACCCTGAGTCCCCGAAGCGTCGCCTCGTTATTCCGTTGCTTGATTTTCATCTTATTTTAGTTTGCGTCTATCAAAATGTACCTTGGAGCAACTGTGATCCCCACACGATGCTTCGTTCCAAAAACATTCCACTCAAGTCGATATTTATTGCGGGTTGTGCTCCACAAAGAACCCTCACCAAAGACTGCACCATAGGAGAGATTCCCAAAGGTAAATCGGCCACCTCGTTAAAAAGAACATCGTTCGCCATACTCTATCGGACCTGGGATCAATTGACAGGACTTTGTTCGGTTGCCTCTTGTTCAAATTTCCGTGGGGTTAAACTTCATTTTGAACTACATTTACATAAGAGCCTTAAGTATGGCACAATACAGGGGGGTTAGCAAAACCATGGGAATTTGGTCCTTGCGGTTTTGTCTCGAAAGAAGAAACCCGATGTGTCCTCAGATTGTCTTACCTGAGATGGGTTTTGTCTTGTTCCTGAAACAAGAGCCTTCCCAAAGGTTTTGCGAAACGGGGTCCTTTATCTTGGTGAATGTCAAGACTCAAGGCAGAAACCAAGGTTACAAATCCTCCATTTCAAGGACATTTTAAAAGTTCTGGGGAAGGCAGGATATTCTTGTGTCCCAGGAACTTTTACAGCTCTCACTTTAGCAAGACCGTGAAGGTCCTGAAGGGAGATGGAGGCAAAAATTCAGCTTTATTTATCTCGCGAGAAAGTCACGTTCTGTTTCCAGTCCACGAAATACCAAAAGTTGGACTAACCCACGGAATATTTTGTGTCGCTTGAACGTTTTCATTAAATTTTGTCTCATGTTTCGAGATTACAGATTCATAGCGAGGCACACAAAAAAGTTTAAATTGAATTCACCCGTTCGACAAGATTTATTCGTGAAGTTAAGACGGAAGTTCTACGTGGTTCAAAAGTGGACCGCGTTTCGTTGATACATAATTGGATATTTTCTAGAGTCTCTGGCCCTAGAAAACATGCGACTAAAGGTGCAAATCAATCAACTCAATTACGAAAACCAACAACTTCGAGAAATGTTTCGACAAAATCCTCGACCTTCGCGACATTCCGACAGTCTCCCAAGTTTCAAGGTACCAGGTTCAGATCTTGTCGGGTCGGAAATGAACCTTCATTCCACCCTGAACAACTATTTCAGCCTCATATTTATCCGGATTTAAGTTGTCAAGTTGAGAAAGCTGAGCTTATAAAAGTGATCCAACGACAGACAGACCAACTCAAAACCCTTTCCACCGGGTCAAATCGAGGGGAAAGGAAAGCATTGATCTTAACAGGTCATCTCCGGGGAATTCGAACCAAGTTGAATGGATACGTCAGACAAATTATTCTGCTTGAAAAGCTCCTCCATGAAAGGCGACCTTTTTTGGCCATGGCCACGGACAAACTGAAGCTCTGCAACAGGAAAGTAGTACGAAATGCCATTCATTCTGGCTCAAAGTCCACGAAAAGAATCTCTTTGGATCCTCTTGTGGAGGAAAGTATTCAGCCGAAAGTTTGATTTCGTCTCCAATACTCTTGTTTAGATCCAACAAGCGACTCCGATACGGTTTTCTGGCCACATCTCTTCATTTAAAGGACCTGTCCAAACAAGCTGGTCTCCTCTCTGGCCTTCAGCAGCAATCGGTGCGTCAGACCAAGTCCAACATGCCGCAGTGGATTCAGACTCAACATAAATATTCGTCCTTGCTTCAAGAGGTTCTCAGGTGAATGAACGAGCCTCCATGATGTTGAAGGCTCGGCCTTTACAAGAGAATTTCCAATTTCAATCCATTAGGAGTCGCGAGTCACTCAAAATCATCCAATCGAAGGCGATGAGTGTGATCCAAGCCTACCAGTCTTGTCGAGCTCACAAGGGGCTAAGTTTGGAAGCCCCCAAAGTTGCCCCAGGCTCGTCATTGAGTTCAGGGTATGCTGCAAAAGTTTTTCCTTCCGAATCAGGTCATGAATTCAACTTTATAGATTAAGCCGGCATCCTTGCCGTGCTATGGGTTGTGCATTTGCATTTGGGAAAGCAATGGAACGGCCTTAATTCATATCCGAGATCGTCGCTGGTACGGTCATAATTCTGGTCTTTATGGCCTTTTATGTGCATATTAGATCTGGCAGGTCTAGAGAAATATGACTCTTTTTTAATGTTCCGACTTCTCTAGACGTTCTTGATACACATGCTCAATTCCATTTCCACGAGTCACGAGGTATAATCTTATTCATATTTGATACCAGTATGGGTACTACATTCCCTGCTTGTTTTGGGGATATTAGGCAAAGTAAATAATTGATCCCCGAGCAAGAAATCTTGTTCCATTTCGTTCCCAAAGGTTGGCCAACTACGACTACGGGGGGTTAAATCTTGATGGCCTTCGTGACTCGAGAGCGGCCTTTTCTTGCCCTCAAGATTGGGAAGATCAGCTCCAAAGGTCGGCCCAACTTGTGGACTACTATCGTGGTTACATCCATCGCATTAAACAATCCCTGGTCAAGTTAATCTTGAAGCAAGCGGCCAAACTCATCAAGCGTCTTCAGAGGAAATGTGACGTGCGGCAAATGGCTTGTGAGCGCAAAGTGGATCAATTGGACCAAAGTGAAGGCATTTGTCGAAGTGAAAGACGAGCTCAAGTGCAGCTGTTTGCCAAATGGTACCGTGAGGGCACAATCAAAGACCAAAGCCTGCTTTTAGGTGAGACTTTGATTGATCGTGTTCATCGTTTGTTCCATGCCCCAACTTCGATTACGATGTTCTCGATGTTCTTTGTACTGCGAACTACGAGGAAAGCCGGGGAAGTTACTCAATTTTCAGGTCCTTAATCCTGCACCATTCGGGAATGTCTTTCCAAAACCGGATTTACACTGGACTAAATCCCTGAGAATGTTGGAACTGCACATTTCAGTAAGCCCCATGGGCGCACAGTTAAATCCGCGAATTCCTCTCTCCCATGTCTCTTTTCATCGCTGGAATTGTAATTCTAGCCAGCCAAGGATCAA
This sequence comes from Tigriopus japonicus, assembly GCA_010645155.1. Lineage (NCBI taxonomy): Eukaryota > Metazoa > Arthropoda > Copepoda > Harpacticoida > Harpacticidae > Tigriopus > Tigriopus japonicus. The sequence goes on along the minus strand of CM021316.1, from coordinate 54,330 downwards.
CTTCAAACACGGAGTAAAATTAGTTTTTATGCTCTTTCCAAAAGGTTCCAATAGATATGGCCATCAAGCTTTATACCTTCAATGTCGCCGACAAATGAGTGAGATCTTGACCACTTTGGCTGGAAATTTGGGAGGAACATCTAACTTACTAGTAGGTTGCTTTTTTATTATTAAAAAATGAAAAGATAGAAATAGAAAAATAAGTTGTGCTAAAGATTCATGAATCTTTACGATTTTTAGCCTTCAATCCGGCCTTTGCCTTGCACCCCACAAAGTCCCTTCTCGGATGAAGGTAATCAATCACTCAATCAATGAATCATGGACCGATGCTGAAGAGGGCTTTTAAGATAATCTTGATCTATCTTGACTTCATTCAGGCATAAGTGGAACACTCGGTCCCTTCAAACAAAGTCAGATCGTATCTTGTTCCAAGATAAACAAGCATCTATCTTCAGAAAACCGAGATCTTAATGAAAAGATCCAAACTCTGAAGAGTCTTCTATTGCATGCAAGGACTTCCAAATATTCCCAGGTGGGTTTTCTAACGAATCCTTCCAACTGATGGAGAAACAGAGGGAGCAAGCTAACGATGCACACTAGATCGGCCAAAGAAATCGAGTTCCCTCGAAAGTTTTGGGTAGTTAGACAGTTCCTTCTTTGGCAGAACTTTCCGACCAGATTGACACCTTCGAACCCCCTCTGATTGATGAAGTGTTGGCCAGCTGGATTTCACGACTGACATTTGAGATGGGGGATTTTTTTCGAGCTCTAAATAGCCAGCTATCTTAGAGTCTTGTGGTTGAGAACTTTTTAGCTGTTTAGCGAAAATCAACCATCAAAGAAGTCCATTTCAGTAGGGAATTTAGAGAGAAGCACCAGTTTTTAGAGGCATTTTTGGATTTCAAATTGCAACAAAATCTAGGGGGAAAAGTTTGAGCGTCAAAAATAATTGACAAATGAATGCCTTTCAACTTTGAAGTAAAGTCAACATTTTTTTGAAAGGTATCGAAAGTGCCATTGAAATGACATCTGTGGGGATTCTTTTGATGTCAAAAAAGTACCGTTGGAATTAATAAATATGTGCGAAGTTGCTTAAATGTAGGTTCTTGAAAGCAATGAAGAGAATATAGACGCCAAGTTTCTTAGGAAGAAGAATCTGTCAAGGACCGTTTTTGTAGACAAGAATTTGGTACCAATTATGAAATATGTGAGGAATTTCATCATTTCAGTAGAGATTTGTCTTGAGCCTGAAAACCCGGGATTCCGGGAAAAAGTTTGGAGCTTCGAGGATTGTTGACACCTTAAACATACATTAAATGTGCTCTCGCAACTAACTCCAAAATTGGAAAAATATTGATCAAAAAGTAAGAGGCGAATGCTCAATGGATCTATGCAATAGAAAATATCTGAAAAATCCCGGTGTCGGGATTAACATGGACACACTTCCCTAAATGAAAGTGCTCGGGTTTAATGAAGACCCTTGTCTTCAAATGCTTTAGGCGAAAACTAATACTCTATTGACAAGTATATCTCTCCTTTCGTGTGTTTGGCCACATCATTGAGGATCTCGTTTTTTTGCCACTCTCTCACTCTCTGAAGTGTTTATTGAGTTTGCTCAAGTAATATATGGCAATCGAGGCTTCGCAACCAGAGCACTTACAAAGGTCAATTGCCACAAAAGCATCCACAACATTGCACTCTACGCACGCTGAAGGCCACGATCACATCCTTTTTTTGCGGGCTTGGGAGAACTTGTTTTTTCGTCTCCTCTGTTTCTCTGGTTCAAAGGTAATCTAATAAAACCATCAAAGATGAAGGCCAAGCCGTGTCATCAAGGTTTTTTCAATGACCGATGGATGATGAGCTTTGGTCAAAATATTTGTTCCATCACTGGCAGCTTCATTTCAGAGGGGAAATGTGCCTTCCCCACCAAGCTCAAAGGAAACTCGACGCCTTGCCTCCGAAGTGAGATTGATGAAGATCGTGGTGGCCAACATGGTGTTGAAGAATGCCAATCTGACCAATGAAGTGCTGGTTCTTCGTCGACTTCTTAGCCACTACGAACTGGCTACCACCCAAGACCTGATGGCGCTCATGAATTGGTTCGTGTCTCAACTGAATGTTCCACTAAGACAAATAACCACCATGGACCAATTGGGCACACTTGAGCTACAGCCGTGGAACTCAAAACACCAATACCCACTCAAGAGAAACGCGCTTTGGAACCAAACCGAGGGTAGCTTGGATTCTTTCTCTCGGTTCCATTTCACAGCCATGCTTTTTCATACATTTTCAATCAGTTTGGCAATTCCATCGTGACAAACAGAGATGGTCCCGTTGTAACCATTCCCTTAGTTTGAAGCTCCAATTATTGAGAGTGCTCTTTTGAGCAATAACAATGAAAGAGGGATTTGACTGCAAGTGATTAAGATTCTTTTTTCTGCAGCTTGTGATCCAAAAGTTTTTGGTGACCTAACTTATAAACTTCTTCCTCTTTTTTAAATGCAATGTTTCGTCTTTTACCCTATCTATGGCTGTTGTGAAGTATTTTCGGTCCCGCTTCAGGAGCCATGTCTTATAGAGACGGGAGCCAATTTGAAAGAGAAATATTGGCCTTCGAGACTCTTGGCATCTATTTTACAAAGGCAGTTGGTTCCAAACAAGTTGTCGGTCTTCTTTTTGTTGTCACTTCTTCCCCTTCACTCAATTATTGACAGTGAAGGAATCCAAACGACGCCCATTTCGAATAGGGAACCGTTATGGTCGGTCTGAAGCCTACCACAAAGTCAGAGACACGACGAGGAATCTATTCCACGACGAGATCTATGGTCCAATATCGAGTATAATGGCCCATTTCCAAACTGGAATAGGACGAAATGCCAGCACGCAATTGTTCCACATGTTGAAGACCATCAAGGACCAAATCCAGGAATTGAAAGATTTCTCAGAAATCTATCAGACTCAAGGGCTCGACAAGTTGGAATCCAGTCGTCAGGATGTCAAGCTTTACCTGGAAAAGTAAGTTCCACCCAACTCACGCCGTCGAAATTAAGTATTCAAAAGTTCCATGGAATAGCATGCACACACACACACATATACATACGTATATATTTTGTGGGTGACGTTCTCGGGAATACACATGTTAGGCGGTCTAGAACAACCATTAATCATGATTTCCTTGCTCTAGTGGACCAACTCGCACGTGCATAGGAGTGGAAAATTGGAACAGGGAAAATGGCACCATGTTACTTTACCCAAAGCCTGTAGGCATGAATACTATGTGAAACATGCCACAGAAAAGAGATAGCGTCCTCTCAAAAAAGACATGAGTACAAAAAAAAACATACATATCCTCTTTTTAGTTCGTTCTTGAGCCATTGGAGAGAGGGAGGGTCTCACGAAAAGTACAGATAGATGGTAGAACTCGAGTAATAACACTCCAAGACAGAAGTTAAGTCACAATGAAGAGAAGAAAATAGCTAATTACCAACGTGTTTGTTACACTTATTTTCCTTCTTTTTGAAGGGTAATGGTAGCTCGCAAGAACTATCAGGTCCTCAAAATTGACAGTATATTCCCAATTCCTTTTTTAAAGAAACAATTAAGTTCAATTTCACCCCCAATCTACAGAAACAGTCCGCTTTCTTGTTATTGTGGCAACTTGTTTGTTTTTGGAAGGGTGTTATTTTCTAAGCTAGAAATCCGAGCTTTGACCTGTAACCTTTAAAAAGGTAGGGCAAATTCAGTGGGACACGAATCTTTTCTGGTTTCTAAAATACCAAATGCAGTTCCAACAATCATCTGAAAATGATTTCTTAGGTTGACAGCCAAAATTCGAAGTATCCGGACAAAATCGAGCGTGGATTCAATTCAAGGCAAAGTTAGTATGAATGATGTCTCCTTCAATGAATTTGAGATCCTTCTCCACGAGAAAGAGGAACTGGAGATGCAAAATAGAAGATTGGTGGAACGGATCTCCAAGCTCAAGTACATTCTCAAAGGTCTGTTCCGTTCCACTTCTCCGTGTGAGCTCAGTTCTCTTCAGGGACTTGAATCGAAAAAATTCAATTTCCCATTGTAGAGTGGAAAAGGGGAAAGCACGAGAGCCTAGTCAACGTGTTCCACATGTTCAACGACCAGATTTCAGGATTGGAAAGCAAAGTGAATCGCATTATCCAGTCGTATTTGTCTCTGAAACGCAGTCTCGCCAATATCCGGGGTTATGGCGATAAGATCACCGATCTCGTCATACCCATTCAAAAGGCCATCATGGAGGTGAGTGGGTCTAGCCAAAAGTGCACGGAAGAGTGCTTATTGAAGAAGAGCCTTGGTCCTGACCTTTCTTTCTTCCTTCCTTTCTTATCTTCCCAAGACCTCTCATTCTATTCAAAGTGATAGGTTCCAGTCGTCCGGTCCACAAAGTCTTGAGTCGGCTCTTGAAACTCTGGGGTCATACTCACATCAGCTGTCCCGTTTGACAACCGATCCTTCGCATTTGTCTTCGTCATTGCCGCCCATTTTTGAGGAAGAAGACACGCCACTGTCACTAGATTTTGAGGACAATGGTGAGGCCATGAATTCTTTGAGCGTCATTTTGGCTTTAGAACTGGCCTTTTCCCAGTGCCAATCCATTTCCTATTCTCTTTGTTTACTTTTGCTTTGACAGCTGAAGTAGAAGGAGGCGGACAAGACCTAAACGAGGAAGGCGTCTCAGGGATCCCGTGGACGGCGACAGAGGACAAAAACAAAGGAACCATGAATAAATTAGAGCTCTACGACGGTGCCTATGATCTCTCGACTCAGAGGAATCATGATTGGGAGGAGACCTTTGGAACAGCAAACACTCCAGATCAGGGTACCTGGTTCCCTTAGAGAAAACTTTCCAGAGAATGCTTTGTTGGAAGATGGCATCTTTGTGACAGGAGAGCGCACCTTTTTTCTTGACAAAGTTTTCTCTGGGTCGGTCTGCTGTCGTAATTTCTGACTGACAACTCTTCTGTACCTTTGAGTTAAAGTTCAAATATCAGGACAAAGAAAAACTCTTTTTCAGGCCCTTTTTGGATGGATCCCGGGCTTCCAGATGATTGGCAAGAAGAAAATGGAGGCGAAAGCTACGCTGATTCCCCTGAAGAACCCACGCTTGAGGCTAATTTCGCCAATTTGGGCAGAAGTTTCAAAAGGTTCTTTTGAGTTTCAGAGTTCAAAGCACATAGGAAAAGACGAACAAAGAACGGACCCGAAGGGTTCATCTTTTCTAGAAGAGGGTGTCACTTTTCACCCTAACCATTTACATAAATTTGACGGCTTTTCATGTCTCAAATGACATTTGATTCAAGATTCAATGGCACTCCAACGCTTGCCTTTGGCGTGTGTGTGTAACTTTAATCTACACACATGTAGCAATGAAACCACAGGAAATTTGACAGGGGAAAGGGATTTTAAGTCGAGCTCTTTTCGTAATGGATGGCTTCTCCGGTTTTAGAGCAACTACATTTGATGAGACGTCGGGCATCAACTTTCAGTCTTTACCCTCCCAAGATGACTTCTTTCAAGAAAATGAGTTGGCCGCGGAAACACCGGAACTTCTGCAATCGGATATGCTGGGATCCGTCATACGATAGTCCCGAGGTGAACCTTTTGTCCTTGTCCTACAAATATTACAACTAGACCCTTGAACAACGGGCATGGATGGACCTAGTACTGTATGTGGCCACATATTTGGTTACGGTGGCAACAAGAGCTACTCAAAAAGAGGAGAAATGGTTAAGCGTGATAATTATGATTCTTAAAATATTTCAAGGAAAACCCAATGAATATCGATAAGAACGTAGATAGATAGAAGGCCAGGGGGTTTGCTTGCGATTATGTCATTTATGTGAACTTTGTGAAGTTCGTTAAGTAGAATGCAAGCTGAGTACCAATATACAGTTCGATTCACAAGCCTGTCTATTTGGAACACCTAGAATAAAGATGTGTGAACTTCAAAAAGATGAAACAGAAAGCAAATGTTAGGATACTAGTGATTTATTTTTCGCTTAAAATCTCCTTGGTTTCGATCATAAGCAATGTTTGGGGAACAAGAAAGTCGGAGTCGTCTAAGTATTGACGTTGCTCAAACTTTGAGCATGTGGGGAAAATCATTTTTAATAATTTTCAAGGAAGGTAAGTGTTTGACAAATCAGATCCGGTTAAGTTGAGGTTGACGTAACGCATTGTTCACGAGTTAATGAAGATGCAATTAGTTGTTTCCATTCTTTCGAAACACCTGGCATATTTTCGGACACTGGCTCGTTACTTAAGTTTGGGACAGCTATAAATGTTAGCTTTTTTCGAGTAATAGTGTGAAATATTTAAAATGGAAAAGTTATCGTTAATAGCCCTGTATTCTTATCCTCTTTCATCTTTACACATGAAGTTCATACGTCAAAGTTATGGATTAGCACGGCTGTCTTTGATCATGTTGACATTAGCTACTCAAGGAAATATTCAAGAAATGCGCCGTTTCTTGAAAAATGTGTTCAAACTTTGTCTGTTACTTTCCCGGCTCTCAGTAGATTTGCTATGCTAGACACAATTTCAATTAAGTCAAAGTGATTTTACCCTAAGGTAGTCTTGAGTTTATTGACAGCTCTCAGAAAAGCTTCATTCTTTTAAGTGAGTTTGCACATCATTTTCAACTCAAAGCGGATTTTCAAGAGAGTTATGGCCACGGACCGTAAACGCAATGGAGGTTCCCTAGTTACAACCTAGTTACGAAAGAAAAGAAGGTAGGCACGTAATACGGATGCTTCGAATGAGATAGAAGTGGATCCCTGGTCCCCCCATCTCTGTACCTTTCACATCCTTTCCTTTGTTCCATTGTCAATCTCAGATGGAAAAGTGAGGGGTCTTTCCATTAGGAGATGCATTGTTCCAATGGCGCATTTGCAAGAGAGAAAGAGAGAGAGACCTACTCATTCTTGCATCAGGGAAATTACGTACGTAGATGGGCCAACGGAACGGACACGTGAAATGAAAGATGGAATACAAGTTGAAAAACAGGCAATACTTTACCCATCTTAAGTGCTTTAAATGGTCTTACAGTCGAACTGTCCAAGCGGACAACCCGACTTACTAAAGAGATAATGGTCCGGAAAATTTGACAGATTGTGCCCTTACTTTGAAGTCAAAGAAAAAAGGGACCCTAACTCAAGGAAATGGGATTGGTTTCTCGCTCTCTCTATCTAGTTCTTATGATGTGTATGAGACGGAATCTCACAATCGATATTGGATCTATTGTGTATTGATTAGGAGTCAATTGGGACTTAATGGGATCCAAAGGAATGGATGGTGGTGTTTGGGAGTCTCCCTTCTCTAAGAACTCTCCAAGGATCTTCTAATCTCCAACAACTGAATGCCGTTGTTCCGAATGGTTCTAAGATTATGTGCCTAAACAAACAGGGTGTCTGAAAAGTGGCCAGAAAAACATGAAAAAGGAGGAAAACATGTGATGGAGTTGCAATACTAATGCTGCATCTATTTGGGGTTTATGTGTCATGGACGTTTACTTCAAGATGCACTCGTAAATATGTACATTACCATTGATAGATCCCTTTCTTCTAGACTCAAGAGGCCATTCAGATTCTGGGACAGGCATCCATCCAAACTAATGGGAAAATAGGTCGCTTTCAAAACAGATTCAAAGACATTTAGAGACCAGTTCAATCACTGTATTATACCGAAGATAAATGCTCGACTTCCCCGAAATGGTTCATGTGGAAACCCTAGATCAAAAAAAAACGTGGATCAAAAACCGATGTTTACCATGTTTTCTCGAGGCTAAAACTGGCAGTTGGAGAAAGTTGAAGTGGACATGCGCAAAAAGACCCCCAAAACTGTTCTCCAAAAACAATCTGATTGTTTGCGTTTAACAATATATGGTTCTACAAAAACCTTTTGTGAAGCATCTTTTTTTCAGTGTAGGTAACTTGATGGTTTAGTGATGGTGAAGAATTGAAATGCTCAAACGAAAGGGAATAAAATGTGTGTAGCCATGGGTTTTCCAAACCGAAATCTTAAATTGTTTCCATTAGACTGAGATTCATGTTGAAGTACTTCAGGGTGGCAAAACTTCCGCAAAAGGCATTTCGGAAGGCATGACTGGAACCGAAACCGAAACCGTAATTTCGGCCTAAAGTGCTTTTTTGCCCATCATTAATCGAAATTAGCGTCATTGCCTTGCCTCCGCTTGTGGCGTTTTCAAAGAGTTTGATTCATAACCACAGTACGGAAGATGACGCAGGCCAAATACGATACTCGTGAATCTTTGCTGTACTCGTTCAAGGACTAGCAAATCCTTTTGGAAATAGGGTTTCCAGACACACACTCCATAGTTGCAGCCAATCCTGGACACCGGAGTGAATCTATTGTATTTATCGGCGAACATTTAAAAATGCGACTAATTTCAACATTCAGAGTACAAGGATTGAAGTACAACGAGTAATAATTATTACATTGGATTAAGATGACAAGGGATATGTCAAATAACTGAGCTGACAAGTCAAGACTCAATATCCTCGCTTTGCCTTGAATGTTCTGCTTTGAATTTAATGCACTGAATTTCAAGCTCGTATCCTCTGGTCTTGATCTCCTACACTCAAGGCCATCTTACAAGACATTGATTCATTTTAATGCTACAAGTACAAGGTCACAAAAGACGAACAAAAATTGACCCTTGTTACACAATGTTCTGATCAATGCTTCTGATTATCGCTTGCGGAAATAAATCTCCTTCCACAGACCATTTATGCAATGAGCGGACAACTAACCTGCGTGACTTACTTGTACCATTTCAAATAAGAATAGCATTGTATTAGTTGAAACCTTTTTCCTAAAACTTACCACAAGTTTTCTCCTCGCTTTTAGAGTGCCATTACCGCAAAGGAACGTGGTCAGATTGCGACGCAAAAGTTGGCCTTCAATCCAGACGAGATAACTTGAAAAAGCGCAAACCCGAATGTCCAGATGTGAGAATTATCACCAAGAATTGCAGAACCAAAGACTCGCGTCAGAAGGCCGACGGTAAGTAGATTCCCACAGATACAGTATTTTCGAGTTTTGTCCGCTTCACCGCTTAACTGCATGTCGCTATGAACGAACCAATCGGGCTTTGAGGCAATTGGAACTCATAACACTGATTGGCTGAATCATGGGGAAAAGCGACCAAGCGGATAAGCCCCAAAATGTCAGCAAGAGGACAGTCATCTGTTCTAAATATATTGACAAAGTATTTTTTGAAGGGAAATGTAAATTTGAAAAGCCCTCGCAAATCGAATTCACGCCCTGCGATCCAGCCACGAGAACTAAGAAGAAGGTTCTGAATTTGGTCAAAGTCAAAGGAGGCGATACAGTGGAATGTCCACAATCGAAAGTTATCTTCAAGCCTTGCAATGAGGATCGAAACAAGAAGAAGCGGAAAAATAAACGGGAAGGTAAGTGATGAGTTCATAAGCTTTCAATTTTAAATTTTCTATTTCCCACGTATCATTTTGATCCAAATTAGGAGCCGTAGATGGAACCAAGACCCAAAATCCCAGGAAGGCTAAAAGACGAGGAGAAAACGGTACGAATAAATCAGTAACTTTTTTTAGGGAAATTCCAAAGACACATTTTAAAAAATCTCCTGTTTTTAATGAAGGTCGGAAAAAGAAAGGTTTTTGTTCCATGGATATCAACGTCAATGGAGAGCCTTTGGGGCGAGTGGATGTGAAGCTTAAGTATGACATTGTGCCCAAAACTTCGGAGAACTTCCGTGCCCTTTGTACGGGAGAAAAAGGCTACGGTTATGCGGGATCCACGTTTCATCGGATCATCCCAAAATTCATGATCCAGGGAGGAGATTTCACGGCTCACGATGGAACTGGTGGACACAGGTATAAATACCTTGAGACAGAGCATCGCAAATCATTTTGGTGTCGTTGCACGTTGGAGTGTAACTTAGGGCTCGGAAGTTGAAAATGCAACTTTTGACGCCAAAAATGGCAGTTTTTTGGCCATTTTAGTCTGATTCATCAACTTTCGGATTTTTTTTTGGCTCAAACACTGAAATCTTGTGGGAAATTGTTCGAATGATATATTTTACCTACGCTTTTATGGAACCCTTTACAGGCTTAAAATCTTTTTTTTTTTAATTCTAGAAAAAACTATGCACAGCAAAACTGTGGTCATATGAAAGTCAAAGATTAAAGGAAAGGCGAATTTCAGATTACAAACTTTCGCCCAATATTGAGACAATATTTGGTCAAATATGCAATTTTTTTGTCAAAAAATCTTATTTTTAGGCAATAAACTATTTTTTTAATATTGCAACTTTATCCGAACCTTTATTAGAATATTGTCAAAATTTCAGTTTCAAAATTCAATGAGTAAAAAATAGAGCGGCCGAAAATATTTAATTTTGAAGCCCAAATATTAAAATAATATCTAAATAAAAAACATCAAAATATTTCAATTTGTGAAGAGTTTTGGTCAATGAATTGGCATTTCTGAAAATTTTGATTAAAAAATCCAAATATTTGATGAAAAATTGGAAATGGCAGAAATATGCATTAACAAATTTTTCGTACTAAACAATCATATTTTTTTTTGCGGATTTTTTACTACCGCTTCAAGGATTCAAGGATCCTTCAATTCCCTGTAAATTGAAGGATTTCTCCCGACAGCTTCAATCCGACCCCCAGCAGGATTTGAACCTACGCCGTCTACGCCGGGGAAGCACTTACATTCGGCTCTTATAAGAACGCATTAGTGCGCGCGGCCACTCTGGCTTCCTTACTTGGCGTCCTTCATTACTGCAATTAAAATTGGTTATTCTTGACAGTCCCTGATTATACCCTACATTTAATTAATATTTTACTGCCTAAGGTTTGGTTGAATATTCATACCAGAGTTTCCATATATTTTTTTCTTGCAGGAGTTACGGTTTTCTGTTTTAGCTTAAGAGGCCAAGCTGACCAAAATATTTATTTATCACGTATATTTTTGATTTAAGTTTGCCTTTTCCCCTCAAAAAGAGTCGAAAAAAATGGAAGATTTTGACAATGTAGTCTTTGGAAAGGTCAGATTTTTTGTCAAAATTTCAAAAGATTTACTGAAATTATGGAGATTCTTGAAATGTTGCAATGAAAAAAAAAAGAATTTTCCTTTAATTTTGGAAGAAAAAGCCCAAATATTTAAAAACAGCTCAAAAACGCAAAATATTCAAATCAAATATTTTATATTTAATTAAATATTTTCGGCCGCTCTAGTTATAAATAAATAAATTCATGAGATTTTAAAAGTCGCGGAATGCTTAGTACTACTTCAAGGGACTGTATTCCTTGAAAATAAAGCAATCATAAAGAGTTAGATAAAGACATCCGTATTTAGTGCTCTATGCCAAACACAGAATTACTCGAAGCACAGTAATTGTACACTAATACTGAAGAGATATCAGTCAAAGAAAACAACTTAAGGTATGTTCGTTCCAATTCGCAAGTCTTAGCAAAAAAAATCGTGTCTCTCCCACTCAAAATACGCAAACTCTATTTTGAAAAATCTAGCCAGCTTTGATTGCCTATTATAAACCCAATAGTGGCTAAATCACTGGAACGAAGTAGGTAAACAAAGTCTTTGACAAACATCTCTACTTTTCCCGTTAACCCTTAATTTTTACCAAAAAGTCGTTGGGACATTTTGTTTTGTCATGTATTACTTCTAAAATCTAAAGGACGTCAATAACGAACTACCCCGTAACAATGTTTTCCCTCGAAAACACTGTTAGCCATGGCCTTCCTTTAAGGAAAGTATTGTGAGCTGATTATATGGATCCATCAGTAAACAACAAATCAATCTGCTAGCATTTTCAAGAATTCGTTAACCAGAAAAATGCTTTGATTGTCGTTCAATTTCAGCGTGTATGGGGCCACGTTCCAAGATGAAAATTTCAAATTGAAGCACAAACCATTTGTGCTTTCAATGGCCAATTCTGGCAAGGACACCAATGGATCTCAATTCTTCATCACGTCTGTCAAAACACCTTGGTAAGATATGTATTCTCAATAAGAAACTGAAAATACTTTTTTCACGTAATTTAGAGAAGTAACTTTTAAGAAACTATTCTTGTCTTCACGTGCTAAATTTCTTCTCATACTTTGAGGCGATAACAAACGTCGTCAGAACATTTCGAAGGACAAAATGTGCCTGAATACTTTTGCCCTAAAACCGAGTCCGAACTAGTGTAAACCAAAATAATCAAGATCACATAACTGCGACCTAGAAATTGTCTTAGTTGCAAAGGCAATAAAACTTTTTCTAACTTTTTGACATTAAAGCTAAATCAAAACTTTTTAAAGAGACTCACAGAAGATCAGTTGTAAACAACATGTAATATGTATTATATCATATCAGTCCAGATATAGAGGGTGGAATAAAAGTTTGATACAAACACGGCCTTTCACAAGTTTGGCTACAATCTAACAGAGCCATTTGTTCATTTCAGGTTGGATGGAAGTCACACCGTTTTTGGAAAAGTCATGAACAAAGCCAGTAAGGACGTGGTGAAACGTATCGAAGCTTTTGGAAGCAAAAGTGGAAACCCAAAAGCCAAGTTGACTATTGATCGATGTACTTGTATTTGAACTCACACTATATCAAGAGGGCTCGTGCCCTCTTTGGAAAATTGACGTTAGAAAAGTGAACAAATGTTCTCCTTCAGAAACATTAAAAATTCGGTTTCGTAGCATACATACATGAATGATGAACAAACATTTTTAAGTAAACTAAATTTCTTTGCCAAGACTGCGTGCATTTATTTTGTCAATGGACGAAAAACAAGTTTTAAACAGTAGCCACAAAACCTATCTTTTTCATGAAACACTAAATTTCATTTTTGTTTTGTTTAAGACCTTCAGAGTTTAAAATTGTAGTTCCAGTGAGTACTAAGAGAGCCATTTTATGTACTATGTTCTTGCACCTTCTATGAGTCGTTGACAAGCTTTTGGCTTTTCTTTTACGTTTCATTGTGCAACGCGTAACTCAAACTTGAAGTTTATTGTTCTGCAGATCAACTAATATTGTTTCAGTTTGTCACACGAATGAAAAAAGCATAGTGCTAAAAGTTTCATCCCTCCCCTTTTTGAGTGTGTCTGAAAATGATCACTCTGAGTCATGCAAGAGTAGGGAAAAGGGGGGCTTCTCCTTTTCTCTTATTCTCTCTTATCTCCTTGTTCTCTTAAGGGTGACTGATAGAAGGTCTAAAAGCTAGTACTTGAAACATACAATAACATTGTAATAAGTCAAATGTATGATATTTTAAAATGTTAACATCAAATTTCAGTACAATATCTATAATTTTCACCGAATGGCCGGTTATTTTAAAGCTCTGGGGTGGGATGAGAGCCATTCAAACTTAGTAATATGGCTTTACTAATTTTCAACTTTTACACCAACGGTTTTACGCATTCTGCCACCACATGTCGTGAATCGGGGCCGAATCGTGAAACTCAATTGTGGCTGATTCAATGCACCATTATGAAATGAGGGTGCATTACCTACTTTGAATTGATACAGAGTTCAATCGTCTTACGCTAGGCAACAAATTTCCAAGCATTTTGGCCATCATAACCTAATTATCATTGACGCTTTTACAATCAATGTCAAAAGGTCCCACAGGATGTTTCAATTTTCTCTTTGTGTTTGTAAAAGAGAAAAAAAAACGCTTTTTTTGGATAGTGGGTGCTAGGGTTGGAGGTTTGAGCCTCGCCTTCAAGTTGCTAGCAAAGCCAGCCATCTCATCATCCAGTTTTCCGATAGGCAATCTCTTGTCCAATATCAGATTGGTTCTCCGTCTGTGGGTGTGGAATAGCGTCTAAAAGTTTCCTTGAGAAAGGTCGGGGAGGAGAATCGAACCTGGGACCTCTCTCACTATAGGAAACTGTGCTAACCACAACGTCACCTCTCCTCCCTTTCATTATTATTTCATTATTATTTTCTAACAAATAAATTTTGCGTATTATTGACCCAAATCCAGCAAAGGCATCTTTACGTGAAATATCAATCGCTTCCAAGGTCCTAGAATCATCAAATGGACGCTTAAAAGGGAAAAACTTGGATTCGCCAAAATGGGTTGGGCAACTCAGCACAGCCAACGGCCCTGTTTTGCCGCTAGCGGTAAGATTTAAAGCGCTCAATTGAAGTAACCTTCAGCATTTGGCTGTTTCAAGTAAAAATATGTTTTCTCGAATATTCTAGTCAAAAAAATATTTTGGGCAAAATTGACGAAAATAAATGAACGACCAATGCTCAAAAACGGCCAAATGCATCTATTTCACCAGAAACAAATTTGGAAAATCGAAGCACACAGACAAAAATACCAAAAAATGGTCTTGTCATAAAAATTACTTCTTAAATATCCGGCCTTTTCTCCAAATATTTTAGGCTTTTGAAGAAAATATATATTGATTATTTTGTCACATTTTTGTAAATATTTTTCCGGGCCCTATTGATAACATTTCAGAAGTATTTGACACAGGTCTACAATTTAGCGAATTTGTTCGTGAGCATATTTATGGGTTCATCTATAAATTGTTCCTAATTGATAACTATTAAAATATTTTCACTAACAACTAGTCTGTTGAATGAGCGTCTGATCCAGTGAGAACAATTCTGACAAAACAAAATCATGCTTGGACGAAATGTCAAATGCCATTGCATAAAAAAATCTCAGATAGATTGTTTTTTTTGAGAAAATTATTAACGTGGGATAAAATTTAACTAGAAGGCATCAAATAAAAACCTCAGAACAACAAAATATGGATTAAAGTGAATCAACGATGATAAGGTTGAAATTGAGATTGATAAGGTAGATCATGGTATTTTGCTCGATCAACTTAAAGAGTTTGGGATCCAAGGTAAGGTCTTGAATTGGATTGGTAGTTTCATGGGTGATAGGAAGCAAATAGTCAAGGTTGAAGGATCATTTAGTGGCATGTGTGATGTCAAGTCAGGTGTTCCACAAGGTTCAATTGTAGGTCCGCTCCTGTTTATTCTCTTTATTGCTCCTCTCCAGAAGTTTGGAACAAAAGCCAGTATTTCTTCATACGCTGATGATGCAAAATTAGTTTGTGGAAGGAATGGTCAGGACTCAAAATGTTTAGTAGATGACTTGGAGAAAGTCTACTCTTGGGTTGGCGAGAACAACATGGCGTTGAACGGGAAGAAATTCCGCTCAATGCCGTGTGGGGCGTCAAAATTAGATGTTCCGCTCAAAGACAATGGAGGTTGTGATATTGAACAGGTATTGCCCATGAGGGATTTAGGAGTTGTCGTCCAAGATGATGGAAAGTTTGATGAGCACATCCAGTTGAAAGTGGGGAAGGCATTTCAAACCTGCGGCTGGATCTATCGCACTTTCAAGTCCAGAGATAGCATTACGATACTAACTGTGTGCAAGTCGATTGTTCAGCCTCATCTTGAATATGCCTCACCCATTTGGGCTCCAATGAGTTCAGCAGGTTTGCAAAGGAGCAGGTCCAACGATGTTTTACTAGGAACATCTCAGGAATGAGAGAGCTCTCGTTTTGCGAGAGATTCCAAAAGTTAGGGCCGTACAGTACTCAGAGAAGGTATGAAAGGTATCTGATACTGTATGTTTTCAAGAGCATTCATGGGCTCTGTCCTAACCAAGGCTTTGAGATCAGTTGTAGCGATCGTAAAGGTTTTACGTGCGCCCTGAGAGCACCTCCAAATCCAAAGGAATCGAGGCTAGTTCAAACTATGAAGTCCTCCTCTCTTCTTTATCGGGCTCCTTCATTGTTCAATTTGTTGCCTATTTGCCTTCGTCGGGAATATGTAGGAGCTGATCCTCTAACAGCATTTAAGGCAGGATTGGACAAATTTTTTAAAACTATTCCTGATCAACCCACTATACAAGGGTTGTATAGATCTGCCAACAGTAACTCATAAGTAGATCAAATTTCAAATGAACAAAAATTATTGAAACTAAATTAATCATTAACTCTCTTTACAGGGAATCCCATTCCTTGTAGCAGTATTGAAAAATCCTGCTTATCCTCCATATTTTGAATATGAAATATTCTTAGAAGGCCAGGTACCTGAAAACTAAGCCAGATATTAAAAAAAATATTTTTTGACAACCGAATTTGTTGTTTCTTGTGTCCAAAAACCTCTGATCATGCGTTCTCATTTACTTCACATGACACTTTGTAGAATAAAGCATTCTTCTTTCGTTCATAGTGTCGCCCGTTTCTTCTTTGTCTTGACAAAACAAAATTATAAGACTTTTTGGCTTGCATGCACCAATCTATCCAGAATATTTTTGGTAAATCTATTGTGCAATGTAGTAGCAACTTTTTAGACGAAACAATCTACACGCATTGTCAAATCTATTTAAATTGTCCAGTTGGGCAAATCAAGAACTCGACACTTTTATACACTTATTTTGTGAAGGAAATTTTGCAAAAATATGTAAATTCAACATTAGAAGGATAATGTAATTATAGCTAATTCAATTACAAATTGAGAGCTACACCCTGACACGAAAGTTGTGTCGTCGTCATACTTTGAGCCTAAAAATGACGGTAATGCGTGGACACTTTGGCGTAATCAAACCACCCGTGTGCCCCAACAAGTGCCTAGAATATTTTTGGATTGGTTAGGATGCAATTTAAGGGCAAATAGGTGACAAATTATTCCTGGAACAGCAATTGTCAACTCGATGTCCGGCGTTTTCTTTTTGAACGGTTCCATCTGCCTTTAAACCGTTGTGAAAAAGTAGTGAATGGCGGTAATAAATTTTTTCTCGGTTTTGGAGAAAGGAGACTAATTTTAGAACACCTCTAACCAAAAATAACGGGAAATATTAGTGTCCGTCATAATTCAAGAGCTCATGGAATTTCAACGGCTCATCAAAATTTTAGGCAAAGGGAAAACACCTAACAAAGTGCGGAAAACTGTTGAGCCGTCCACACTTTCCACTTTGGTCGATAGCATCCCAAATATCATTTCCGAGGAAGAAGAGACTAGTTGGGGACAGATTAGATGTCAAGTCGTTGAAATCTATTCCTTTATAATGAAAATATTTTGGTTCAAAATTACGACAAAACTATCATGTCAGGGTGTACCATAATTTGTTACATTTGACACTAATGCTTAATATAATCAGAAATAGTTATATCCTGAAAGATATGAACATAAGTCTGATAAATGAGAAAAGCGTCAACTTGATCCTAGCGACAACGGATTGTCTTTAAAGGACCTTCAAGAAGTGGCTGAGAAGATAATACTATCAAGAGGAGTTTTCAACAGGAAAAATGGCTATGCAAAGATTTAGCACGTCTGATTTTGCATTTTGATAACCGTAACGATTTTCATTGACCTTGTTTCTTTAAATCGTACATTGCGCTTACTACTAACATTTTAACTTGAACTTCTTATCATGGTGGTGACGATGGCAAACAAGCGATAACGAAAAGAAAAAGAATTTGTTTGCCTCGAAGATTGACATATTGATACTGCAACAATTTTCTTACTCAATCAAATCAGTCAAGTTTCTTGTGAACGAACACAATGACAATCAGGAGAACACTCATTTTGGTGGAGTTGACCCTAATACTGCCAACAATTTTGGCTTTGTCTCTGTCACAGAAGTCAAGTAAGCATCTTTTTGTTTCCCTTAAGGTTGAAGACAAATTGAGCAGACAAGTTTAAAGATAAGACGACATCTTGATGAACTAAACGGCGGAAAAAAGCGTCCCATTTAGAATATATGCCTTTGCATTATTAGGGCTGGGAAAAAAGGTTTTTCAAAGTCGAACAAAGTTTTTTCCAGACGTTTCAAGGTGTGGAGTCAGCTGAAGCGAGCAAGGAGAGAGAACAACAGGCTGTTTGCAATCCACTAGATTTTCTGCTCGACGGCAAATCAACCTTTTTCTCTTTGCGGTTCTAACTATGATCTTAAAAATATTCTTTAGACCACGATTGCGAAAAAACTATGGAAACGTGGTATTCATCACAAAACCTAGATCGAGTTAGTGATGGTCATCTGAAAAGGCATGAAAATCAAGATGCTTTCGGCGACGCTCCGTTTTTCCGCTTGACCACTTCCTCTGACTTGACCATTGTGGAACCCAAATCTACTCACACAGTACAACTAATCCCAACTAGTTCTTTCAAGAATATAAGCAACTTCATGATATGGACCGAAACCAAAGACGAATGCCCATCAACTTTAAGGGCACTTTCAGGTAAATAGTTGATACAAGATACACTAGGATAGATATTGGCATTCGTAGGCTAACCCACGGTGCCTACGAATGCCCAAGCAAATGCCCAAAATCCTCAAGCAGACTTGAGGATTTTCAATAACCAAACTGCCCTATCAGATGAGCGAAATAGTTTTTGAATGCCAATCTCTGCCTTCTAGTATTTCTAGTATCAACTAGAAATACTAGAAGGCAGAGATTGGCATTTAAATCTATGATTGCCCGACCCGGCACGGACTGTCTGTGACGTCATTCATCATGCGGGAAGCCGAAGTTCATAATTAAAGGAACCTTTTCTTCTAAGAAACACATCTAAACTATTTCGCTCATCTGATAGGGCAGTTTGGTTATTGAAAATCCTCAAGTCTGCTGGAAATGTGTCTAAGGTATTAACCCGATATGCAAAAAGTGAATTTCAACTAGTGTGGAGTTTAAACAGGGGCCGATTAATTCACATGATCGGGGGATTGACAACAAAATCTCAGTGATGTGAAATCTCGGCTTGCGCAAGTTTTTTCACGGGAGGTGGCAGGGTAGGGTTACCTCTTAGAGAATGGGTGCTTTGCTCTGGTATATGAGCAAACACGAATTTGAGGTTGATTTGCAACCCTGCTCAGAAGTCACGAATATCAGGGATGCCTTGCCTTTTGTCGCTTCTTAAAGAAAAAAAACCTGTTTATGAAGGCTGGTAGACAGTGGGGAATATGATTTCACTTAAGAAAATTGGCAACCCCAGCACCAGGTCAGATCATTGACTTCTATTAATACTAGACCGAGTGTAAGCCTAAAAATGTGTCTCCGGTCGCCAACTGTTGAGCGGACAAAAGTGTGGGAACATTTGAAATGTGTGGCCAGGCAAATGTCAACCATGCAAGTGAAGAGTTAAATGAGGAATTCAATAATGTTTTTGGGTCATTTTTTTGCTATTGCTGGTGGTCACTTTTGTGAAAGAACCAAAGACGTTACTAGGTGACCATGCCATGGATATGAGTACTACAACTACGAACCTTTTTGACAATACGTTGAATAAGTCATTGGTAGGAAGAACACGAATTTAAGCTTTTGCGTTATGTAGGGTTAATCCAATGCATGTATGGACAAAAACTGACTTGTGGCTTCAAGAACAAGTTTTGAAAAGTTGGTCTTGATTCGCATGTTTGGTCACACTAACTGTCCGTTCAACAGTTGTGATGGAGACATTTTCCTCATGAATTCAACGCATTCCGCCTCGCTTGCCAAATCAGCCAGGCTAAAGCTTGCACGCTATCTAGTGATTATAACTGATCTAAGGGTCAGATCACTACAAAATCAACAAAGAATTTTTTGTTGATTTACTCTGGTTTGTTGTTGAACTTCGTTAGAATTAGCTGAATGTTCAACTGAATGCTCTTGACCAATCACCAGCGCGAATCATCGGCACCGTGTGTTAGCCTACGAATGCCAATATCTATCTTAGTGTATCTAGTTGATACTATCATTCCTATTGATGTGTCCAACCGGGTTAAATATTCGCAGAGTCACGCAGTAACTCACTTGGGAAATGTCAACAAATTTTGGTCAGTCAACCTGACGAACAAAGCGATGTCTTAACAGATGTTTCTTTTGAGTGGCAAGCCGGGGACTGTGGTTACCATAGCATCTAGTAAGTGTGATAAATAGAAAGGTTTTGCAATGTTTAATTACATACAATTTTGTTCAATTTTTAACAGTGCCATGGTGATGGATATGACACAACATGTGTATTCGCCAAAATCTGATCCTTTCGAAGCATTGCAAATAAATTGTTACGTGGATTGAATACGTGGAGTTGGCTAAATCTTTTTGGTTAGGGTAGGATTAGCAGACAATTCCTTACAGATGGAATTTATCTTACTACTAATTTTATATTCACCACATTATCTTTATTGTCTTCTTCCTTCTTACCTGGACTATGGAAATGTGATTTTGTGGTTTTTGTGAGCGTTTTACTGTTTTTTTTCCCTTATCACTTGCCAATACTCTTCCATACACATTGTGTTTTTGAGTGGCTCTTATGCAAAATACAAAAAAATACAAAAAAAGATGGGACACACACTAGAATGACGCTATTGTGTTTAGTTTTCGTCATCACTAAAGTATATGATCAAGCCGGTACTCGAAAAAGTTAAAAACAAATAATCAATAACAAAAGTTAAAAAGTGGAAAAAAAAACCAAGATCAATCAGTCACGGTCAATCACAGCTAGTCCAAATCAGTGCACCGTAAAAAAGAGTACAGTTGCTCGTGGCCTTTCATGATAGTCATGTAATTGCAGATCGCAACGGTCATGGATCAGTCTTGAACAAATTAAATCGCTGAAAATGTTAATGCAACTCCACATGGAACTACAAATGTTTTCAGCTGAATCTTGGCATGGACTATCCCTGAAATTCCTTTTGTAGTGTCAATCTTTTCGTTCCAATCACAAAGAGATTTTACCTAGTAATTCAACAAAATACATAACAGGTTCATTATCTATCCCTAATCAATATTTGAGGAACTACAGTTTGTCAAAAATTGTTAGATAACCATTGCCATCTACAAATACATGCGCATGATGGCAAGTGCGAGCTCTTGCCACATAAAATGCACTAGATGAACACAAAAAATAATTCAAGGTTGCGTGAACAAAAAACAAAGTTCCGTTGTGAGTTGAGGTGGGCATTGCTACAAAGTAATCATTTCTTCTCATTTAAGGTGAAGAAACCAACTTTCCCTCGAATGTAATGTCACCTATGATTCTACAGGGTATACCACTTAGATTCATCCATTCAATCATTGGCGTTGTCACATAACTACAATCCCAAATGCATTACGTCGGCAAACAAAAGTTTGATTTCATCATGGCCACCTTTGGTCTTCACCATAGCCATCAATCTACCAACTGAAGCCTCAACACAGGCATGCAACTCAATCAGTTTGACGAGCCTCTTCGGAATGGAGAAGAAGGAAATTTTCATCCAATTGAGGCCTGGAGATGAATCAGGACATTAATCCTTGTCCCAGAAATGAGGAAAGACATCTTGACACTAATTTTGAGCAAGCTGTGCGGTATGTCAAGCAGCCTCATCTTGCTGGGAGAGCAGGGAAGTTCAAAGACCAATTTTGCACATTTAGAATCTTTCTTACAAATATTGTTTAAACAATCTAACTAACACCAAACATTGCAGGGAAATCATTCCCTTGCATTGGTTAAAAACCCGTGAACAAGCAAGGAAAAAAAAATACTTTGCCAAAAGAATACGCAAAACATTTTGTTTAAACGAAAAGTGTGAAACTAATAAAAGGCCAGTGCACTAAAGCAAGAACCACTGTACTACAGGACGAATTTCAGAGCAGTGTCCATGGCGTCATCAATCCACCTTGCGTTGAATCATCACTGATCCGTCATTAATTCTAGGTTGAGAGAAGCTCAACATTCATTTGCGAGGAAAAGAGAATTCAGTCAGGGACGCCACTCAAACATGTTGTTACAATCTATTCATTTCTTTGCATAAGCAATGCAAATTACATTAGATTTTGAAAAACGATTCGAAATTTTGAAGTCATTGAAAGATTTATCAGAATCAATAGTCTTTTCTAATCATGTTTCTTTTGCCCATTCAACCCTGGTTTAGTTTGAGAATTCTCCACATGGTGTCAGTGTTTGTTCGTTTGACAGGGTGACAACTCGAACAAAAGGTTCATTAAGGGGCAATATTCCTTATCTTGTTTAAAACAGAAATTGGGTTCTTTTTGTCTTCTTTTAACTCAATATTTTAAGCCAGTATTTAAAAGTGGTCGTTGAACTATTCTTGGAGAGGCTTGTTCAATGTTGGATATAAGTGGTCAATTTACGTTAGGAACCAACCCTTATCAATTTGGTCACCTTAAAAAACGTGCGACCATTGTGAATTGAGCTTCAAGGAGATGTCACTCCAAAAACCTTGTGGATTTACCGAACATTCTGGTCATCTTGCCATCTCCAAGTGTCACATTCTAGTGTTTTAGTGCACAGAGAGATCCAGTCAAGCTGATTGAGGAAGAAAATTTGGATGGGTAGTGTGTGGCCATTCAAAGAAAAAGAGAGCTTTACTTCATCCTTCTTTCTTTCTTCCAATCCAAGACCATCGTATTCTCCATTGATGAGAACTACTCAAAGTCAATTGTGTCACTTATGTGTTTGTTCAGCATGCTTTTGAGCCTTTCATCTCTGTCAGATCATTTAATGGATCGATGGATGGACAAAAACTGGATCGTAGGATTCATAAAAAGGTTCAGGGAATATTGGTCTTCTCTTGTCACGACTGCTAACTTTGGTGTGGTGATTCAACATGAAAATGAATGGGAAAAAGCAATGGAAACATCACCAGTTAGACAAGAACAAGCACGTGGAATTGAAGTGGCAACCCTAAGATACAGAGACAGACTAATTTTGAGAAAGAAAATATGAGAAGACCAGTCCACACAAGACATCAATGGTTAACCAACCACAAGAGAGCGCCTTCATGGCTAGATTGGACTACATCCACAAAGATGCTTAAATTTGCGGATGATTTGAAGATTATTGGGAATATCTTGCAACCTCAAGATGAGAAATGAGTCCAAAGTGAGCTCAGCAGAAGATTGGGCCTCGAATAATGGAATGACCATCAATGTGGATAAGTGTGAGATGATGAGGTTTGGAAAGAGGCCAAAAACCACTCCCAAGAATATCCTGAAAGGCCAGAAACATGAGAGCGTAGAGATGGAAACAGACCTTAGTGTCATATTCGATCGGAACATGAAATTCCGTGAACACTGAGCTGATATCGTCATGCGGACGAGTAGAATGATGAGTCTCGTGCAACGCACTTTCACCATGAGGGGCAAGAACATTTTGACTAGATTGTACAAAGTGTAGTTAGACTTATACTAAAGTATAACATGACTTTTTGCTCTCCTTGAAATGTTTTAAAATACAACCATTCACTTGAACACACATCATTTCTCTGGTTAAATGCCATTGTTAAAATGTTGTTATGTTCCGCCATTCACTCAAAGACAAATGTTATTAGTAAAAATAATCAAAATTCATTGAATCAAAGGCACTCATCGCATGTCCTAAATACCCGGTGTTGGCCCTAAGCTGGAGGTCCTTCGACCTTGAAATAAATCCTTCGTAGAGTCATCCTTGAATAAAGGTATGAATCTTTCGGTATTAATTTAGAAGGGACATCTTGTAGAAGAAATACTCTCTTGAGTTTCGAAATGGATCTTACCACGGAACTTTGTCTTTTTTGCTCGAGACGTCGTCGAGTGAAATATTACAACACTGTGCCGTACTTATACCCAAGCACTCAATAAACGTAAAGGTTGGAAACCATTTATTTCGGAGTCGTCGAAACAGCATACAAAAGTAGAATCCCGAGGTTAAAGTAAGCGAGCAAAGAAGAAAACACTAAGAACGCAAAAGGGAATTGGTGATGAACATAAAGAGAGCATGAAAGGGAAATTATCGAAGAACATCACAAACACTTTTGACGACATTAAGCCTCTCAAAAGTTATAATGCCACGGAGATTCGAAGACTTTTTTCAAAGATGGAGGGAATTTGCAGGATGATTAATGAGGATGGTGATCACTGATCACCATGCTTTGGTTTCTACCAGCCATGAGCTAACTCAGAAAGCTTGGAGCAAATTGGGGGTCTTCATCAAGGATTATTCGGTTTGGTGCCAACAACAGGGATGGGCCATTCACTTGAAATCGATTCGTTGCTGGCTAGAATCTTTTGTGGATTCAAGCACTGCAGTGGAAGTACTATCGCCGGATTTTAAGTCAAGCAGTGGTTCCAACAAAACTTCGTTTTCAGTAAACTCAAACTTGGGCTCAGCAGAAAGAAGCTCGAAAAAGAAGAGACATCAAAAACCAGTTCGATTTTCGCTTCCAAGTTCGTCAGAATCAGAATCGGAAGATGGTTGTGGATTTAGTGTAGAAAAAAAGAATTCATGGGTGTGTTTTTGTTGCAAAAGAAGTGAATTTCATCCAATGGTCATTTGTGAGGCATTTCTTCAAATGAGTCAAGAACAAAGGTTTGAATTAATCCGCGGTAATCGACACTGCATTCGGTGTCTTAGAAGCTCCCACACTGTGAAGTATAGCAAAAGTTCTACCAAGTATGAGAGATGTGGCAAGCCAGGTCATCACACCATGTTGCATCGGAATGATTTGGGTAAGAGACCAAAGGATCATGAAAGAAAAAACGAGAGTGTAGCCACTGTTTTTGAGAAATCATCGGAGAACTCTTCAGAAGAAAGTGATGAAAAATCGACCTTGGGGTTCATTCCAATCTTTTGAGGAATAATAGTCAAAAACAACGATATAACGTAGCCGTTGCCATTGCCCCTGTATGTGTCCATTATGGTGGGAACTCTAAAATAGTGAACGCTCTTTTTGATGATGGTTGCAATAACACCAATATTTCCCAAGATCTCATGAACGATCTAAAAATGAAACCTAATGGTAGAACAACAGAAACAAATCTAAATGTTTTTACGGGAGTCAAAGTGAAAACCAAGGCAATCCCTGTGGAGTTTCAAGTATCATCGTTGCAACAATACAACTGTCAAAGTATGGTCTCTCTGAAAATAATCGTTACAGTTTAAAAGCCTATGCGATTGCATCCGTTTGTCCTTCGTTGTATCCAGTGGATTGGACTGAAATGGTTGGTAAAAAATCACACTTAAGTGATGTTTCACTGGCACCATTAATTGAGGAGGAGGTTCAATTGGTCATTGGAACCGACTATCCCGGACTTCTTACACCGTTGGAATCACGCCTGGATCTAAAGGATATTCGTGCCCCGACCGCAACCTTGACTCGATTGGGGTGGGTTTTAATGGGACCGAATAACTCATCGCGAACTCTAAATGCTACAAATCTTTGCTTTCGTTCTTCGTTCGAAAGCACGGAAGGGGAGGAAATAGAATACTCCATGGAAGATTTGGCAAATCAATTTTGGGAGCTGGAAACTTCACAAATCAAAGATCAAGAATGGAGCATTAATGAGAAGAAAGGCTATGAGAAAATGGGGATCGAATACAATCGGAAAGAACGAAAGTTTATTGCTCATATTCCATGGAAAACTAACAAAGAAAAACCAAACCTTCCAGCAAATCGACAACAGGTTCTGGCAAGACAAAAAAGATCCCTCAGTACATCATATTTAACCAAAAGAGGCTGCACTCTCCAAGAAATTGAGGATATTTTCAAGGAATATCTTGAAATGAAGTATATACTTAAGCTTCAGAAACCCGGTCAGGATGGATTTTATCTTCCTTATTTTCCTGTGGTCGATCGTTCCAGGACCACAAATCAAGTTCGAGTTGTGTTCGATGCTGCAGCTAAGTGTGAAGGAATATCCCTTAACGACGCTATTATGGATACTCCAAACTTGGTTCAAAGCTTGTTGCATTGCATGATTGGATTTCGATTATTCATATATGCCATTGTTGGGGACATCTCGCAGATGTTCAATCGAATTGCTTTGGCGGAAAAAGATCAACCTTACCATAGATTTTTGATAATCGATGCTGAGGGAAACGTGACTGATTATGAATATCTAGTGTGTCTTTTTGGAAACAAAGCTTCACCAAACATCTCTCAGAAGACTCTACTCGAAAATGTGAAAATGCACGGAAAACATGCCCTTCCCTTCATCAAACATCCCTTGGCATCGGAAGCGATAAAAAACCAAACGTATATAGATGATATCACCGATTCAAAACCAACCAAAGAAGAAGTTATCAAAGAAATCAAAGAGCTTAAGGAGTCGTTGTGTTTTGCATCGACGGTGCCTAGAAAGTGGTTGTCAAACTCCCGTTACGTTTTGGATCAACTTCAGGTGGAGGAACGCGCGAAACAGGCTGTCGATTTGACTCCAGACAGCTCATTGGGTAGAAGCAA
The DNA here is from genome assembly GCA_010645155.1 of Tigriopus japonicus. Lineage (NCBI taxonomy): Eukaryota > Metazoa > Arthropoda > Copepoda > Harpacticoida > Harpacticidae > Tigriopus > Tigriopus japonicus. Next base: position 28,088 of record CM021316.1, on the reverse strand, counting down.
AGTGTTGGGCATGAAATGGGAACCCGATACAGACAAGTTTGTCTTTGAGACGCCAAATTATTTGGACGAAAAGAAGAATGTTGTCCACTCTTCATAGACAATTCGATCTCTTGGGATTTCTGTCGCCGTATCTAATCCGTGGAAAAATCATTTTACAAGAAGCCGTTGCTACAAAATGTGGCTGGGACGATGAATTGATTCCACAATTGGAAGCAAAATGGCGAGTGTGGCGAGAAGAGTCAAAAGATTTGAACAGAATTCATGTGCCGCGACATTTGGGACTTTCCCTAATCTCCATATCAACAGTACATTGCTTTGTACATACATCCATTGATGCGATTGCGTGCTGCTTTTATTTATTAATCGAAACTGAGAACCAATTGTCATCAAGTCTGGTATTCAGTAAGGCCCGAGTAACTCCGATGAAAGCCGCTTCAATATCACGGTCAGAACTCTATGCCGCACAATTAGGAGTGCAGTGGTGGCTTCAAATATACAAGGCTTTGCAGAAAGAGAAACACGAGATTACCTTTTGGACAGATTCAAAAAATGTCCTTTATTGGTTGAATAATCTTGCCAAACACTTCAAAGTCTTTGTCGCTTATCGTGTTGGTGAAATCCAAGAACCATCACATCCCAGGCAATGGCGACACGTGCCCAGATCGGAAAACCCAGCAGATATTCCATCGCGAGGCCTTCCGGTGAAAGATTTGTTGGTTGCAGATCGATTTTATCGAGGTCCATCGTTTTTGATTAGTCCCAAAACTTCATGGCCGGAGACGAGGTTGGATTTTGGTCTGGATAACATGGAGGAGCGAGAGCAAAAGATTCAAGCCTTCATTAATGTCGTAGAAGAAAGTAATATTTGGGGGTTCATTTGCCCGCGTGCATCGGTTGGTGATATTTGGAATGGATGGAACTCTTTCCTGAGGAGAATGTCACTTCTACTCAGAATTCAAGTGTGTTAGAATCTTTATTGTCAGAAGAAAGTGACTCTTGCAAAACACATTTTCATCTCGACACGATTTCTTAACATTTTTGCAGAATTGGCAAGGAACCTTGGATTCAAATTGGCACAAGATTGCTTTCGTGGTGAAGATTTCTCGAATTTGAAATCTAATCACCATCTCGCCAAATACTGTCCATTCAGAGATGAGTTGGGCCTCGTACGTGCTCGATCAAGATTAGATAGATCAGACTTACTCCATGTTGAAGTTCAATTGCCCATGATTCTACCAACAAACCATCCAATCACCTTCCTGTTTGTCCAAAACATTCATCATCTTTTTCAACATCCCGTTGGTACCAATGCGATGAAGGCGGAGATCGGAAAACATTGTTTGATTCCTGGAGTGTATAAATTGGAAAGAAAAGCTCGCCGATCATGTGTTCGATGCCAAAAGAAGAGTGCTCAACCTCAGATTCCTATGATGGATAGCCTTCCCTCATATCGTTACTCGGAAAGTTTGAGGGCGTTTTCATCCGTGGGAATATATTTCACGGGAAGTTTTGAAATCAAACAGTTGAAGACTACCCGTTCCACAAGGGAAAGACCTAAGGCTTATGTTTTGGTCATTTCTTGTCTACAGACTAGAGTTTGAGTCTACATCTAGAAGTAACTCCAGGCATGACTACAATGGATGTTTACCAAGCCTTGTGTCGGTTTACAAATCGGCGAGGTGTTCCAAATCGAATAGTCTCAGACAACTACTCTTCATTCAAAGCCGCGATGATCTTTTGGTGGAACTATTTGCAAAGTTGATTTTCAACTTTTGGAACAGTTGACTCGGTTTGGTTTCAAGAACTCTAAGGGGATTGAGTGGATTTATTCACCTCCAGCTGGGAGTCATTTTGGAGGGGTGTTTGAAATTGTCGTGAAGTCTTTCAAACGTGCATTTCTTGCTATTTACAAGAGAGCTGAATTGACCATGACGGAATTCATAACTGCTACAACCGAAGTCGAATTCATTTTGAATTCTCGACCTCTTACTACATCAAACACGGAAGATATTCCTGTCCTTACCCCTACACATTTTGTGATTGGCGTGAATGGGGGTCACTCCCTTTGTCCACCAATGAGACAACGATTCTAGGTGATGATTGTAGGTAAAAAGGTCACAAGCAAAACGGTCACAAGTAAATAGGTCACAGTAAAAAGGTCACGGGGTAAATAGGTCACAGTAAAAAGGTCACGGGGTAAAAAGGTCACGGTAAAAAGGTCACAAGGTAAATATATCACGGTAAAAAGGTCACAAGGTAAATAGGTCACAGTAAAAAGGTCACAAGGTAAATAGGTCACACGAGAAAAGTTCTTTCAATCATTACAAACACATAATGTTGTTGGGCTGAACATCGTGCTTTAACTGAGGTTGAGACAATTTATCAATCATGGGCTTTACTGGACGTTAAGGAAACGTCAGTATGACACTAAACAGCAACAAATAATTCAGCAAATCAAATAACAAGGAGTGTCTCTAACAAAAATATAGGTTATAGGTAATTTGAAGTTATTACTGTTCAAAAGTTAACACCAAAAATCGAAGTTGAGGATAGATCTGAAATCAAGAGACTTTGCCCCTGTTTTTGGCTCCATCTAGAGACGATTTTTGTAACATTCAATTAACATTCTTCATAGAATACTACAAAAGCAAATGTGTGGGTCAAATTCAAAGGGTTCTGAATATTACTGAAGTTCTTGAGGATTCATTTAAAACCCATTCTCACCTTCCTGACCATGGCGTGATTGTCTTTGCCAAGATAAGATTTTATTCTTGCAAATCCACTGAACAAACCAACATCTTTAATTTATTGCTTGAATTAATGATAAGTCCTTTTCTTGCAAAACCACGAGGCTTGCTTGATTGGCAGCCCAAATGGCGGCATTGTTCACCCTTTCTTTGGATTATAATAATCGAGTCATGATACCTTTGGGGTATTTCATACAACTTACACTTAAAGAATTTTCATGACAAATCCTTTAACTAATAAAGTTCTGTTAAGTAATAAATAATTGAAAAAGTATGTTTCAATTATTTACCTCATACCTCAATACTCTTTCATACACATTGTGTTTCTGAGTGGCTCTTTTAAAAATACAAAAGTAGGTGTTTTGCATTGCCTTTATATCTCAAAACTGGCCTCAAAAGATTCTGGAATAAAAGAAATACTTCTCCAGCTAAAAAAAACACATTGCTGACACAAGGGCAAGGTATTCCATATCATAATTAGATACAATATAACTTTTTTAGTTTGTTGTATTTATAATTCATTAAATTTTCAATAAGTATCGGTACAATTTCCTCCCAACTTCTAAGGACCCTTTCAAGTACAAGATTTGTCAAAAAAAAAATTCGTCAAAACACGAGAAGATTTTAAAAATTAAAACTGTACTGGCATCTGTACATAGATTGTATGGCATACAGTCCATGTGCTCAACAACAAATTATGAATATCATTTCAATTTGAACCTTTATTGTGCCTTTTTCTGCTTTTGAATTCCTTACCTTGTGACTTCTTTTATTGTGACCTATTTACTGTGTGACTCTTTCACCGTGACCCATTTACTGTGACCTATTTACCTTGTGATCTTTTTACCGTGACCTATTTACCTTGTGACCTTTTTACCGTGACCGTTTTACCGTGTGACCTTTTTACGGTGACCGTCTTACGGTGACCTTTTTACGGTGACCGTCTTACGGTGACCTTTTTACTGTGACCTATTTACCTTGTGACCTATTTACCGCGCGCCTAGGTGATAAATCCGGGCGATGGCTATCGAGGTTGCGAGACCAAATTACCAAAACATTCCGCAACAGTATCAAAACTTCGTTTTTCTCCAGAGGGTCCAGGCGAGAGCTTGCTTTTCCAACCCAAAGTATCCCACTTTTTTGTGTAGAAATTGGGGTTTCTTTTATTGCTTTCTGTCTTTATTGCCATGGATTTTCAAAAGCCAAGTTGTAGATATTTAACACGTTTATTACACTTTCATTTGCGTTTAACAAACTATCAAGTGACGACTAAAACTTTGACACAACAAAACAAAGTAACATAAAAAATACATTGAAGCAAAAAGACGTAATACATTTGCAACGCATTGAAAAAAAATCTTTTTACAATTCAGTTGCAGAAGTTCAAGTGTCTTAATTACAACAATATTATGCAATTGAAAGGAATTGCAATTAGTTTTTGCTAAAAATACCTGAACAAAATATAAATAAATTATTGGAAGCTCTCAAAGAAAGCAAATTTGTGGCCAATTTTCAGTTAAAGCTCATTTAGTTTGAAGAAGGCTTGTTTTTTTACAAGGAAAAACGAACAATTTAAAAGTGGATGAGATCGTTTTCTGTCCTTTTCTGTACTAAACTCATCTAGTATTGCTTTGTCCATGTCAGCCAAGTCGATAATATCTTGAATAATCTTCGATTTTCTCTTTCAGCGTGTCCTTCAGGCTTTCAAAAATTTGCAAAAGTTTGATGAACAATTACTACAAAAAGTTCACCTCTTAGGAAATTAATGAATTGCCTCCTGGATAAATTTTTTTGAAAGCCTGAACACATGTCATCACATATTTACCACATATGCCATTTTTTTCATTAAATACTCGATCATATACATAAAATAATTACAAATACATAAATACAAAAAAATATTTACATTTGAATAAATTGGGTCTTTTCAAACATTACCACCCTAAACCATTGGTTTGGATGTCATCTTTTTATTGCATTATCTTCATCAGTGTTTTTTAAGAGACAAATTGTACGTTGGTTCATGTTCTGACTCTTTTAAATTAATATGGAGCACATCAAAATGACTCAGGTACAAATCATCTTATCAGAGGGTTGAAGATCAAATTGTTAAGTTTTGAAAATGTACATTTCAAAAAGTACAATTGCTGCCAACATTGCTGCCAACCCTAAATTTTGAGTTTGAAGAATACTATTCCTAAAGAAAAAGAAAGCGTGACCAAAAACTGATCTTAAAATACTATCAAACATTTCAAAAACTTATCAAACTCAACAGGTTTACAACTAAGCCAAACGCCAGGCCCTGTCTGCATCTGCCTGAGGTATCTTAAATCATTTGAATACAAAATGTCAGCTTTTCCAAACCATAAGATAAAATCTGTTCACTTTTTAGTTGATAATTCTTAACATGCAAGGTTAATCAAGACCAAATTTTACCCCTGTAAACGAAATAAGCCTTCTTCAGAATAAATGACCTTTAACTGAAAATAGGCAACAAGTTTGTTTCTTTGAGAGCTTCCAATATTTCATTTTTATTTGTTCAGTTATTTTTAGGAATAACTAATAGCAATTCCTTTGAAAATTTTACTTTGTTTTGTTGTGTCGAAATTTTTGTCGTCACTTGATAGTTTGATACTTTGGGACTTGGGTTGGAAAAGCAGTATTTTCTGGGACCTCAAAATACAAAGTTTTGAAACTTGTCGCGGAACGTTTTGATATTTTGGCTACGCAACCTCCATTACTTTCGCCTGGATTTATCGCCTAGATATCTACATTTGCCAAAAATGCAACATCAACTAAAGGGAGTCAGACAAAAATATTCGATTCTGAAAGTAAAGAAAATTCTTAAAAACCTTGTACTTCATACATTTTTATTTGACAGGATGCTAAGACGAATCGAGGGTCATCTATAAAGAATTATCATGGTCCGGGCATTCCCAAGAGTACTTTTCATCTGCTTTGTCATTGACATTGGCAATTCCAACACATTTGGCATGAAACCATTGTTCACATTTATCACATTCAATGTAACCGCTTAAATTTCGTTCAATCACACTTAAATCATGACATTTCTTGCACTGCCAAATACCCTTTGCTAATTCAAAGCTTTCCATAAATTTTCCAATATCAATATTTGACGAACACTCTTGGATCTTTTTAAGAACCGACTGGGTATTCATAGTAAGTAGAAACATCCAACAAGGCTGGTCGATGGGCGAATTACTACATTCCTTGATTAGCTCATTTGTTGGGCTAGAATAGACGGGTTGACGTCGATCAATTTTTGTTTAAACTTTTTTGCCTTCAAAATATATGGAACCCGTTCCCTTTTCCTTCTTCTATCTACAGTTGAAAAAACGAAGGATTTTCTTGGAGGAGGTGCTCTTCTTGCCAGATCTTCCAATCCT
>CM021316.1:3523-16931 GCA_010645155.1 Tigriopus japonicus | reverse complement strand
TCGCGAGAAATGAGTGTGACTAACTTGAGTCACATTAAACACAATTTTGATACGCAAATTATGGTCACCCTTCCGAGAGGAAAGTGCGTGTGGATTAATGTCCATAGGTGAGATCGGGTCATGCAAAGGAAGGATATCAGGTCTTGCTTGGAAGTTGGGGCTCTGGCCTCCTTGAGGGTGCGTACCTTCTCGGGGTCTGGAGATACGCCTTCCTGTGATATTCGGACGCCCCAAAACGCAATCTCCTTAGCTCCGATGGTGCACTTCTTCGGGTTTAGTGTCATTCCAGATTGTCGCACCGTCTCGAGGAAAGCTAGCATGGCCTCGTCGTGTTGTTCTTTCGTTGGAGCAGCCACTATGACGTCATCGTGGATTGTGTACACATGGTCGAGGTGACCAAATGTCTTCTGACACGCGGCGGCTAGCTCCCCTGAAGCAGGCTTTAGACCCATTGAAACCCTTGTGTAGCGGTACAGGCGGCCTCCACATCGAAAGACCGTCAAAGCCCGTGAATCTGGGTGGAGTTGAAGCTGGTGGAACGATTGTGTAAAATCGAGCTTCGAGAAGAACTTGCATCCAGCCAGCTTTATTTTAATCGTTTCTGGTGTTGGAATAGGCACCCTGGTGTCTCGAAGTTCTTCATTCACGCCCCTCAGATCAACGGTGATTCGGAGGCTCCCGTCGTCCTTAAATGCTATGGCGAGGTTTGATACCCAATCTGCTGGTCCATCATGCGGTTCCACCACTCCGTTGGCGAGCATATCTCGGACTGCCTGGTCCACCTGGGGCTTAAAGTAGAGTGCCTGTGTCCGAGGAGGGGCCGCGAATGGCTTTGCTCCTGGCTTCAAATATAGACGAACCTGATGGTTTTTTAGACATCCAAGCCCCTCGAAACATTTGGCAAACCTTGGATCTGACATAATCTTCCTTGTTCCAGGGTCCAGTTCTGTCCCCTTCTTTTCTGCGCCTTGAACTGCCATTAAATGGGGGGCCTCCGAAGGTCCCGCACACGAGTAGTTAGGAGTCTCTTTATTAAAAATACAGTTAATGGGATGGGGGTATGGCACAAGGTCTTGGTGCAGAGTGGCGAGGCCAAGGTCCTGGGCTAGAGAGCGAGATATGATTGGGTCTATTTTCTTGGGTACCAGAGCGTCGTCTATAATGATCCACTTGGCAGAAATCGTAACCCCCTTCCATGCTGTGTCAACGGTGAGGGTTCCACACGGGGATATCTCTTGACTCCCAAATGGTCGCACCGTGATCGTGGTTGGTTTGAGGTTGCTTGCGTTGCTTTGACCGATGAGACGCAGGGGAGCTACATTCGCTTGGGCTCCAGTGTCGACGATGGCCTGGAGAGTGATCGCTCCCACTTTGAGTATAGCAGACATTGCCGGAGGCGGCTTGGTGCGATCGTGGGCGTTGGTCATGCCCAGAATGTTGTAAGACATGACCGTGGATTCCTCCTTGTCCTCCTGAAGTCCCGTGCCCGCTCTGTTGACGGACCTAGAGGTTGCTTGGCCCATTGATCCCGTAGATCTGCACACCGATCCAAAATGTCCGATTTTCGAGCATTTTGAACAAGTTGCTTGGCCCGCTGGGCAGTTCCGTCTTCCCGGTGCGTGCTGCTCGCCGCAGTAGCCGCATGCCTTGCCATCTTTGCCCGCTTGATGTCCCCCGCGGAGCCTTGCTTGCTTGGAGTATGCTCCCCCAATGCGTTGGATGGACACCCAGTCCGCTCGACCAGTGTCCGGGTTATAATCGTCATCTGCTTCCACCTGTAGCGTGGCTCGTGCTTTTGTGGTAGGTCCCCCAGCCGCAAGGGATGTTTCCACCCCTCGGGCCTTAGATCTGAGGTCAGAAAGCGACCACTTGTGTTGGAGTGCATTCGCCCGAATAGACTGTGACGACGTTCCTCTCAGGGCTTGGTGTCTGGTGAGGAAGTCCTTTGCTTCGACATTGGGAAACCCGCTTCGGGCGGAAAGGCTGGCGAGTCTGTCCAGAAAGTCTGAGAATGGTTCCCCTGGCTTCTGGAATGTGTCTAGCATAAGGTTCATTGACTGATATTCTGAGGCTTGATCCTTGTATCGGTCTTGGAGGAAGGTCAGGATGTCGTGGAATGTTGCCTCACTGTCTCTGAAGTCCGGGAAGTGAGCGTCCACGACGCGAGCCGTGGGAGTTTCGAGGGCCAGTTCTAGTAGCCTTTTCCATGCCCGATTGCCGGCCACATCTGTTGCCTCTGGCCGTTTAGCGTGTCCGCAGTAGCCTTCTGCGAAGGCCTCAAACCTCCTTGACCAGAATCGGAAGGCTTCACTCCTCTCACCTTCGGAATGCTCGAGGTGGTTGAAGGTGGGTGGCATAACCAGGTGGTGTCGGTGAGCCATGACGGGGTGTATCACAGGTTGGGTTAGGGTTCGGTCCGTTCTTGCCTTGGCCGTGGGTTCTCAAATCCTCGTCGCCATTGATAAGTCGGGAACTCAATGATGGGTGATAACCTAGGACGGATATATTTAGGTTAGGTCGTGGTAGGGAATAAATTATGATCATATATAAGGTAGAAAATATATGTATATATCATGGCAATGTTGGTCGTTTTCCGTACCCCGTCAATGCTCTTCCTTCAAAGCGTCGTCGAGTAGTGGCGTTTTTGGTCTAGTGTACCTTTGTTGAGCACGAACTGATAGAAGGTGTTAATCAGGGGAATTCGAACGTATCAGTTATGGACTTACATTGTATTATGGTCGGGCTTTAACCGTTATTTTCAATTTCTTCACATGCTTTCAGGACACGGCCACGGACGTCACCAATTTGATCATTCTTCAGGGCGACCTTTCGGAATCACCACCCGCGGGCTAGGTGGATCCAAATGATCGGATTGAAGGCACTACAGGCCCAGGCCCATTCTCCAAAAGGAAGGGAGGTTGGTTCAAGAAGGCAGGCTTGTCCAAGAACCAGCCTACTAGAGTAGACCTCTCTCCCTAATAAAGTTGTGAACATGTCGCGCCATTGGTATTCATTTCTTTTGTGCTTCATTCAAGAATATATTAAAAGCCCATCTTATGTAGCACGTTTCATTAGGATAGAGTTTCAAGAACGTATGGTGTGAATTATTCTCCTTGAATTAGTGTTGCATGTTGCGAAGGCATGCGTCTTGATTGCGGCCGGCTCCCAGCTTCTTGCAAAGCTGGAAGGCGGAGGTGCGATTCCGCGCCACAAAGCTACAGTCCATTCCGCAAAACGTAAGGGATTTTATCTCGTGACGTGACCGACCGCCCGTTGCGAACTGCGGGACGATCTTCGCGGCTGTAGGCCAGCCAGCACTGTCCAGGCACATAGAAAGAGACAAATTACCTAATATTTCAAGTAAATTTGCCAACAATGTCACCAACCAATGTCCTTTTTGATATCGGTAAACAATTATGATACTTATTTATCAGTACAATATCACACATATTGCGAAATAGTTAAAATTATGTTGAGTTTTGTCTCTTCCTGAGTGCATGGACAATGCTGGCTGGCCTTCAGCGATGTCTACGCAACAGGCTGGTGGGGCGGGAATAGAGGGGGACAACAAACAATTCTTCACAACCTCTATTAGACTTGAAAACACTCGGCTTTGTGGTGTTTAAAAAGCTGATGTTCGCTTCGTTAATGAAGATCTTTGCGAGCAAAGCAAGAATATTTAGGAAGTTCTCAAGCTCTTTTTGTCGCCCTCAGCTTTGCCTTTGACCACACATGTTCTCTTCGAAACGTAATTCATTGAGTAGTGACTACAAGCAAAAAGTTGAACGAGACGTCAATGCCGCGCGAGGCCCAGCCAAGCATTATTTAAAAAATCAAATAATATCTTTGCAAACAAAGCGAAAATAATAATAAAAATGTGATGGAAAATAGAAAAATAGTGATTTTTCACCAAGGATCCCCTTGTGAAAAATTGAATTGCTCTGGAACGCACTTATTAATACTACTGAGATATCTACAGTCGAAAACCACAAGAACGCACCGGTCAATTAGCCATTGATCGAGGATGTATCACGCATATTACTAGGGACGGGCAAATAGTGTAAAAAAATTTTTGGTAACATAAACCCATTTTTCTGCACTTTTGCACTTTTCACCTTTACTTGCACTTTTTATTTACGTTTTTGGCCAAAATTGACAAATTGTTGAGAAAATGTAGTGGCTTTTGAAAGAATTTTTAGTTTCAAGATCAAATTTTGAACTAGTCGAAAAAGCTTGCATTTGCAGTCAACCATTCTTAGCACCTTGAAGAAATATGTGCATTTCAGACGCAAACCTCACACTTTATTCACCATCTTGGCTTTAACTATAACATCCTGTTTACTAAACTAAAGATTAGACAAAAGAATCTCATTGCATGCAACCAACAAATAGCAAACCTAAAGAAACTCATCTTATGGTAATGGAAGGATCTACAAACAATATAGATTGCAGAATTAGGTTTGCCGCCTACAAAGATCGCTACTTCTAAAAAAGGCCGTTATAAACTTAAAATAACCAAGCTAAGGATACATCAGTGTAGCAGTACACATTGTTTAATTGACTTGGAGATATTACTTTTAAGTTCCACAAGTATTTGAGAACAGTTTTGATGTGATGAGACAATGAATGCCACATTTGAAATTGAGTTCTGGTAATTAGGCCATGGGCCAAATATTGAAGTAATGTCACTAAAAACATGCTTAAAACACATTTATGACTATTTTCTTTGATGCAATTGTTAGGCACCCGTGAGTATTTTTCTGTTCAATTCTCAATGTCTATTTTTAAACAACTTGAAGGACGAAAACGGAGTGAAATAAAGCCATTTAAAACAATTGCTTAATATATTTCAGCAATATTTTAGGTACATACATCCACGAGACTACCTTAGGAATAAAAAATTCAGAAGATTTTTGACTAGAGTTTTTTTCATGACTTTACATCCTTTTTGCTAGTGACCTAATTAATAGAACTCAATTACTTGTGCAGCATTGTCTCTTCACCTCAAACGCCGTTAAAAATTGAAAGAATTAGCCCGTTGAAACAATCTGATTTAATTTTTGATTCCGCCAGTCAATGGCCGGAGAGATTCTTGAGCAAGGCAGCGAGGGGGTAGATTTGCGTCAGGAGATATGCGGTGTCATTGTTTAAGAAAAGGGATTTTCGAGGCATCTTTCAGATACTTGAGAAAACGGTGTAGAGGGCTTCCCATGTGGACCTTGAAATTTTTGCTTTCTCAATGTTTACTTTCAACTAAACTTGATCCTCATCTCAGCAGAGAGGATTGCCAGATTATGGAAGAGCCAAAGGACCGCAAAGTCATATTTAGACCTAAAAATCATGTTGCCAAAATTTCTACCTAAGTGACACTGGTAAATCTTGAATTGCTCTTCAAAGAGACATCCAACGACAGTTTTAATGAAAATGTTAAGTTGTGGAAGCATTTGCATTTCTGTCCATTCAGACTGGTTTTTTTTGAGATTTGGTCTTTATGATTTGAATGTCGCAGCACTAAGCACATTATTTTTCTTGTCACACGTCTTCCTTCCCTGAACAACCTCAAGCCATTTTTAAAAGCCAGATGACTTGAAAACGACATTCTTCCATTGGATATTGATTTTGTTTGGCACTAATTATGCTTTAAATCCATCACTAATTATAAAACAATTAGGTATAAACGATCAGCCATGGGATTTTGCGCTATAAAAGCCAAATAAATTTTCAAGTGAAATTGGCGGCGCTGAATTAGCTGAAAATGAATCAAGCATGCTCGATGCTTTCTGAGGCTGCATTGCAGGAAGCATTGGCATCGATGCCATCAAGCCAGTCAGCTTGTTTTACATCACTACTCAAGTCACATCACTAGTAACAGCTACTGATGGAAAATCCCAATCATTCAATCTGTTCAGTCTTTCAATCTAGCCTTGACCCAATCTTGATGCCCCCAATCTCAGTCCAAAAATCAATCTCGTCAATCTGGGAAAAAGCATTTCAGGGTGCCCAACAGGTTCCAAAAGTAACACGATTTGAAACCTTCAACCAATAACTTTGCACCTTATTTTAAGAGTCGGTAAAAATATTTTAGCCATTCTTCATCATTTAAAATGAAAAGAAAGAATTTTAAATCAAATATATATGTATTATAAGCTGAAAGTAAGTACATTTGGGTTCATGAAGCATGTGTACTTTTGAGCGCAACTTTAACTGACAATAACACAGAAATATGCAGGGTTTCCAAAATTGCTTGCATTAGGGCAAAGAGTGAAAAGACTAAGCATGAAATTGCCCAAAAATGCATTTGTAATGACTAAGGGGATACTATATGCATATAGAAATCAAGTTCCAACTACATGAGAACTCGTTATTTACCCTAACACCCAACTAAGTTCTTACATTATGGTTCATAAGGCTAGACACCTTGGGCAGTTTTACCCTTGCAAATTGAAGGGTGTTAAGCAAGCTAGTGCATACAACAATATCATTAATTGTGTGTTGTACTTTTCAAACTAACAAATTTGATGTTTCAATAGAACACAATCTCATGATGAAGGATCCACTACTGCTTATCCTTTGTGTCTCTGACCTGCCGAAAGGCCCAGGTCATCAAGGCCCCACCATTAATGACAAAGGAATTCAATACCTTTAATGTGTAGACGACCTGTTTCTTTTCACCAATTTCAGCAAAGGACCGCTAAGTAGCATCAACATTTTGCAAGGTCTTGACAATAGCCTTGACAATAACCTTCAAGTCAACACCCTCAAAATGAAGCCCATGGTTCCCATAAAAAAGCCCAAATTGCATTCGTGCAGTCTGTTCATCCACTCTTCATTTATCATTTATGTTTTCTCTTAAACATCAAAATTTAGACATAAATATCATTTATGTCTAATTTAGTTGAACATGGTGAAAATATTTTGCAAATTCGAGCCTGAAATGTTATTTTTTGTATGTCCACTCCAAACACCTTGTGCTGTATAAAGAGAACGGGAAGAGGAAATAGAAATACGTTAAATTCGGTTGACATATGCAAATGTTCATACAACATCAGTGGTCCCAATACATGCAGTATAATCACTAATTAGTGTACATTTTCTCAATTGGACTTTAATTCAGAGGTCCAATAACCACAGGGGATTAGTAATTGCAGGGAGACTTATCATTTGAATTCCGTCACAGATTGGGCACATCAGAGAGTTCCAATTTGTTACAACTCTGAAACTGTAGAAATCTTGCAGAGCTTTAGATTGGACTTCGCGCCTTTTCATGATAATCTAAGAATAGATATGATATTGTCGATTTTAGTTGTTAAAGTAAAGTAATCGATGAGCGCAATGAAACGTTTTGGTCCGTGGGAGAGTTTCCGGGGGAAATGTGGTTCTTAATTCTTTTTCAAGAGGATTTTGCGAGTGGATTAAGGTCCATACCCTTTTCACTGACTTTTCATTAAAGTCCATGTGTTTTACAAAGTATTGGTCATTATAGACCAATTGAAGGGGTTCAAATCTCCCGCTAAAAGTAACAGCTGACATGTTGGCATGGGCAAGAAAACGGAGACAAGCATTATACTTGTCAACCGGTTCACTTATAATATTGATCGATTTGGTTCAGCATTTATCCCAATATGGGCTACCATTGCGCTTGGGGAACTTGCAATAGTGACTCAAGATACTTAAGTGCCGGCGTAAGCTTCATTAAATTCCCAAGGAAGGACCGGAATCTAATCGTTAATCACCGATGTCAAAGATGCGTGACGTCACACCTCTCAGGTTAAATTTAGGTTTAGTTAGGTTAGGTTAGGTTTAAGTATGGTTAGGTTAGGTTTCAATTTGGTCAAATGTGACGTCACTTATCTTTGACATCGGTGATTACCGGTTACAGGACCGGAATCGATTAGCCCGCTGGGTATATTTGTGTGGTCGAGGAGAGACGTTTAAAGTGAAAGACGTTGCTCGAAGCTCGCGTGTTTGTTCCAAACACTTCCCATTGGATCAAGATTTAAATGTGGACCGCAATTCAAATCTGGAACCTTTCAACGCTCGGCCATCTTATAGCCACACCAAAACCACGAGACGAAACCCGAGGGGCGGTGACACTTGGTAAGTTCCTGCCTTTTAATTTATGTAGGACTTCAAAAAGTGAAGTAGACAACCTCAAGCAATCATAAGTTGTACCCAAAATTTCCGCATTTCAAAGAAGATATATGACACATTGTAATAGTTTATTTGATGCTTCATTTCCCTTCAACGTTCACCCTTTTACCCTTGCAATCCTTTCTCCATACATTGATTTCATCTTTTCATACTGCTTTGGGTCAAATAATTTCAATTTTTTTTTCAGCATTACCGAAGTCAAAGAACTTGTCGCTCTTGACCCTCTCCTCGATCACAATTACGTAAAAAAAGTCCCTATTCAACAAAACCGAAGGTCTGAATCAGAGATGTTTGAAAATGTCGATTGCTATCCACAAACACAGACATGTATGGATACTGAATCTAAATTCAACCAGTTTCAATGCCCTCTCCAAGATGACTCGGGTACAATGCTTGAGTCGAAGCCTGATATTCAAGATGGATGTGAAATCGGATGTGAACATGAGTCTCCAGATAATTCCAATGTTGACCCTCACCCTATTGAAGGACCTAATTCACGTAACGAACCTGAACCCCATTATCAACGTGAATCAGGAGATTCACTCCAAGGGAGCTCTCGACCGACAATGGAGTCCGAACCTGACTTTCGAGATGAACATGACCCTTTTCTCACCTCAGAGCTTGGGGTTTGTAATCTCCCAATTTTGAGTAGTGAATTAGACGTGACTGGTTTTGGACGTAAAAAAAAAGTCACGGCCGATAAATGTACCCAAACTGAGCATCAAATCCAAATGCAATCAAATACGCCACCTAACTTACTGAGTCAGTCAAGAAAAGAGGCCGGATGGGAAAGGATGAAGCAAGTGAACTGGCTCGAGGCAAAGGAATCTCGCCTCAAGTACTACACCGGATTTAACTTCAAAGAAATGAGCGTTCTCCTCGAGTTTCTTGGCCCCGACATCGAGCGTGTGAATATTTGGAAAAGTGGGACATCAACTCCAAAAATTGGACCCATACCTGTGAAAGCGAAGCTGTATATGACCTTGGAGAGACTCCGACATGCCTTCACACTTGTCGACCTTGCAGAAAGGTTTGGCTTTAGTCACGAATGGTGCGGAAAAATCTTCGTTTCGATGTGTCGGTTTTTGTATGATAAGTTTTCCGCTTTGAGAGAGGTCATGTTTGTTCCCAAGAGTAGGCACCATCCATTGCCACTGCCATTTCGAAACTGCTTGTTGCAAAACGTTCGCGTGGTGATAGATTGTACCGAAGTATACCTTCAGAGTAGTACAGACTTCAGGCAGCAGGGTCATCTGTATTCCAATTACAAGCATCACACCACCTCAAAAATTCTCATTGGCGTCGCTCCATGTGGTGCAGCAATGTTCGTTAGCGAGGCTTACGAAGGGGCGATTTCTGATAAAGAAATCATCTCTCAATATATCCGGGTTTTTATCTTATCTTGAGACCGGAGACGAGGTATTGGCGGACAGAGGCTTCACTATCCAAGAAGAATTGGCGGAAAAAGGTGCGAAGCTAATTATTCCTCCGTTTTTGCACGGGAGAAAGCATTTTTCGAAGGAGGAGATCTCGACGGCCAAAAAGATTGCCAGAGCAAGAATACATGTCGAGAGGTTTAACCAAAGGTTGAAACAGTTCAAAATTCTCTCTGGAATTTTACCACTAAGTCTGATACCTTTACTATCCCAAATTGTTTTCATCTGTTGTTGCTTCGTCAATTTTCAAGAACCATTATGTAACTGACAGATGAGTTTGAAATAAAATTTGAAAGAGAAATTCGTTAGTGTATTTATTATCCTTCTTTTCATGACTCCAAAGCAGTTTAATGTTCGATAGAAAAAGGTTGTAGACCTCGAGGAATCTTCTGCTCAAAGTATTCTGGAAGAAACACATTTTTATGCACTGAAACGGCTTTGGAAATGTTGGAGCGTAAAAAAAACTCGTTCTTCAGAATTCTCTGAAATTTAAACCATTTTGGAGTCTAAACCATAAAATCCACGAATTCGCGTTCCATGACGTACAAACCCAATTGAACTTGATAAAAATAGGGATGAGTGTGTTTTAGGTATACACCTTCTTGATCAAACAAAAACGGGAGAGCAGATTTCTTGACAGACGGAAGATCTGGGAGCTCTTCAAACTCTTTTTCTCGTAGGCTGAATGGGCACTTGATTTCCAATATGCCATCATCACCAATCAAGCCATCTGGACTGAAACCAAAGATCGGATTCTTTTTCGAAAGGAAAATGCCCGTTTCAATGACTGTTTCTCCCGTTGTTCGTTTGTAATCCTCTCTTGCCGTCGATTCGTGCTCCCGACCCCACTGCAAGGCTCTTAAATCGGGTATGTTTTCGTTCCTCCAGACAGATTTGGCCACCGCAGACACATTGCCTGAAGCAAATCTTTTGAAATTGGATCCGGTGATCCGCCATTTTCTCACTTCCTTCCATAATGGGACGCCTGCTTGACCCAATGTTCCCGTGGCGTGAACGCAGAAGCTGTTATTGAGAGCATCGCTACTAAACCGGTTGATGTCACTGTGTAGGTTTTTGATCATTTCCATCACATTTGCGACAAGCACGTTCGCACGATTTGTCGAACATTCGTAGTCCTCATATTCGAAGGTTAAAATCCTGTTCCACATCGATTCTCGTTGGAGACCTTGAAATATCCGCTTTGATGCGGCTTCTGAAGGCGTTACAGTATTTTTATCCAAAACTTCGTGCCTCATGTATCGATCCGGTTTTCGTTTTTTGCTGTAACTAAAAAACAGAGCTTTCGAAATGGGGGATTTTAACCATACGTGTACCAAGCGTGTTACTCACGTTCTAACATGAAGAGCAACGGGTTTTTTTCGTTTCAAACTCCCTTGACCCCAATATTGGGATTTAGAAGTCGAGGGACTAAAAAGTTTTGGCTCATTTCGGTGAACTAAGTCTTCTGCCATGAGAAGCAGCACAGCGACATGAACGCACTTGCCATCAGCCATGGCCTTGCACGTGCACGCAGCGTCCCCAATGGTCCCATTGGACTTGATCCTCGCCACTGGCTCATGAACCACGTTGCTTGACATGCTCGCTTCACATTTTCCTTTCAGTAATATGGAGCCCTCTCGAGTCCGGTGAAAAAAAGCCGCGAGGAGTTTTTCAGAGCAATACATTTGCCTTCCTTTGGCTAAAGGCTTTCTTACTTGGAACTCTTCATCCTCATCTTGAAAACTCGTATTGTGCATGATGTAATTACTTATCTCGACGATATCAAAATCCTATGGTAAACGAACAAGACCTTGTTCAACAAGAGTCCAACTGGCCTCAACGAAGTCCTTACTCTTTGCCAGCGACAATTGCTCCGAGTGGCCATGTTCTGATTGACCACCCTGTTCAATAAGAGAAAACCGAAGGATCGGCGAAGATGAGTAAATTTGACATTGTTTTATCAATGCTTCTTTCGATCCTTGGCAAGAAAACCCTCGGATCTTCAGAAACTCCCGCAATCTAAAAACACTAAATGTCTTAAAATTGTCTTTGGGTAGTGAATTCGGCGCTTCTGTCACATCACGGCTGGTCATATCACTTCCTCTACAGTCGTTGTTTTCCATAGGAGTGCTTCTTTGTTCTTCAAGATCGTTCTTGTGGATGTTTCCTTGAATTAAATGGTCTTACTCCATTGAACTCTGCGTATGGCCCCTGAATGTCTTCCGATCTGGGAGATGAGTCATACCGTCATAGATATGGACAAAATATTGACAGGAGGAGCAAAGATAATCTGAACTAAACTTAAACTTAAACCTAACCTAACCTAACCTAACCTAACCTAACCTAACCTAACCTAAACATACCTAAAAATATAGAAAAAGAAACAACATTTACTGAAAAACGTTTGAAACAAAAACCCTCGTGGAGGCGCAAACCCCAACTCGCTATGCAGTAAGCACGAGTGCTAGCTCTGAGCCACCACGATCTGTTGTTAATGTGAGGGGTATTTGTGGTTTATCTAGTGCTGCAGATGAGTCGCCTCCCAGATCGGAAGTTAGTTAGGGCCGATAAACTCTGCGTCTCTCGAACCGAGTGTTTGTCCCCGCTTTCAAATACAGGGATCAACAGCTGCACCATTTAATGGCGGCAAATTTGAAAATTTTCATCATTCATTTCCCCTATTGATCACTGAGATATGGTGGCAAACACATGGGATTTTGGGTCCAAGATGTGATTCGCCAATATGCATAGGTTCTTTTCAAGACGCTTTCTGGTTCACCATTTATATTGGCATGTTCCTCGTGTTCTTGATAATTGTGGGATTCGAAAATGGAAGTTTGACAGCCGTCTTTTTGCATTTTGCGTTTCTTTTGGTACCCAATTTCCTCTTCCCCGTCCTGTTGGCAAATCCAATTGAACCAGTTCGCAACAACGCAATGGGCGTGATAAGGGTGGTTCTCCACGAGCACATCGAGAACAATACTTCTTCAAAGGTTTTTCACAGTGTGACTGGGTGATACATTGTGAAATTGTTTTCCTCGATATTCCAATGATTAAGTTAGAAATGTTCAAGTCTTTTCAAGTCATTATTGGTGAAACATGAAAGAGTTATCAAATTATCTATAAGGGACTCTAACCTAAATTGAATTTCATTGGCTAAATGTCTTGTCTCGATATGATAAAATTTCATGTCTTCTTTGTCATGGTCACATCTAAAGCTAGATGAGTCGGTGACTCGGTGTTGGCATCACATCAGGGAGGCTAAGCCAGTCTCACTATTGTTTCAAAACTGTGATCAAAATTCTGCCAATTCCATGAAAGGCAATGTTGAATATAATTATCCTGGGCAAGAGCTTTTTTTTTCATTTTTGGCAGTTTTGGCTCAAAGAAAAATTTGTTGGCTTTACAACTAAATCTGAATTTATTTTCGCATTTTCTAGAATTTTTTTTATCAATTTTTGCTTTTGCTGACTGCAAACAAGTTTTGATTTTTTTTTCATTTGTTCAACTTTTTTCCGTCCTCAAGAGATCACAACATCAAATACATGGAATATTCTTTAACATAACTTTGATTGTATTGGATTGAATATGTCTGTGGTATATATTTTTGAAGAATTCTTTATGACTATGTGCCCTATTTTTGAAAATCTGGCCACAGATCAATTGTTTTCAGCGTCACTAAAGATGAGAGGATTTACATGCCGGAAGGGCTTGCCAAAAAATACTAAACAGGACCAAACAATAACAGTCATCATTTACAACATATAGAAATACATTGTTGATGGGAATTGGGCGGCAGTGTATATGGCAAGAGTCAAACA
>CM021312.1:13967151-14001411 GCA_010645155.1 Tigriopus japonicus | reverse complement strand
GACTTCTGAGCAGGGTTGCAAATCAAACTCACATTCTTGTTTGCTCATAAACAAGAGCAAAGCACTCATTCTGCAAGCGGGAACCCTACCTTGCTACCTCCCGTAAAACAACTTGCGCAAGCCCAGATTCCACATCACTAAGATTTTGTTGTCAATCACACGATCGTGTGACATTAATTGGCCCTTGCTAAAACTCCACACTAATTGAAATTCACTTTTTTCATATCGGGTATGTTACCTTAGACACATTTCCAGCAGACTTGAGGACTTTCAATAACCAAACTGCCCTATCAAATGAGCGAAATAGTTTAGATGTGTTTCGTAGAAGAAAAGGTTCCTTTAATCATGGAACTTCGGCTTCCCGCATGATGAATGACGTCACAGACAGTCCGTGCCGGGTCAGGCAATCATAGATTTGAATGCCAATCTCTGCCTTTTAGTATTTCTAGGGAGGACTAATTGAACAGGCTTTTGGCGGGAACAGGCGTTATTTTTCCTTAGTTTCTCGAGGAGTGCACCAAGTTTAAATTCAACAGGCATCCAACGGAAATCATCCCACCAGAAACAATAATGACCAGAGACGAAATTTTCAATGAGAAGATAGCCGTCATTCAGCTTTCTCTGAGTCTCCAGATTCAAGAGGAAACCGTCATGTTCTTGACAAAACGAAGGTTGCTTGCAAATCAAAGTCTCTGCCTTGGTTGCCAACGACCTCGTGAACTTCGGCTTGACCCCCTAGGCATTGACAAGTATCAATGGAGGTGCCCCATCTGTAACTCGATGAGATATATACGTCACGGAAGCTTTTATTATCGATCCAGATTAGATTTGCACCAATTAGTTATGTTCACATAGTTTTGGGCAAGAGATGCCTTGTTGAAAGATATATCGTGGGAATGTGGGGTATTGTCTGAAAAAACCCTCACAGACTGGGCGAATTTCCACCGTGACGTGTGTCAGGTAATATACAATAGAGAATTCTAAGGTGAAAAATGCATTGATATTTTAAGTGTAGTGAAAAAAGACAAAGAAAAACTGTCTTTAGTGAGGGCAAAAATCCTTATCTAGCTTTTTTATTCAATTAAAATTCTAGGATTTGATTGCCAGGAAGTCCGCAACAAAAGAAAAAAAAAAGCTGTTATGGCTGTTTTCTATTGCTTCTGAGGATCTTCTGGCTATCAAATCCTAAAATTTTAATTGAATAATACATTGCTAGATAAGAATTTTTGCAGTCGTCAAGATGTTGCATTCCTTCTTTACCTGCAAGAATGGGAAAAACGTCAAAAAAGAAGAGTCTTTCAAGTTGTATTGTAGAAGTTGTATTTCAGCTGACACTTAAACAGGTGTAGCAGTTGAACGCATCCAGTTGCTACGGCAGTAGAACAGGTTCCTCTCATCTCTCTGATCTTGCTCGCAAATAGTTCCACAGACATAAGAGTTGCGACACTTCATAATCATGATCAATTTTTCGTTTTATGACTTGTGACTTTTCCAGGCGGTTTTTCGATTCCTGTTGCCGCTATTGCAAGTGTTGGTGCTTGCCTCATGGGTGGAACCATTCTATTTCTGTGCCACCAATTCGTAATGATCGAGATCAGAAAGTGGCTCTATGCCGTGGATCAGGAGACATGGAAGAAACTTAAAGATGGATGTGAATGTTACCAAGGACCATGTAACCTTGGCAAACAATTGCTAAGGTTGTGTTACACATTACTATTAGATACAACCCCAGAAAATGATTGAGTTTCTACCAATTCACCTTAAAGTTCAACCAGATCACTTTGGTAATCTTAATTTGAACTCTTTTACGCTTAAAGCAAATTTTCGCAAGAAATCTGTTTCTTACATTTTCTTTCTGTTTTTGGAAACTTTCCCAGCAACCAACATTGTTTCTTTTCACTCTAAATTTATTCACTTACCGGTAAATTATATATAATATTATTATTATTATTAGTTTATTGCAATGCATTAGCATCAGATTTGTCACAAAAGGTGAAGGTGGTAAGGGTGCAAATATATATAGCATGCACGCATGTCGTATTTAGTGTAAGAGAAAGAGCCTGGCAACTCCTTCATTGCCATTTTCGTCATTGATCTTCAAGAGGGACAATTCACGTCATATTGAAGGTACAAAATGTGATGATTTGTTGAGGAAGGAATACTAAAAATTATCCACAAAAAGATTGAAATAAAGGTTTTACTACCGCCATCTTCCGACCTAACAATTCATGTCTCGAAAGGTAGGTTTTTAAAAAGAACAGTTTTGTTATGATTTTCGACACACTTTACATAAGGTTTGGTTTGCGTGATTATGGTGCTTGGATGGTTAAACTTGCACTTGTTGATCCAATTTCAATTGTCGGGAAAGCAAATGCGATTCTTGAGTCTTGAAAATCTTGCTCATTTTTCTCAATTCAAAGCTCTATCTTAAAAATTGGAATCTATGAATTGCTGTACTTCTTCAACGGACGTTTTCAAGTAAACCTAATCATAGGGGTCACTTATCTATTTTTCCCATGGGTTCATGACGCTCCGGCTGGTTTGGCTGAGAGTCAGCTGTGACAATCCCGAATTCAACCAATATCTGGATGCAGGCAACGTTTGGCTGGTTTAAGTTTAACTGCGGCGAACCATTTAAGTTCCCCGCAAGTGCTGAGGCAAACAATTTCTAATGTATTAGATCAATTAATGGTACCAAAACAATTTCTGTCCGAGCTAGTTGAAAGTCTTGAGTAACGCCCACAAAAATCGTATTTTTGAGGGTGTCAATTTTTGTCGCACTAACGTGTAGAAGGTTAACATTGTTTATTCATGAATTCATTTCAAGTTTCTTGATCATTTAGGGCCGGAAAAATATCTAAAAAAAGTTGCAAAATATTATCAAGTATGTATTTTCTTCATATGCTCTTTATATAAGCAAGAATTTTAAGTAAAACAAATTGACAGTGTAACTATTTGATGGTTTTGTCTGCGTGCACCAATTTTTTTAATTTTTTTTGTGTCAATTTGATGCAATCGGTCGGTTTTGGAGGCACAGTTGACAACAACTGATCTAATAATACAATTTTCAATTCGCTTGTAGTTGGCCAAGGACTCTTGAGCAAGGAAGCGACACGACATTTTTGGTCCCGCCAACTTAGGCCATTGATTGCAAGTCTAGAGATCACTCAAAACTTTAAATTGCATACTTTTACCCATTCCAAAAGCATAAAATAGATTCATGTGATACCATTTTGTATTCAAAAATATATCTGAGGTTTGATTTGTTGTATTTTTGGCAAAAAAGTCATACACAAGTTCAATTTATAAGAACAAAGATTGAACAAAATATCACATTCTTCCCAGTTTTTGCTTTTTTTGCATTACATTGAATAGAAAACAAATAATTTCAGACTCTATTTTACTGAACATGAATTAGGGATAGTATAAAAGTAGTTCACAACTAATTTTTATTAACAAATACATAGCCCAATATATGTTCTCATTCAGAGTCATAAATGGCATTAGGTAAGACTCCACATTTTTGAAAATTAGCTATGGTGCTTAATATGACAACTTTCTTGTCTTTTTCAAGTTGGTCTGAAGATTTAAAGAACTTTCAATTGGCATGGAGAAAAATGTGTTTTCAAGAAAATATTCCGTATTGACATTGTATCAGTCAAGGAGTAAAAGAGACCTCAAATGGTGATATGGGAAGTCTTGATGACTTCTTGGATATTTTGTGTTTGCTTAACTCACTGGACACTCTCATGAACTACGTAACAAGTAGTATTTAAAATGGCAGAAACCTTTTTCCATGGATGTTGGTTATCTTGGAGATGAACCCACAGGGAACTTTCAGGTTTTGCTCCTAAACAACATTGAAAGAGGAACTTGTTGTTCTTGTTGTATTGTTAAGTAATAATAGTTTGTCATTGCTCTACTATTCTTTCTGAGCCAGAAGCACAATGACTTTCTTGAAATTTAGAGACCACTGGGCATTGACAAACAATTCCTTGATAAACTGGTGGCATTGGGCCATTGCTTAAATGGTCCTTGGTCTTGATCATTGAGGCCTTAGTTCAGGAGCTCTTTTCCAATACAAATGAAACCACTGTTTCAAAACCACTCTTTGATATGCCTCAAACACTTGGCCTTGGCACAATGCAAATACTCATTATCAAACAAACAAATCAATGTTCAAAGCCAGAGCATGGGGGATTTTGGGCACTATTCACAGGCAAGTTTGGCTCAAAAAGGTTCTTTAGAGCCATAGAATCAAAGCAATAATCATGGCAACTTAAAGCACAGCTTTTCCTACCCACGGCACTTGGGTTCTAGGTGAGATTACACACAGTTTAAAGCTTATTCTCCTCTTGGCTGTTGGAACTTTCTTTGCCATTGTTTACAGTTAGGCCTAAGTTGGCTGGAAAGGTTCGGTGAATGCAAAAGGTGACCGTTCCTTGCTGGAGGGTCCTTGAGTTGGCGTAGTGTTTGCATCTATGAAAATGGTTAAGGGTATGATAATCATTTCTAGTACAAATGACCTTACGTAGTCATTTTTGCTGTTTTGGTTCAATTCTGTTGAGCCCTTTTGTGCATTGCCAATTCATTCATTTTTGTTTAAACCTTCCTGAACTATTTTTTTCATGCCTAAATCATCGTGAAAATATTTTTTCCTCCTCAAAAAAGCCAAACTATTTAGAAATCAAGCAAAATATGGGGAAATGTGCCAAAAAATATTTTTATTTTAAAAAAAGAAAAATTCCAGCCCTTCCTGATGATTTATTTATTGATTGATTGATTGAGATGCAACCTTTTGTAGGCGCAGCTGTTCAGACCATTGACTTCTATTAATACTAGAGGGAGTGTAAGCCTAAAAATGTGTCTCCGGTCACCAACTGTTGAGTGGACAGAAGTGCGGGAACATTTGAAATGAGTGACCAGGCAAATGACAACTATAAAATTGATGAATCAAAGGTGGAATTGAGTAATGGCTTTGGGTCATTTCTTGCCATTGCTAGTGGTCACTTTCTCGGAAAAACCGAAGACGTCCCTAGGTGACCATACATTGGATTTGAATACTTCAACTTGGAACTTTTTTGCCAATACATGGAATAAGTCATTGGTAGGAAGAACATAAGTTTAAGCTTTTGCGTTATGTAGGGCTAATCCAATGCATATATGGACAAAAACTAACTTATGGATTCAAGAACGAGTTAAAAAAAAGTTGGTCTTGATTCACATGTTTGGTCACACTAACTGTCCGCTCAACGGTTGTGATGGCGACATTTTCCTCACAAATTCAACGCTTTCCGCCCCACTTGCCAAATCAGCCAGACCATGGATATACTTACAGAAGAGGATGCGAAGACAGCTGTTTGTTGTTGTTTTTGAGAGCCCAATGAGGCCCTCTGGAGTGAACGATAGGGAAGTGTTATGGACTCAATATTCAATATTTTATGCTAAATCAGTCAACAAATTGTCTAGACATCATTCTAGTTTGTGTTTCTGTCTCTTAGAGATAATTAAATGCAACCCACTCTTGGGTAAATCACGTTCACCACTCATTATCAACCCTATTCAACTTATCCTGAAATACCAATGGTTTCAGATTATAAGTACCAAACAACACCATCAAAGCGAAGAATACAGTGCTCCATGAGAGTGATCTGTTCTTCACTGCATTCTGCATGAATAATCAGTGTGAGGGAATCATCAACAACTCAACTATTAGTTGACCAAAAAATTGTTTAATCTCGTGCTTCCTCTCGGTTTGGCTGATCAAAATGTTGATATTTGGCATCTAATGGATTTCAAGGATTTCAGACGATAAAAATGCTGACTAAAAATGATGTTTTTATGGGGAAGAGTGTGGATACTGTGGCTGTGAGTTTCATTGTTAATAACATGGCCACAGTTTTCTAAAAAGACGCCCAATCTTCATGAAACTTGATCGAAGTATAACTGAACTCTTTGTCTGAAGTTGGTATTATTATATTTAAGTTACATATGCATTTATTCGAGATCCATTCTCCATTTTGTGCGAGATATTGGTCTGAAGGAGCTCAGTTTTGACTAATTCCCGAGAACAGAAAGCAGCATTATAAAAATGAATGGTAGGAAAAGGAGCGCTATCTAATGCTGCAACAATGTTCTGAAGCGATGTTTGCTATCAAACACCTATTTCTATCGTTTTTTGGCAATTTCGTTCAAATTCACTGCAGAGCCGCACCGTTTTAAGGGCCTCATTGGGCTACGCGTCAGCTGAAGTTCGCGTCCTGTGGTGAGATGCTCCTGGCCAGACTAAAGCTTGCACGCTATCTAGTGATTATCCATCTAAGGTTCAGGCCCAAGAGGCAAAATTTCACTGTTATGGGAGGGATTACCGTAGCAATTTACAGACCTGCTGCCGTTAGCAGTCCAGGCTTGCAAAAAATTGCCTGAGTTTTCATGGGTCAGATTTTCGAAAAATGTTGCATTTTAGACCAATGGCATTGTTTATGTATGTTGAAGAGTTTGCAGAGTAAGAACAAAAGAAGAAAATACTAGAAGAAATTGGAAACGTGCAATTGAACAAATGATTTCCTTTTATGTTTAGTTGCCACAATAACATGTCTCTTCTGGCTTTCTGTTTATTCCAAGACAGGCGTTCCTGATTCAAAAGTTTGGAAGACCCCCTCAATTTATGTAATAAAATTTTAGATACAAGCAATAAAGCATAATTAATTTTCAGAAAAAGTAAAGATTTGCCACTCCAATTTCAAGTTTTACATATGAGAAAGGCATGGTAGCATTTAACATGCATAAATCTTCGTTTTTCTCACTTTCATGCTCATCAGAATTAGGCACAGAGTTCCAGAGTGGAGATACCAGAGCAGGCCAGTCATGAAATATCATTCTCAGCAAGGGCCGTGTAGCATCAGTAAGGCTCGGAGACATATTCAGTTTTTCTGTGGAGCAGAAATTCCAGACGTTCCAAGCGTTCCAAGGAGTAGGGTCAGCTGACGCTGTTACGAGTCCAACAGCCAACAGCAAACACTACATTGGGAAACGTCTGGGATTCTGCTCCGCAACAAAACTGAATATTTATCCGAGCCTTAAATTCATCAGCGACTAGTTGAAACTTGCCCAAACAAACGTATCCATAGATGGCAAAAAACAATGAAACACTTAAGTTTTTTGGGCACGTGGCCTCCTGTCTAGGCTTTGCTTCTCCCAAATTATACTAAGGTGCTCAATGAATGTGATAATTCAATTCCCAGGCATAAATTCACATAATTACAGGATTTGGCATTGAAAATCTGTCTTGCGCACATTCATTTGTACTATGATCTTCCACTTGTTTGGGCAAGTGTCTTACAATATTCTTCCGAAATCTTTTCACGCAACTTATGGCCAGTTTCAGGAGTAAACAAGGCAGACAAAATGGCGAGAATGACCTCTCTATAGACCTCTATGGTAGGAACTTGGTACTAACACGAGCAAAGCATAAGGTCAGGTACATCTAAGACATGACGTGGTGAACCCTAGCTTGAATTTCGTTTTATGCCTAATGATTAGTGATGGGTTTCGAGTTGGCAGTGTTGCCACTTTTACGCGTAGTTTAACTACTATTAAAACAGGTGGGTTGTAATGATCTTTTCGAACAAAGACAAACAAGGACTAGTATGGCAACACTCAAACTAAATCGAGTTCGAGTTCTATCAGTAGTTCTAAAAATGGATTTCGAGTTGACAGTGCTGCCATATTTTATTTGAGGATTTGTAAATCTTGCCCTTTGAAAAGTTTAGTGGTGGTAAGCTTTTTGACCCTTAAGGGCCAAAATGGCAAAAGTATGGCAAAATACGAACTCGAAATCCATTAGTACTAATGATTTCATTGCCTTTTAACTCTCGGTCCATTTTTTCAAACCAATCATTCGCACCCTCCTCTTTGATCTTGTGAGCTCATTTGTTTTTTTTTTATTTGTTTAATTTGTTTAATTAGCCTTTTAGATTGTAGTGTCGCCCTGAAGTGAGAATAAGCTCGTTTGATTCAATTAACACACTGTTTATTCTCACTTCAGGGTAACACTACGAGATCTTGGCCCATTTCAGTGAATTTCTCTTGAACTCATTAACTGCTAGGATTATTGTTTCTATCTAACCTGATGGCATCATTCCTGAAATCTAGCAAAACGGCGAATTTCATTTTAAAAAAGCAGAAGACGTTGGGTTTAAGTCATATAATATGCTGTATGACAGCTTCCAAGATGTGTGAAAGGATGATCACATGTACGAAAGAAAGGGTGTGTGTGTCGTTCTAAAAAGATGATAATCAAATCAATTTTGCATTCATTCTAGGGCGGGTTGAGTTCCATCGGCCAAGTCCCATGTTCCACGATCTCCATTGTTCCTTTTTTCATGGGTTCACTCGCTGATTTAAAAACTACAACTCGTATTAATAGCTATAAAGTCGTTCAAGACTATCACATGAGGGCGTCTGATAGTTATGAGCTCGATTTAGTAGATGCGAATTGCCACTGTAACGTGCTTGCCACAGCAGGTTCTCCTTGTAAGATTTCTCTCTGAAACACGCTTGTCGGAGATTGGCCAAATAGTCCTCTTCTATGGATGATTCCAGTTTTCTTATTGAGCCCTGTAAAGTGAAAATGACACACGGGATATTAAAAAGGTATTGCTCTCTTCAACTAAGAGGTCATTGGTACCAATAAGACCAATAGGGGGCACTGTTATTTTTGCTTCATTTTTCACTCATCTCCCACCTAGAGA
This sequence comes from Tigriopus japonicus, assembly GCA_010645155.1. NCBI lineage: Eukaryota > Metazoa > Arthropoda > Copepoda > Harpacticoida > Harpacticidae > Tigriopus > Tigriopus japonicus. Next base: position 13,992,658 of record CM021312.1, on the reverse strand, counting down.
CCCTTGATAATACAGAGACATGCGGGGCATTGACTGAAGTATAACAGGTTTTTTGAGGAACTAACAACCTTTCAAAGGACAAACCAGGCGTTGGAAACCCATGGCAATAAATAAGGTCTAAAGTAGTGAGCCCAAGAGTCTTGATTGTATTCAAGCGATGGGCCCCCATCTCGGCCATCGTTATATCAGGACCCTTGCACCCACCAGCTTCTATTTGGTGGGCCTCCAATTAAACAGTATCAATTTTTTGTAGGCCTTAGCCCAAAAGGGCTACCAACCACCCTGCAATTTAGTCTCTCCATATTTCAAAAAAATATATATAAAAAAATCTAGCTGTTAGTGGAATTATTAACCGAATGACTTTTTTCATGCCTTTCAGCCGAAAACCGTGAGTAGGAAGCATAAAAAAAAATCAAATTTAAAAGCCCTGGTGTATTAAGGTACTTCCAAAAGGCCCTGGGTCAAAAGAGTTTAAGTATCCTTGAACAGTTTTCATGCCAATTTGATCAATAATTGACAAAATTTAGACAAACTGTGTGCACATTAGAACTGGAGTATAATAGGGACTGGCTATAAGATCGAACCTTTTGAACGCTAGATGGCGTAAGTGTGAAAGTGGCTTCAAATTTTGTGACGTTTATTTGAAATTGCAAAAGTGCTTTTTGAAAGCAATTCGAGCAATGTACGGAATTGATTTTAGAAACCAAACATATTTTCTGTATTTTTGCAATCACTCACCTGGAAGTCTGAATGGAAGGTTTCTTTGACAAAGTAGGGAACGCGAAGGTTTGAAGTGGTACGCCGGATCGAGTATTTCTGAGTCTGTTGGAGACTGTACAAAGGATCCGACACAAACAGCACAGAAAACACGCTCATAAACAAGATCATAAACACGGGAATCAGTTGAACCAACGTGGCTGAAGCACTAGCCTGAAATAAATAAACATATTCAATGATACCATTTGAACATATTTTGTGGACAATGTGTAAAAAATATTGTTAATGGTATTTGGCTTCTTTTTACTTACTTTCTGCTCGTTCAAATATATCAAACATTTTTTTACTTCTTTAGGCAGCAGTTTTTGTGAGTTTAAAAATAAAAACACACTAAGAGTTACAATCGCATGATTCGTCATTCTGATATATATCAGAAAACATTTGTGTTTGGGATTGTTCTAGGGTCACATTGGTTGGGTGGGGTTGTTGACAAATACAAAACAGCTACTTATTATTATTGTAAATTTCTTTGTTTGCTGGACTTTGTCTCTATTGAAGATCAAAATGAGTTCAAAGAAACAAGATATCTAAGTGCAGAGCACTTAAACTCTTGGTTAATGTCAACTGTCTTTGATATGAATCACGACAAAAGCTTATGAGGTCACTCAATCAGCTAATTTAAAATCAATCCACATATTAGTAGATTTTCCTTGATCAGAATCACGTAACTTAGATTGCTTGTAAGAAAGTAAAAAATGCATGAAGGCCTCAAGGCATGAAGCCTTTACTTTTAAGGAAGGTCAGATTTGCTCTAAAACTACAAAAACAATGCCATTCCAATGGGTAAATTTTGTGCATTAGAACAGAAACTTAATATGTACATTTAATCAGCTTACAAAACATTCTGTTTGTCTCAAAATCCTTGAATTAAAGTTTTTCCGTCTGATTCTGAAAAAAATATAATCCTAAACCAAGCCCAACTTGCCAAGCCTTTGCCATGTAAGAATCTGTGTTTATTGTTTATTGTTATGTCCACTCCAACACCCAAAATGCAATCAAGGAGTAAGGGAATTAAATAAAAATTAATAAATGAGAAAAGGGGTACAAAACAGTGGCTTATCAATCATGAATTTATAAAAGGTCACGCAGGGCTAGGTCCAGTTTTGGTTTAAACTTTGGTCCTAATTATTATTTCAAAAACAATAAAAGATGGATAAAGGAGCTTTTATCTGTAGAATAACTCTTAATATCAGAAAACATTTTCATTGACTGAAATCTTCATTTAGTACATCTAATCATAAATGGATTGGCACAATTAAAGCAGCTTTCAAACTTTTGGAGCTGTGAACAGTATTCCTTGTTTTGATTTCAACGGGTTGATTGCACATGAATGCCTTACAACTTGACCTTGTTTCAATACTAGATCAAGTTGATAAAACAAGTTTTCAGAGAGCAGAAAACCCAAAACATTAGTTCTTGTAAACTGCTTGTACAGTATTCTCTTTGTTCTTATACTTTTACATTATCAGCTCATTAGCTTGCACACTAGTGTTGGGAACATAGCCTTGAGTGTTGCCATTATAGTTTAGGAATTCATGTATCTTGCTTATCATAACATCATGTTGAGGCAGTTTTTAGCCCAAAATCTAAACAAATACCAATTTGGCAACACTAAGCCAAAAATCAGGCTTGATTCCCACCATTACTCAGAACCACATAAGATCAATTCACGCAACCTCCATGGATAATCTGTGTCATATCTCTCCTACCTCTTGTCGTTGTCGATCGTGTGGGAATCTGTGCGCTTGAGCTCGAGTGCTGAAGCGTGGTCCTCCTCGATTCCGCATGTACACCGTTTGGGACGGAAATCCTCCTCCAAAGAACATGTTAAAAATCTCCTCAGCCGTCATATCGGCTTCGAATCCGTGCGTGGGATCGTATTCGTAGAAACCGTGGCGACCTCGATGAGAGTGACTTCCACTTGAGGAGGTCGTTGTGGTGCCCTCAGGTCCATAGAGATCATATTGGCGACGTTTCTCCTTGTCCGACAACACCTAGGAATCATTGGACCAGATTCTTGTGTTAACTTATAGTGAAAAAGTGGTATTTCATTTTAAGGAACCAAATTGTATGTGGGTCTTGGGGTGCCGGATCAAAAGGTTAAAGACTGTGTACTCATTTTTGAGCAATTTTAGCTACTTATCATCAGGGCCCGGAAAAATATTTACTTTTGCTGTGGAGCAGAAATCCCAGACGTTTCATAGAGTAGTGTCAGCTGATGGCTTTCGAGCGTGATCGTCAGCTGACGTTGCTCCTGGAAACGTCTGGAATTTCCACTTCACAGGGAAAAAACATTTTTCTGGGGCCTATTAATTATCCTTTATAGGCTCTTAGGTAAACCTTAATAATCATTCTTCTTTTTTCATTTTAGCGATTTATGATTTTGTCTGCAAACACTGGCTTTTGCAGTAAAAAGCTATGGGGTTTGCAAAGCCTGCTTAAACTTTCATTCGACGCATCTTGCATCTCCTCAAAAATGTTTTTTACTGTCACGATTCTTATGGGCAAATTTTACTCTTTGATTGGATGGATTTTTCTCTGTTAAAAATATAAAAGATGTGTAAAGACTCTAGTTTCATTACGAAGAAGTATCCAAGACAAGTACCAAACAACTACAATGACAATCAAGGATTGTCATGAACGCATGCTAATCCAGGAACCACTGTACTTCAGGACGGATTTCAAAAATACACACTAGGTCCGATCACTGTACTAAAATGTGAGATTTTTGCAACAAATATATTGTTCCGTTGAATTTCCATTGTACTAATCGGACCTAGTGTGTATTTTGAAAGTAATCCTGGCTTGAGCCATCCTTGGCTAATCAAGGAAATTATCATTTCTACAGGTGATTGAATACTTACTGCAAAGGCATTGCCGATGGCCTTGAATGCCTCTCCGGCTCCAGGGGCTTTGTTTTTATCTGGATGGAACTGTAGTGCCAACTTGCGATAAGCCTTCTTCAGGTCAGCCTCATTGGCTTCTTTTCCTACACCCAAGATTTCATAGTAATCATGGCATGAGCGGATCCTAGAAGTTCAAATGCAATAAATAAATATAAGAGGAATAACATCTGACAAGTTCCTATGTTTGAGTTATGCAATTTGTGGTTTAAGTTGTAGAAATTATGTGGAAATTTTTACTTGAGTCAGTCAACCTTCAGTCAATTTGATGACAAAACAATGGACATTGCTTTGAAGATTTTTTCTTAACTTTTCTTTGGTCTAATTATCAATCATTTGTGGAAAAATAGCCTCAAAAAGGCCAAGATATGCGGTTTTCAATCTGAAGTAATGATATACTTTTATACCCGTAATTGTAGTTTTGTGTGAAAAAATATTTTTTGATATTTTCACTTAACTTTCCGTCCTTTAAACATACGCCAAAAATGTGTCACCAAAACCAAATTCAATATTTGTGTGCAAAATGCTGAGGACTCAATAAGCAAATTGAATTACTTGAAATTCAATGAGACATGGACAAGGTTGCTTCAAACAAATAAAATAATTAGAATAATAAATTTAAAAAAAATAAAAGGGAAGATGGTATAGCGCAGTTGGTTAACGCGCGACCGAGCTATGCTCGGGTTCATGGGTTCGATCCCAGGTCTCCCCCCCAACCCCTACCTCCCAAATGGTGTAGTGGATATGTCGCCTCGAACGGCGCCTCTTCAAAACCCAGAATGGGCCCAGATATACATCTATATCGTGTATTGTAAATATCCAATGAGATGAATTATCGCAATAAACATTATAAAAAAATAATAAATAGAATAAAACAATATAGAATATAAGAATATGTTAATAAAATAGAAAAATAAAAAAATAAAATAAAAAGAAGAAAAATAAAAAGCAATTAAACATTTTATTATCAATATTTTTTTGTTAATAATTAATTTTTATTAATTAAAAAAGCAATTGTCCCATTGCAAGAATTAGGACTTAAAATTGATCCTACAATAATTTAAAGATTCTTATTTGTTCAGTGAATTCCAAAATAAATATATAAATCGCAATCAGGGACATAGAATCATTGAATGGACGCTTAAATGGGAAAAAACTTTGATTCACCAAAACAGCCTGAGCAATTCAGCTCAGCCAACGGCCCTGTTTTACCGCTAGCAAAACGATTTATAACGCTCACTAGAAGCAACCTTGTGCATGTGCCATTAATGGTAAATTTTGTAGGATACCTCTTAACAGCCTCGATTTGTTCCTTGGTGCAATCAGCCCCTGGACTAGAAGTCTCTTCACTTTTGGCCTCTTTGGCTTTCTTGGCATGGCTCTGATTGGTTGAAGAAAACGTAGAATTGGGGGCGCTGTTCTCCTTCTGCGATTGCTTCTCGGCAATTTGGGCCAAAATTTCTGTAAGGAACGGTTGAAATGAAACATGTGATTCCTATTTATTTTACTCTTTGAACCTTCATCAACAGTACAGATTTGGTGAATATAATTTTTAAAGAACCATTTTTTAAGTTACAATGCTTTTCTGCTCCTGGCATTGAACAACAGAAAATTGCGTTGTACCACTAGATGGTGCTGACTTTCACTTTACACTTTAAAAGACAAGAATTTAGGAGATCTTATTATTTCTTAAGAATTTAGAAGATCTTATTACCATTTAGAAGAATTTAGGAGATTTAGGGGAATCTGAGAATAAGAAACAATGGCAATAGAAGCAGTTTAAGGCAATCAAAACAAGAGCAAGTGATTTCCTCCAATTGAGTTCATAATGTCCATGAATTAAAATTCAACACTTAGTTTGAAAAGTATGAAGCCATTTCAAACATTTCTGCCTTGTTTTTGCTTTTATAGCCCTATCAAAAGCCAAAGAATCCCAGAAATGGGATCACGTGAACAATGAACGAAAAATGTCAACTATATTCTATAGACATGAACGAAAATGTCATGCCACTAGGGCAAAGAATCAATAAAAACATTGCTAGGGTGAAATATGATAATAAAGCTGTTGCAAATAGAAAATAACGAAAAATATGGCAAAACTTACTTTCACCCAAAAGCGAAAACGTGCTCTTCAAAACTAGGATTAGTTCAAATCTTAGTCGCTTGTTCATTGAAACAATGTTAGATAATTCACCAATATAAATGACAAATATTAATCGAAATGTTAAGAATGTAAACTTATTAACTGTGAAGGTTTTAATCCATGTTTCAGTTGATTTTGGAGTTATACTTAGAAAGTTACCTACAACAAAAAGCAACCGAAATTAACTATCAAGCAGGGTTTGACTTGGCCTGAAAATGTCTATTTTGAATTCTCAATAAATACATCAAACCAAAAATACATGAAACATACTTAAGACCACTAATTCAGTACTTTATTGATTAAAGATAGCAATTATGGTCAATGATAAGAGAGCCTGATTTGATTATGAACCTTCATAATCTTTATTTTTTGCATCAAAATTACCCCTTTCAATTCAATTTGAATTCGTTCAATTTGAACTTACTCTTAGTCTCGAATTTAAGGAAGTCCAACGTATAGTACATTCCTCTAAAACTTATGTTTTTCTTCGGTTTAGTTTAAAGCAAAACAGCTTCCATTTTTCCCTGAGAAATAAATTTCAAAACACACATATAAGGTACAACTAAAAATCAAGCTAAGAAGATCTCATTTGACATTTGTGTCTAAACATAATTAAGATGGCTTTAGACCTTTGAGTAAAACAAATTAAATTAAAACTATTATTAATAAATTAGGCTCCAAAATGTCCTTGGAATGAAAAGGTACAAATCATGATCACCGTGAAATGGTTTTAGCATGCCCAAACTGGTTTGAACCACTTTGGAAACCTTTCATCTCAATTCTAGAGAGGTTTGTTAATCTTCATTTAATCACCTTCAATGTTGGTGTTCGGATAGAGTTTGTTGGCCTTGTGTGCAAATTTTTCGGCCTTCTCTAGAAGGCCTTCATACAAGAATTTTTCGGCCAATCTGAGGCATTTAATGGATTCTTCACGATTGGATTCCATGATGATGAACAAATACACTTCACTTTGATCCCTTCAAAGTCAGATTAGAGATGGATTGAAGACACAGAGAAGCTAACAAACACTAATTTAGACCATCCTTTAACTATGTTGCTTTACTCCTTTATCATCATCTCTTAAGAATCGTGTACTATTGCTCAGGGTGATCAAAGGGAAGAACTAAAAGTGAGTATTACATCAGCTGTCAACTGAGACACAAGTTCATAAAATGACCACCAGAGGCGCTGCTTAGAGGGTCACGCATGGAGTGTTTGGCAGTGCCTCCGGATAGATGAGGGGAAAAAGCGCAATTTACAAAATAAAGTGTCTAAATTTTTGCGTAAATCAGACCCAGAAAACAATCTTACCTATTATCTCACAATGAAAAAATCCTAAGTTGCATGACTCCATTTTAAATACCTAACCTAACTTAAAACCTAACCTAATCTAACACAATAGAATGTAATCCAACGTAACTTAGGTTTGGTTTTAAAGAAATAGATCACGCAACCTTAGGAAATCGGTAGTGAGATTATAGCAGAGATTGCAAACATGTATCTTGCCAGAGTGTTCATTTTAAGCTTACTTTGCAATACTACAAAATCATTTCTAAGATAAAGTTCTTCATTGGTTTAATCAAAAGTAAAATATACATTTCAGACCAATATTAAAGACAAGGATGTCTTTCATTGAATAAATTGCATAATCATGAAGCAGAAGTTATTGTGTTTCACTAATTACATTTCATTTTGATAAATTGGGACAAATATCATCCTTTTTGATATTCCTTTAAATCTCCGAATTGTGCGTTGATTAGTCTCGCCTATTTGTGTTTTCTTCTAATTTCCTTGGAATTTCGTGATGTCAGTACTCAATAATAAGTCAATCCACGTTTCTCTATCCTGATTCAGCCACCCTGGTTGTTCGGCAGTGTGTGTACCATTGACTTCAGGATTGCCAATTCAATCACCGACAGATTGGCGTAATCATAAAGACCTCAACCCTTTACCTCAATGCGGTGTCAAACTGATGAAAAACTAGTTTTTATTTAAAGAGCGTGAATAAATCCTTATATTCTGAATAACAGCGAGCTACAAAAGAGCTATCATAAATATTTGACAACACATGTTTCACATCAATTGACCTAATCTTAAAAGTTCAAACCGGCATACCTCTTTTTGATGTGGATGATTGTAGCGTTTGAGGCAGTTCAGGCAGGATGAGGTTGCATCCAACAGCTGATTTGACAGGTCCATAGATTTATTGCACTGTGGTAGATTCTACAGTCCCCAATCGTAAGGAAGAACATCGTACTACTTACTATTTAAGAGTCCCCAATTTCAGTTTATATGCTGCAGAAAGGGCTTGGTTTTCTGAATCACAGATTTTGCTGCCTAATCAAGGGGGGCGACAAACTCAGGTTTACCATTACATTTCGCCAGAGGGCGCATTGTTCTGAAATTGTCGCGTGAGTGAGTGCGAGACAGGCAACTAAGCACCAAAAAATCAGCTGAACGGCTGTTAAGAATTCTGCCGAAATACAAGCAGACAGCCGGCTGGCTGCCCATGCAAGCCTTAAATCAATGTGCTCCCCCTGTGCCTAATGATTTAAAGGCTTGTACACAACATATTCTATTCCAAAGTATATTTGTGCAAAAGGAAATGCTGAATCATTTTGTCGAAATAAAATGTTAAACCAATGATGTAAATCAATTCCTATTTTCATATTCTAGTCTAGCGATATTTTTGCGCAATTCATGAACTTAAACCTTCCTTGTACTTTTTAAATACTTGTGCATTTACATTTTACATTATTAGAATAAAAAACATAACATGAAAAAAATAACCAACCGTGGTTTGTGGGTAAGTCGATTGAAAAAAAAGTTTTGATTGATTTTTTTTTTCAATCAGTTTTACAAGAAAAAGGCATCAAATATAAGTTTTGAGAAATATGAACAAGTTCCCACAATAACTAATCATCATCAAGTTTAAGTGAGATGGAGATAGACATTATTTTTATTTTCATATTTAATGGTTGTTCAAACTTACATCAAAACATACGTGCTCTTATGCAGCATTGTCTTTTTGTGAGCCAACCATAAATGATTTCCAAGATTTTTCTAGAACACATTGTTAGCGTTAAAAAGAATAACTCAAAGTAACCAACATGGCATTGAAAAAATTGAAAGGAAATTAAATTTGCAAAAATACAGATTTTCTTGAAGGTAACGTGTCAGGGCGACATATATTGGGTTGCAAAAAAGATCAGTCTTTGTGCTACAAGTTTGATTATTCGAAAATAGATCAAGTGGCACCGTCAAATTGCAAAAGTGTTTCCGTATTTTCATCTCTTCAAGCCTAATAAATAAATCACTGAGCATGTTAAATGACATTGTTATTTTCCTTTATTTCGAACAACAGGGCTCCTCATCAGTTCGGTTTTGACGAATACAGATAAAAGTGGAGGAAGTGGTAGTGGTTTTAAACGAAGTGAACACGTGAAAGACAAATTAGAATGGTTGTTGGTTTTTATATGAGCATTATGCACAAATTATGGAGATTCTGTCATTCATCAGGTTACGTTGTATTGTTGTTCATGTTGTTACTTTGCTTCTTGAAGCAGGAATGTAAATGGTAGTTGTTGTATATTGGTTTGTCAAACGTAGGTGATTGGAGCCCTCTGATGTCAATGATAATGCCATTTCGCCATTTGAGCAAAGATGTCTGCCCGGAGATTTTGGGCAAAGCATATGCCCAAGATCTGAAAAGAGACTCTTTTTGATTAGCATCAATGCCTTTTGTAGGATTCTTAGGACTACGCCTAAGACTTTAGCAAGGCAAACTACTTAAAATTTGAATTCATATCAGTGAAATGTCAAGTTAAAGAAAGTCAAATAGAAAACAGAAGGTTTTTAAAAGCAAACATTAGTCACCCACCTGCATAAAAGCTACGCAAACGGCCACACCGGCCACAACCACCAGGTTCACTTCCAACCATTGTTCCAGGGCCTCAATGCAACCTTTTTCGTTGATCACCGTGTTCAAATCACCGGGCTATTCAATACAAGAATGGGGAACAAAACCAAACGGAAATCAAATAATAAATCGTGCAAATACAATAACAACATAACACTCAAGAACTCTAAATAAACTCTAACCAAGGATAACACAAATCAGGATCACTTCCAAAATACTGCTTAGGGCCAAGCACTTGCTGATGTGATTCAATCTTTCAATCTGCTCAATCAAGATCAATGAGACGAAAAATTGCAACTGTGAGTTTTCGCTTAATCATAATGGCAGCTCATTTAATATGAAACCTGACCTCTGAAGATTATGATGACCAAAAACACTTTCATAGAAGAAACAAATGTACATTGAATGTGACTTGGCACTCACAATGAAGTGGGCACACAAAACAGATTGAAAACCAGATTGAACTTTCTCAGTGCCAACTGTACGATGAAAAATTCACGGAACAATTTGTTTGTTGCAAGAAACCTTAAATTTTAGAACAACAACCGGCCCTGAGTTATATTTCGAAATCCGTCCTGATGTACAATAGTTCAGGATTTAACAAAGGGTGGGGCAGCAATCAAGCAAGCAAGTGACACACTGAGTGAGTGAATGTTCCTCCCTCTGCCCACCTGTAATACTGCCAATGCCACGGCCACGCCTGCCACTGGCACAAGATTGGATTCAACCCATTTCTCTCCGGCTTGTAGACAGCCACGGTCGTAAATTACACCGGTGTAATCACCCGGCTAGAAGGGTCATTAATTAGGGTTAGGAGACGAGCTTATTACCTGGCATTGCTTAATTAAGTACATGTTTGGCCAATAAAAAACGTTGAGTTAAACTTAAAAGTAATTTTAATCAGGAATTGATAACACGAAGGATAATGAAAAATTATTCCTTTGCATATCTTAATATCAAATTAATGATATTAGTGTTGAAATAAGTAATTTTTGAGATATTGATAAGACAGTTATGAAATTGGTAATTTGAAAATAGTCTGAATTTGAAAAGAAATTCAATTTAATCTAGAATATCATATCAGTGATCAAAAAAAAAAATTTTTGCCAATATTTTAATGGAAGAATGTAAGAGGCAAAAATTTGTGAGTTATCCTAGCTTTAGCCAGTCAAATTGAAAATATCTTAATTATCATATTAAGTTAATGTTCGATACAAAATTTAAAGCTTTTCATGTTCAAATATTTTTTTTCCCATTATCAGCTAAACATATTGACATGCTTGCAAAATTTTAGCAAAGAGTGATGAGCCTAAGAAGGGCTTAATTTGAAATATAAAACATTTATTTGCAACTTTCGCTTTTTAAGTAATTTTGTGAGATTAGAAAATAATCTAGCTACAAAACACTGCAAAAATGAAAGAAAATTAGTACTGAGCCTTTTGAAAATTTATATGAACTGAGTTTGCCATACAAAAACCACAACATAAATTTGCATAAATTATGCCATCTTATGTTTCATTCTTCGGCTCATTTACCAGCTTTTTTGCCCTCTTTTACATCACTTCCCTTTAAATTTCCCTTGGATGGTTAGTTTAACGCAGTACAAAGAATTTTAAAAATCTTCCAACCTGAGTTTTGTTATTGAAAATTCTTCAACTGATTACTTACATATTCGGGTTTTCTGACATCGTAGCCACACTGAACGTTTTTAATGATCTCGTCGGGTTGAGGTTTGCAGCACGAGAAAGGGACCCCACAGGCTTCCCGGGATCCCACAGACGCCGACGAGCAATTAAAGTAGATGTTTCGGTCCCAATCTTGAGGGCCTTCAATCCCACAACATTGAAGCTAGAAACAGTATGAACGTTTTTTCAGTTTACAAGTTTGGTGACCCTGACAAGCTAAACCAGTTTAGACTGAAATGTTCTTTGCTCATTCGAGTTTCTCTCAAACAGTGCTGCTAGATTTTGAAAACACCCCCAATAAAAAGGTTAAAATTCATTTTAAAAAAAACATCAAGTAAATGTTAGTCTTTTGACAATTTCAAATGGGAATCATTCAAACCCATTTAGATTCTTTGGAAAGTTTAGCAATTATTTGAACATTCAGCAATAATTTTTAAGGGATTTTTCACCCTTTAGTAACTGGCATCACTGCCAGGTATAATCCTATATCTGAAGACTTTGTTTTACCCTTTCAGAAGGTATGTGTTAAGTCAATTGTGAAATTAACAAATCTAAATCTTTTAAGGGAGTAATTTAATGATTCTGCCATCTTATTGGCGATTTTTGAAGTTTTATGTGGCACAAATCAATCAAGGGATTAAATTGGAGTTACATTTTCTGTAAAAACTCTACCAAAAGCTTGAAGGGGAAAGTACGAGAATTTTGGGGAATAAACCTGACGTTTTGTCTTATTCTTGGGATATTTGTGCAAAAACCGTAAAAAAGAGGCATGTTTCTTGGACATTTGATTTCAAGAAAAGTTAGCAAAAAGTTCGAGCATGAGAACATTGACCAACAATACCAGAAAAACCCAAACCAATGAAAAATTAATCTACGGAATCAGAGTTCTTTCTTACCCATCCTTCCTGGATCCAATCAATTAGATTTTGTTGGTCCGGATCGTCTCTGTAGTGGACAATGAAGGCTTGAAATCCATTAGTGGCTTGGTCTTTTATCTAGATTTGAATGACAAATCGCAATAAGGAATGGCAAATAGATTGTTTCCCGAATACAAAGACTTTATTTGAAAGTGAGCTTACCCAGTCCTTGAAAATGAATCCCAAGATTCCGGCAGTCATCTCAAGGAGAAGCAAAATGGCAAGAAAGATGGCATAAGCCGCCAAAAGGGTTGTATTCTCTCGAAGGGCGCCCACGCATCCCGTGAACCCAATGACGAATGTAATAGCACCTAGGGTGAAATGAACCCGTAAACTCTTCATGTCCACAAGTATTGGCTTTTAAGTATAAATTATTCTATCTAAGGGAATTTTGTTTTTACTAGAGACTTGAATTGTTCCTCTTAAACTAAGCAAATGAATAGGCCATGAAGACTTACCGGCAAATTTAAATTTAAGCTTTCCAAATTTAGCCCAAATACTTGCTTTTGATCTGATGCCCAAATTAAAAAATGAAGCCGTTTTTTGCAGAACAATTAAAGAAATTTCACGTTTTTCAGACTAAATTACGAGGAAAAAGAAGAGTTCAAAAAGCCTTTTTCATCCTTTTTGCACTTTTTTGACACGAAAAGCACTTTTTCTTTGAGAATTCTCCCATGCACTCTACAAATGACTCGTCTTACCTGCCCAAATGAAAATAAACGCGGGATCCAAGGTGATGTTTGTGAGCATGGATATACTCTCCAAGGTGTTCTTCTCGGTCCACGCCCAAACTCCAATTCCCAGGATACTCAGTCCGATCAACTGTAAAAACAAAGAAATTCAAAAATGATTAAAATGTTGGTGCACAAGATTTGTCAAGACTGAAGCCACTGTATTTAGGGGAGTGTACGCATGAGATTGGTTCTTCCCACCATGAAACCAAATGCCTCCTTATGAAAAGGGAGGGAAAACTACGAAAAAATCATGCAAGGACATCCTAATTATTATGGAAAGAATCAAATTACTTCTGAAGTGTAACAATTTTTTTTATCAGATCGCATTTGAATTGATATGGATACAGATCAGATCTCATATCATTCCAGATAATGGGAATTTTTAGTCAATTGTTTGATTTTCACAATTTCAAGCTTATTGCAATTTCAGTTAAATTCAATGATGGTTTTAGGAATACTCAATGTGTCTCTTCTTATCTTATGTTAAAAAGCATGTTTAACTCTGATTGCAATTTATGGTCAGAATCCAATCATGATATACGCAAAACTTTTTTAAAAGAAAAAAGCTGCAACTGATAAAGATGATTGTTTGTAAAAACATTTTTTTCAGATCATTAGTATTTGGAAAAATGGCTAAATAGTAAAATCCTAAAGTAGTTGAGGTTCAAAGCTTTAAAAAAGCGGATGAATGGTAAAAATCATACATAATTTTTGACTCCGCCATTTGATTGAGCTGAAATTATGAATATGTAGACACCTAGTCTACAATCTACAAGGTCTCATTTGCAGAGAGTGTAATTGATTTAATCTTATTGAATATTATAATTCTCATTATTAGTCTCCTGCTCCAAAGATAATGCGCTTTTCTTCTTCTGTATAGTAGAGACACTAATTCAGCAAAATATTCGTTGCATATACTCTCCTACTACAGTGGCACTACTGCAGAACATCATTTCTTACCCAGAAGATAACATTAAAGCCAAAGATGACATATTTGAGACAACAAGAGACTTCGCTTTGGTCACGTCGTCTCCTTCGCGGTTTGGAAGACGCACTGCGAGATTGACCAGCATTACTAGACGAGGTTGTTGCCGCTGAAGCTGACCCATGGTTCACATAACGATGAGATGAGGAGGAAGTTGTTTGAGCCATGCTTTTGATTCGTGAGTATCACTCTCTCTCATTGAACCCGAGATTCACGCCTGAAACATTCAACAAAGCAAGGATCTTTGAATTAGTAAAATTATTGTGTAGGTTATCACTCACTCACCAAGGTAAGATTAAATGGATGTTTTTAGGGACTTGTTCCAATATTTGGGAGTTTTGGAATTTTGGGAGTTCGTTTTTATTGGATAAAAAGAGAAAATATTCGTGGAGCACTGAGTGAAAAGTGGAAAATGGGAAATCGGGGACGTCTTCAGAGATTATGTCTCAACATTGTTTGTTGCAAAAAGAACTTTTTTAGCGATTAAGTTACGGTTGCATGCAGCTTCCTTAAATATTTTATTATGGTTCTAAACATCTAGTGGAATATATTCCATCGGCCAAGAAAATTGTAAAATGAACCATGGATTTACATCATTTTAATCATTGTTGAAAAGCCATCCAAATATTTGATTGCAGATATCTTGATGGACATTGGTTTCAAGTAATTAATATACCTAACATTTGACAAGCAATAACAAATTCATATGATTTTCCACCAACAAATTCATATACCTATCTTGTTGAATCCAGTATTTATTTTGGTTCCACCAAACTCCTAAAATTCCCTCAGAAAAAAGGATCCAAACAATCAAAATTCAGTAAAGTATGCACAAAAAAGGATTTTCAAAATGATTTTCTTTCCTTTTGGACATCCTCAAAAGGTTTTTGCTGTTCTTTTAGTTCCTTAAAACCATGCAGTGTTTAGTTTTGCCCAAGCTTCCTTCAAATCTAATGTTTTGTAACAAAATAATTTAATAAAAGCATTTTAATCCCATTAAAATACCATTAAAACAATTGACAATATCATAACATGTAGTGAATAACTTACCGAGATCATGTTGTTCTACTACTAGATTTAGCCACAACAAAGGTCTTTATTCAAGCTAAAGGCTCATTGGAGTGTTTTTTTGGCCTTGATGATGTTTTTTGGCACCCACACACGCACATTAAAGACAAATCCAGTGTGAACTGAGACAGTGGCTGCTGTACTAGTATTATCAGTACTAGGCTGAAAGATGGGCCTGGTGAGAAGACTAAGAAGATGATCTGAAAGTCAATGTTTCAAGATTCAGTGTGGTGGAATGGAGTTTGACAGGATTGGGTCAAATGGGATGGGAAAAGAGGGTCAGATTGTGGAGAGGTTGCGGGAAAATAAGGAACCTTGGACAGGAAAAAAGCCAAAGAATTGATTGCAAATGGGAACCTTTAGGCAATAAGTGAGTGGGAGGTTAGCCCAAAAATTGCATTATCATTATGAAACAAAATTCTGTCCTGTTCTTCAATTTGCACAATAGTCATTTGAGTGCAACAAGTGAAATGGAAAAGACTTGCAATCTTTGAGCTTTAATACACAAAATTTCCAAACTTATGTGTCTTATAAACTTTGACAAGTTCCAAAATAGGTCAAACTTTTGTGTCAGAGTGCAATTTTGTATTAGTAAGGTGGCCTCCCAGTCTTATGCACTGTGACCTCCCAATCACCTTTTTGTTGAAGGACCATATAATAGTTGGACATGGTGCAACTGAACTTTTATTTTTCTATGCTTTGAGGATATTTGATTTTTGTGAATCATTCGAAATTATTTAGTCTGCTTAAAAAGGAGTCTATACTCATTTGTTTTCCTTTTTCCCATGTCACCTTTTTTGCGCTTTTTTTTGCAAATTCGGCCTTAAAATCTGCAAATTGTTGAGAATATGCTATTTTTAATGTAAAATCTTGGAACATTTTTATCACAACAGGCACACACAAAATGGGGGAAATCTTTATGAAAACTAGCCTTCTGAATTTTGAGGGTACAAATATAGCTAAATAAAAAAAATTGTCCACAGCACCAATACTCCTCATCTAAAAACTGCAACTAGTAGAGTAACTGGTGGTTGCATGAGTTAATCTTAAGGAACAGGTGAGTATGGGATCTGAAATGAATTTAGAGTTTGAATAAAGAATACAGGGCCAAGAGATGGTCTTACGTTGAGGATTTTGTATGCTTTGATAATACTAATAAATCATGGGGAAATCAGATTATCCATAATGGTCTATGAAAAACTCTTGGATACAAATGAATGTTACATTACATCAAACCAAAATCAGAGAAACAGAGGCAAATCTAGATTTCCAAATATTACCAACAAAAAATTAGAAAGAGCCAGTTCAGTTTCCTCATGACGTGAATTTGCCCATAAACCTGAACAATGGTATAAGTTTAGCCAATTCAGCATCCCTAGATGGCATCCACAGAAACGGGACAGCCCTTTTTGTCTACAAAAGGAAGACGACAGGGGAATAATACAAAGGTGACCGAAATTTGAACAAAGCAAAAAAATTCTTTCCTTTTTTTAATTCTTGGTTTGACAACAAACATGGATGAACTGATTAATTTTTATCAGACGCTACATTATAGAATGGCTTTCATGCTAATGCTAGATACTTGATCTGTTGATTCAATAGTGTTTGATTACGAGAAAATACATTTGTTTGCATGGTGACGCTGAATAAAGAGAACTGAAGTAGGTCTGCTCAAAGCCTCAAGGTTGTGGAAAATGAAGACAAATTCTTGAGAAAAAATACAAACGCTAATTCATCCATATCTGCGCGCATATTGCATGTGGTATAAATGGTATTTGTAGAGTATTGTAGAATATTTTTGAATAAAAATCTAATTGAAGTCCTTATGATCATTACACAACAGTTTTCAAGAAACAAAAAAGGCTGTCTCAACCAAATTTTGGCGTTTTTGATGTGCTGAGCGTCAAAAACCTCCGGTAAAGGTTTTGTGTAAAATAAATAGCTAATGAAAATCAATGACGAAAGAAGTGAAATATATGGGATGTGTTGCGTGAATAAATTTTTCAACGTTGCGTTGCGTTAAAGTGTTGAAATCGTCATTTTGTTGGTACTTCAACTTATATTCTTATATTAGACAAGTATGTTCAGTTGTGCCAGTCTTTGTAGAGTTAAAAATATTTGTCTAATATGAGAATATAATTTGAGGTACCAGTAAAATGAAGATGTAAAAGAATACTTTCCGTCCTAAGAGTTGTTTTCAAACTCAATGCAAGGTTTGGTCAGGATGAAAAGCATTCTTTTGTTTTGTCAGGCTGTTGTCAGTTCTAATATTTTGTGTTTCTAGCTTTGCCTGTATTTTGTATTAGAATAAATTTTCAGCAGTTTTTGCATTTCATCGTGGTAACCCTCCAATGCTTATTGATGAGACCAAGCTTAACTACGATTTTTCTTTATTAAGGAAATCATACCTTGTTCAATCTTAAGGGATTAAATTTTTGCTCCAACCAAGCTCCAAGTAATCATGAAACATCATAAAAGTAATAACTTTTACCATCAACATTACACACATACCTGAAGCACAAAAATGGAAGGATATTGATTTTTTTACTAAGCCATGAAATTGATGCCCTACTTACCTCAAAAGACAAATTTATTACCCAAAAGGAAACCTGAGGCTAGTTTTTTAGACGCAAAAGATCGATCTCAAGATCGTACTTTCGTACGCCAAGTCGAATCTTGAGATCGATCTTTGCACCTAAAAAACTAGCCTCTGTACTTTATGCACTCAAAAGGTCGCTTGGTTTATGTTTGAGCAAGAAATTCGCGTTCAGTTATTTTTCTAGCAAAAATATCATGCAGTTTAGGTTCATTTATTTACAAAATGGTGCCGTTTTTAAGACCAAAAATTGGAAAACACGAGTACTTCATTTTTTATCAATTTAATCTATAGTATTGAAACTTTAAGTCAAGATAATGAGGATCAGTAAAGTCTAATTTAATGAATGTAATAGGAAAGAAGTTTTCATGTCAACAATACTTAAAACGACGGACGATGTTAAATCATGCAAAAAGATCATTGTCAAATGGAAGAAAAGATTTTTTTCACCATCAGTTCATTATTTTTTTGTGAGTGTCACAAACTTGGTCTAGTGACATTGTTCCCTCATTTGGACCATTTATTTCGCAAAAAAAAATCCAGCTTGGTCAATCACCTTGAATTGTCATTATCGCCGATCGCCGATGATGTTCCCATAACCCAATAACACCCCTCAAAAATTATCCAAAGCTTTGTCGTCAAGAAATGGATTATCTTGGGAAATGAAGAACAACGGAAGTTACATCTTGAGCACCAATGAATGGTTTGAGTTCTCTTTACGTAAGAGACACGTTGAGATCATTTTACAAAACAATTTCCTCGGAATCGATATCATTCAAGGAATGAATGGCCATAAAATAAAAGGAGACATTGTTGCACTCATTCGGTAATCTCGTTCACGAATCATTTATGTTGAACGTGTAAAATTAGGAATCAAATTGTATTCCTGAGCATAGGTTAAACCATGCATAAAACTTTCACGTTACGATCTCGAACGTAGACATTAGTTTTCTACTGATGGAGTTCAATGTGGTCAATCATTTTTGCTCGCGCTACATTGTTATATATTTGTCTTTTTTTACGAAACATAGTAATTATATTTATTGCGACTTATCTATCATTGAACATTACAATCATTTTAGTATTTAGGGGTATGTTTATATTAGATGTTGTCCTTCCTTGTGATGGTTAGTTCACGTGTTGCCTTCTATCAAGATTAAGCAAAGATTTTTCACAGTATGATGGCAAAAGACCTATGACATTGATGGCATTTCTAAACAATTGAAAAAATTGAAATCAGATTGAATCCCATCGGTACTGTTTTGCTTGGAGAGAGAAGAATGTAAATTTAATAGAAACACTAACTATGTCTACTTAGGCGACGTCAATGCCGGTAACATCACAATTACTTGTCACATTTGCATAGATAAAGAGACAAACCAATAAAAAACAACCGCCTTCAAAGACTTTTCAGACAAATACAAGTTGTGAACAAAAACATCAAAACTTTTTTTACAAAGTTAGGTATAACAGTATGTAGCATTGTCAACCTGACGACTGCTACGAATGCGCAACTTCACCAGGGTTGCAATTCAATTGTTCAACAAAAAAGTCATTTCAGATGGCAATGCAATAGTGTGCACAAGGAAAACGCTCTAATGGCTTCAATTGACGTTCTAAATATTTACCAATCATTTCGTATCTAGTTAGATTAAGTTTTCCTAAAAAGTAAGAAACTCAATGCAAATCAGCGTGGAGATTCATCAAGAGCTGACATTACTTAGTCAATTCACAGCAGCACTGGGCTTGAACGCGCATCGAGGTTTAAGGAGAACGAGAAGGTTATCTTCCGGCACCCACGGTTTTGGCCAGTCTTGGCCTTCAAAGGCTAAAAAGGTCAAACATCATGCATTTAAAGGTAAGCTGAGATCATGAGCGTCAATTTGGTAGTAAATAGTGCATAGGTAAAGTTGCCTCAAACAGGTCGAACCCAAGAACCACAGTACAATGGAATCGACGTCTTGGGATCAAAACGGCACCTGCGCGTACTCTTTTATTATAGCGCTCTAGTAGAATCTAGCCCATTAATCCTCCTATCGGTGTTGGTCAGCTAGGCCAAAGTGCAGAGGAAGAGTAGGGTAGCCAAATGAGAAAATAAGCAATTGTTCGGTGGGGTGGTTTGTTGAACCTTGTCGTGAAATAAATGCATATAAATCTCTAATGAAAATTACGCTAAGTGACTTTACTTAAAGCTCATGTCCTGGTTAGAATAATATACTATTCCATACTTAAGATGACAATTGTAAAATGAGTACCAATATGTGATTGATTTTGAGTTTTTAACTCCCTTTTGTTTTGGCTCCACTTAAAGGGGAATTGTTCCACCGATATATTTTCCTCACATTTTCTATTCACAAAGAATTATTTGACAAATGGTTTTACTTGCAAATTCAAAAGATCGTTTGGAGTTTGGACTCAGGATGTCTGGTTAAAAGATCTTGCTCTTGAAAATCTTCCCAAGATTCAAGGATTCAAGTTCAAGAATATTGGCAAGCTCATAAAATCAACTCCAGAGATGGGTGGGTTTCCACACATTCCTTCCAAAGCTTGAGGGAATTAAATGAGCAATGGCCCGATTATATGCAGCATTCCAGGGATTATCTCTCCATTAGAAATTCGAGAGTTTCATTGGAATGCAAGCGCATTCTTTCCGGTTTCAGTTCAGCCACAAACAACAAGGATGACGATTAAAGCGATTAAAGCCAACTTGGGTTGACTTTCAAGCAAAGCACAGAAAAAATAATTACAGATGTACCAAACCTGCCTGCGCCAAAAAGTGCCCCCTAAGCAGGATTAACGCTAAAAATTATTTTCATCCTTTTTGTGGAAACCATTTTTGAGATAAGTAAGGGCACAAATTGAGCAAAACGTTTCTCATTAGTAGGGACGGGCAGAGAGTGCAAATAATCTTATCCATTTAATTATCAAAAGTTGCAAAAAAGGTGCCCAAAAGTGCAGAAAAATGTTGAAAGTGCAAATAAATGTCAAAAAGAGCAATTAAATGTCAAAAATAGCAAATAAATGTCAAAAAAAGAGCAAATAAATGTCAAAAAGAGCAATTAAATGTCAAAAAATAGCAAATAAATGTCAAAAAAAGAGCAAATAAATGTCAAAAAAAGAGCAAATAAATCTCAAAAAGAGCAAATAAGTGTCAAAAAAGAGCAAATAAATGTCAAAAAAGAGCAAATAACTTGCATTTGGACTTAAAACGTCATTCATGGAGTACCCATGGCTCCTAATTGAGCAGGAGAAGTCATTTACAAGTTCTTAAGACATTTGAGACTAGTTTGAGGTGAAGAGACTATGCCGCACATGTAAAAGAGTTTTATTAATTAGGTCATGAGCAAAAAGGATGTAAAGTCATGAAAAATACTCTAGTCAACAATCCTCTGAATTTTTCATTCCTAAGGTGCTCTCGTGGATGTATGTACCTAAAATATTGTCGAAATATATTTAGCAATTGTTTTATATGGCTTTACATCACTCCGTTTTTGTCCTTCAAGTTGTTCAAAAATAGACATTGAAAATTGAACAGAAAAATACCCACGTGTGCCTGACAATTGCATCAAAGAAAATGGCCATAAATGTGTTTTAAGCATGTTTTTAGTGACATTAATTCAATATTTGGCCCATGGTCTAATTACCAGAACTCAATTTCAAATGTGGCATTCATTGTCTCATCACATCAAAACTGTTCTCAAATACTTTTGGAACTTAAAAGTACTATCTCCAAGTCAATGAAACAATGTGTACTGCTACATTGATATATCCTTAGCTTGATGATTTTAAGTTTATAACGGCCTTTTTTAGAAATAGCGATCTTTGTAGGCAGCAAACCTAATTCTGCAATCTATATTGTTTGTAGATCCTTCCATTACCATAACATGAGTTTCTTTAGGTTTGCTATTTGTTGGTTGCATGCAATGAGATTCTTTTCTCTAATCTTTAGTTTAGTAAACAGGATTTTATAGTTAAAGCCAAGATGGTGAATTAAGTGTGAGGTTTGCGTCTGAAATGCACATTTTTCTTCAAGGTGCTAAGAATGGTTGATTGCAAATGCAAGCTTTTTCGACTGGTTCAAAATTTGATCTTGAAACTAAAAATTCTTTCAAAAGCCACTACATTTTCTTAACAATTTGTCATGTTTGGCCAAAAACGTACGTAAAAAGTGCAAATAAAGGTGTAAAGTGCAAAAGTGCAGAAAAATGGGTTTATGCTACCAAAAATCTTTTTTACACTATTTGCCCGTCCCTACTCATTAGTCTTCCTTCTTTGTCAGAGTTGGCACGAATGATACATGTTAAGAAACAGAGATGGGTTTGGTTAAGTCTGATACAAATATTTCCAGAGAGTTAAAGTTAGCCGCTTGATGTACTCCTCAAACTCATGAACCACAGGATATCCACTGTACATCAGGACAGATTTCAAAAATACACATTAGAGCCGATTATTTTCAAAATTGACAGGTTTTCTGCATCAAATATTTTGTTCCGTAGAATTTCGAAATACACTATTTTGGATCTAAACCAGGGGTGTGCAAACCCTGGCCCGCAGGCCAAATGTGGTCCACGGGCTGATTTTGCGTGGCCCCCGAGATGATATGTAAAATACATAAGATTGATTATGCAAATGTAGGGTAGGTAGATTGTAGAATTTTATACTAGAAATTATTTGCCATTTTGGATGGTGTGGCCCGCGAGCGCCATTGGTCCCTCCAATTTGGCCTACTGCTAAATAAGTTTGCACACCCCTGATCTAAACGACCATTTCAAAGTGATCCCAGTATAACATAAGGTTATCCAAGAATATCAAAAGAAGACTTAGAAATTAACAACGGGTCGTCTTGTGGGTTTATTTAGGTTTGTCGCGTAGATGCATGAAGAAAATTAGGAGGTTGTTAAAAAGGAAAAAGAATCCTCTGGGGCTTGCTTTGTGCTTTCAATCAACTCCTGGTTTGGCATTGGTGTTAGTGTAATGAGGCCAAGATTTGGTTACGGAATGTTCATCGGAAATTTTTGAGGGTAAGGGGGAGTGAGTATCTCTGGCAGCCGGCAAATGAACTGACAGTTAACCAAGAAGAGTGAGTCGTCTTTAAGTGATCCCCATTGACCAATTGGGTGGCTGGCAAAAAACCGTCGTCAGTCTCCCCGTTTCCCCAATCAATATCTGTCGTGTTCGCCAAGATCATCAAAATTTTCGAGCGCGTCTCGAATAGTTGAGATGTAAATATATCCTTGTCGCAAGTCCCAGAAATTTGAGGAATTTAACGGACTAAAACGCATGAAAATGAGACATCATAAAAATCAGACAAAGAATCATCCACATCCATCACTCGCCCTTTGGTCTCCACCAGAATGGTCGATGGTGGTGGTAGCTAGTGTGTGTGTGTCATTGGACTTCTCTCCCATCTTTCCGACATCTCTCATAAAAGTCTCCTGGGAAATTGTAAATTGGCCAACTTCCAAGGATATTCCAATTAGGACATGGTTACGCAACTTATGACTTCAAGTTCGAAATGTTATTTGATAAACCAAATGTTTTAAGTCCCAAGAATTTTCGAAGTGATCTGATAGATTGAACTAATGTATCTTGAAAACGCTCCAAGACAAAGAAAGATCTCATGTTTCTTCTCGGCAAAATATGTCTTAGGAAGGATCATCCAAGCTAATTCATCGGCATTTTTAACCGGTGGAACCCATTAAAAACCTCAAATTTTGGAGGCGTACTGTCGTTGTATTTGGAATATACCATGCAACCTCGAGACTTTAAATTTAGGAGTATTTTAAATCTATCAATAGATGGTATGAAAGAGAGAGACAAGTACTACTCTTTTCTCTTACTTGCGCCACTTTTTAGTGCCATCTATTGGCGAATTTGTAAGCTTCGATTAAAATCTTCTATAATAATATCCGAACTGAAACCCTGAACATTATGCAAAATGCCATTTTTTTTTTCAATTTCCCTCTCATCCACCAAATATGAGAGACGTTGACCAGAACAGTTTGTGGATCTGGTGTCTCGCAAAAGTGAGAAATTCACACTCGGGGGACCAAAATGTGCCATTAAAATTCCTTTTGAGTGACAGTTCCAATGCTTACATGTGCAAAATTCCAACTGCCCAATGGTCACCCATTCCAAGGCAGCCGCGTAGTTCACCCACTATTTCGGGGTCAGGCAAAATGTCAACAGAAATCTCCATAGAATAGTACCCCCCTCCATCCGAACTCTAACTTTGGCCTGACTTTTATGGCTCAATTTCTGACCCTCTTCACACACAATTCAACACCTTCAATGGGCAAGTTTACAACACCTTGCTCTCTCTGTAACCCAACATTGGAGGCTGGAAATATCAATACTTCTGAGATCAACTGTTTATACATGGCAAATTTCAAGGACAAATCAAAGGCTTCCATTCATTCCAAGAGAGTATTACAAAAAAAGATTAAAAGCTGGATCTAAGGAACTTTCATATAAACGGCAATTTTATAAACTATGTTTATTATTAACTCTCTGTACATTCCTTGTAGCGGTACGGTATTAAAAATCCGCCACCCCCCCAAAAAAAATACTAAATGAGTCGGTGACAAAACTTTTCCAATATTACCTGATATGTTGGTGACTTATCTAATTCACTACTTAGTTGCTACACCCTGTGATCCCACGAATTGTGTTTGTTGTCGGTTGGAATTCTCAAACTGGATTTGCTGAAGAATAAGGAAACGTGGTTCGGTATTTAAGCAGAAAAACACGCAAATATCTGCTATTATCATATTGAATATTCTTAAACAATCTTGGCTGTTTTAGGATTTGAATCTTGCGTCAGCTGATTTTCGTGTTTTACCTTAGTGTTGCCATATTGGTCCTTGTTGAATTTTGGATCAAAAAGCTTAACATGGTGAAACCTTTCTTAAAGTAAGAGACTTAAACCTCGAGTAAAAAATGCTAGATTTCCACCACTTCTACTGTATCTTGTCAATGTATTTCATCTTTCTCTCTTTTTGGTACAAATTTATCCCACAAAGTTCAACGCTGGCTATCAAAAAAAATAGTGATATATCAATTTGGTAACAAACACCGGTACAAATAAACAAAAATAGATTGTCCAAACCATGAGAATGAATAGAAGGATTGGTCTGTTGAGGGGTCTTGATTGTGGATTGACGTTGGTCAAATGCTTGAATGGCTTTGGAAAACCGAGCAGATACATTGACAATGTATGCCGAGACTTTGGCGTGATTTAGAGTATCCTGTTACCAATTTGACAATGGAATCATCCTATGGTGCTCATCAGTTCGGTGTTTGTGTAGCAGATCAATACTGCTTGTTAAAATAGTTCCAACCCAAATGTGGAAGCATTCATGCACTTCCAGTGCTAATAAAATACCATTATAGGGTATCAATTTGAATGGTAAAATGATATCTGACACCAAATCTATGGAACTTAAATAGGAGAGCGCCATGTTACCGAGCGAAGCGTGCTTTTTGGACAGAAATCCAAATCCGCTTTCTTTTGGCTTATGCAATTGGAGCAAATAATTTCCCCTCTCTTTCACTTGCAGTCCAACAATTTCTATCCTGTGTCATTCTGAAACAAGGCTCACTGTTTAAAATCAGTGAGTATTCTTATTCAATATAAGTTTCCACGAGGGACAAGATTAGAAGAAGCTGTAGTTTTCTTCAAGATTTAATGACAGTTTTTGATGATCTTTGAAAAGAAAGACCACCAAAAATTGGCAATCAAAATATCAAAAATACGTTTACATGGTGCTCAAGAGACAAA
>CM021312.1:13857103-13966941 GCA_010645155.1 Tigriopus japonicus | reverse complement strand
AGCTTCCCGATTTCTTAAAGTTTGCGACTAGCCAACATCCAACACACTAGTCATCTAATTTTTAAGGTGGATTTTGCATTTATACAATTTTGTAGTCAGCTCCTTTCGGTTTCGGTTAAGCCCTCTTTCGGCCGAAACTTTCGGTTTCGGTTATGAGCCCTTTTGGTCCATCACCTAAGTATGTCACTAAAAGGAAAGCCTCTTTTGCTCTTTATATGCTATAGAATAACCCCTTTTGCGTTCCAGCAAATCATCCGTCCTGACGGACTTGATTTTGACAGTGGTTTCAAAGTCCTCCTGTAAAAGGGGAATCTTCACATTAAAATGGAAAAATCCATCCAGGGTTAGCTTCGGTGTCACATGTGAATGGTGATCGGGCCAAAGCTTACTCACATGATCCAACGACCACGACTCCAAAATGAACCTAGGTGAGCAAGAGCAGATGTGTTTCAGAGAAAGATTTGCGGACTACATACAGTACGTACAGGAGTTACACCCTATATACAGGGAATGGATGGATGGATGTGGTCGTTTTGCCAAGAGACAAATCGCCTCGACCCCCCTAGGGCCAAATAGAGTTCAAGTAGGGATGGGATCAATCCCTGAGTGACAGTTTTGTCTTTGAATGATGATTCAAGGAAGCGGGCGCAATTGCTCATTTTTGTTTGTTTTTTCAATGGCACACGCTCGACATAGTGGAAGATATTCGATCAAAAACGCCTATTTAGGGTCATTGATCCATTGATGAAGGACAATTAATCCTGGATCCGTGTCAAAAAGTGTTTACATCACGGATTTCCGACGAAAATCGACGGGGATTACAAGCGAACCGATCTTCGAATTACTCAAGGGATGACAGAAATAGCCTCGATTTTGTGGAAAAATGGCCAGATGGTTTTGAGGATAATTGACGAATCATCAGGCCTCAATGGTTGTAGTCCAGATGGGATGAAGAATACTCAAAGAGATATCATATGTGAGAAATTGGGCAAAGAGACACTTGTTTTGAGGGTCATTTTTGGCCTGCCAAATCACTTTCCGACTGAAAATGCAGGATCGGAATTTTCATTGGCAATCAAACTGTAAAAAAATTAAATGCATTTTTTGAAGTATGAACCCTTAACAGTATCTAAGTTTTCTAAAAGTTGATAGTCCTTGACAATTAAATGGCAAAGTGAACTAAATGGTGTCCTGTCAAAAAACAATCCCAAGGTTTTATTATCAACTTTTTCCAAACTATTTTCATGTCGAGATTTTTTCTTATATCAACACACTGTTTGAACTAAATGTATCTTTCTGTAGCGGCAAAACTGTTCTGAAGTAAAAAAAAGCCAAAATCTAAATGTTTAATCTGTCAATTAGTGTCTTTTAGACAATTTTTTTTGAATGGTTTTCTTTGGTTGTGAATTCCAATTTTACATGTCGCATCAAAAATAGACAAAAAGTTCCATTCAATGAGCCTTAATTTTTCAATAAACATTTTCGTAAAAGGATGGACGATTTTTCAAAACCATAAACACTCACCAGCAAATGTATTCTAGTTACTCTACCTTAAAAACAATATTGCCTCATGATGGATTGAATGGGCACTTAACCAACGTTATATTAACACATAAATTACCTAATTTTTTCTCTTACCTTTGGAATCGAAAAAGGGTTAATCGAATTTGATTGAAACAAAACCTGTTTCAGAGGGTGTTTGAACACGAAAAAAATGTTTGATTTTTCTCTCAATCTCCACTTATCATAATGAATGTCTGTTTCTAATTTTGAAAGGCATAACCAAACCAGAACCGAAATTTCTTAGGTCTGAATGAACTAATATAAGCTCGAGCAATTATCGGTTATTCAAACGGACCGGAATTCATGTCAAGAGTGAGTCAGCCAAAGAATCGAGTGATTCTCCGTTTCTCACAAGAGCCGTTCTCGTAAATCTTGGAACAGAAAAGAATCGCTCCCTCTCATTGTCCTCACAATGCTCGAGATCAATGGCGGAAAACCAATCTACTGCAACAATCTCCCTCTCTCTCTCTTTGGTTGTACTGTATATTCCCGATTTTTGCGGTTTCCTGAGATTTATTCAAGTACTCAGGCATTCATCTCGGCGGCTTTTGAAAGCAACGTCTCACCTTTGTGAGCTCTAAAACTCTTCCAAATAGATCTGGAAGCCTTGCAAATTGTGTGGTCATCTCAGCGCATCTGCGTCCACTAACAAACTTGGAGTTGGATTGACACAAGTACCATTTTCATTGAGGTCTTCCAAAGCCACTTCCTTTCAAACCCGACGATTTGTAATTACACTTTCTTTGTGGTTTGAGATTGTTATGTAAAATTTCTTGATTCTAGCTAAATTAAGTGAACACCCAATGAGGATGTTGAAAAATACATATTTTGGGCTTAAACTCAAACCTAAAA
Organism: Tigriopus japonicus; assembly: GCA_010645155.1. Taxonomy (NCBI): domain Eukaryota; kingdom Metazoa; phylum Arthropoda; class Copepoda; order Harpacticoida; family Harpacticidae; genus Tigriopus; species Tigriopus japonicus. The sequence continues at coordinate 13,964,526 of CM021312.1, read as the reverse complement.
GAAAACTAAGTTTCCTCTACATTCGTTAGTTAACCTTAGTTTTAGACTACATTTTTATTAGCTTTAAGTATAGACATACGTTTTATCATTTCCTGACGATTGAGCTCAAAATGTTATCATTTATGGTGAAAATATCAATTGCAATCGGTTTAATAAAAGTGATGCTGAACCTTTTTTCCCCAAATCCCCACTTTTCAAGTGGCCAATGCCTGTTCCCCACCACAAAATAGTACTTTACATAAAATACATTTTTTTCACATCACAATACATAAGCACATTTTATGTACATTTTTCAAGAACCCTCATTCCCCACTTGGCCAACCCCAAATTCCCCACTAGTGGGGAATTCCCCACGGGTTCCGCACCACTGCTCTACAGTACCTATCAGAGTGTAATTGAAAACGATCATTGATGTATCCTGAGCATACTTTATTCTCTATTCCGTCTTAAAAATGACAAGCCCAATAAAATGCAAGTAAAATCGCATGTTTTGGTCTTTTTAGTTACATATCTCACCAAAGCAAACGTGCTTTCAAAATAACTTACCATGTCTTTAAAGGTATAAAATTGTGATTTGTAATTGAAAGCACCAATAATATCGTCAGATGTATAATTAATTAGAATTTCTTGAAAATGTACAATCAAAGCTAACATGCTCAATGTACAATTCTGGGTAGCGGTGAAAGAGATATGAAAATAAAACATATTCTGCTTTTAAGCGTTCTTATTGCCAGTTTAAACTTTAACAACAATTTCATCACAGGTCTAAATATCATTTGCAAATCTAAATTTCATGAAAAGAATAAAAAAGAAGCTTTATTTTTGTTCATCATTTCGGTTTCTCATCGTGAGTCACGCAGTATTGAAATGTGACAGGTTTCACGTGTATTCCTGTCAAAATGTAGGAGTTTTCCAGTCCAACAGTTAACCTCCCTAAAATTGTTTATTCCGGAAGAGGGCAGAAGACGTGCCATAAATAAAGGGTGGTTTCTGTCTGTTGGTGTGAAGCACTTTGTTTTCCCATGAATTTCCAGGCCATGAAGAGGGTGTAGGGAGACCAAGCAAGCAAGCACTTTGAATACAGATGCCGACTCGACTCACTGACTGTCTGACTGAGGCTATTAATTGCAGATCTAAATTGTACCCCTTGGCTTAGTACTGTAGGAGAAGGAACAGTGCCTTGACGTCTGGCTTGACTGGGCTTTTGCGTCACAGCCAATTCAGAGAGGTTTGCATCTGCCTTTCCACAAATTTTGAACAAGGCGACGCAAGGACAACAACACAAACAATGCGGGACACAGAAAGGGAGGCACTGAGAAGCTAAAGTTCTATAGAAGGGGAGAGTAGTAACAAAAAAAGTTGTGATGCCGCTAGGTGGCGCTAGACATAGCTGGGTAAGAAATGGATGTCTCATGGCATAGATATCTTAGGTATTGGAAGTCGTCTAAGCAATTGTTTGGCTGGCAATGTACTTCAATGAATAGTCTCCACGGAATTGATCACAAAACTGTTTATTGTACTGATTTACCTACCGAACAAGCACCCCTCCACCATCCAACAGTCTAGATATTTTGTCAATGTCTTCTTGTTTGTTAATTTGTTAACAATCTCAGTAGAGTACACCAAGGATTTTAGTGCTAGAATTGGTTCGTTCTTTGTCCAAATACTCCAATTGTTATCTTCCATGACCTTTTTGCCCAACCTCTTGAACTCATTTTGATTGGTGGATACATCAAAGCCTGCAAACAAAGACCAGCCCACTAAAAGGTTTTGTTCATGGGGTAGTCCCTACATCAATATCAAAACTCAGAACTCAGGACATATTCAGTGAGCAAAACTTCTTCCCATCATGGATCAAATGAAGCATACAGAATGTCAGTTTGAACCAATTGACATCAGCTTCTCTTGCACTCAGATTGAGATTTATTTGCCAATTCCATAAGAGTGTGCATTCAAGAACTATCATGGATAATAAAAAAAATTCACGCACTAGAATATCATCAAGTTGCAAACTGGCAACAGATACACAAACTTGATTAAAAGAAAGTGAATATGTACACTTCAAACTAAAAATAAGTATTTCTGGTTCAAGCCTAAGTAAATCACTGCCTGTATTAGTTCACCTCCAATTTAACCTCATTCTTTCACTCATTTGTTTTTTTATTCAAAGCTTGGTTAATAATGGGAAAATCTTTCAACACCGCCCTCTTGTGGAAGAAATCACAACCCTCAGTTTAGAAAAAGCAGTACTTTTACAAACGTTGAGCGCTTTAGTTGGATGAAGTTTGCGTTTGCTCCGTTTTCCGCTGGTCACAACACCGACTAGAAAAAGGGCTCCAAACTCATGAGCTCTCTTCTTCCACTGTGGAGATAATCGCGATAAGGATCGGCAAAGCTTTCAAAATTCCTAATTAGATTACTCTCCGATCCGACATTCGGAAACAATTGCCCTCTTTTTTTTTAGACCTTGAACGTCGATAATAGAAAGATCTAAAGATAACAAGTTCACTACAGTGTGCGTGAACGGTGTAATTGTTCCGAACTGAGTGAGTTATAGCTTGTCTCTTGTTCTTATGAACAAGGACAAAATGATTTCCAACCATCCAAACAACAGAGTCTTTCAAGGGGGTTTCCCATGAAATTGCCTGAATTATTTGCTGACCGTGCAATGCATTAAAAGATTTGACTCTTTCCCTCAAAGTCCAACTGTCAAAAGCAAATTTGCCTCCAGATAGAGATCTAGATTCGAGGGATGCTTTTTCTTCCCTCTTTCTCTTTCAGAATTATAAGAGGGCTCATTTTGAAGAAAAATCGATATTTGGAGAAGCGACGTTGATTGCAAATTTTATTTACGAATACAACCTCGGCACACGCCCCATAAACTTGCTCAGGGAAACATTGATTTTTAGGGAAATGAATGCGCGATTGGGGCGTTCACGTTACAAGAGCGAGACTCGTTCGGTTTTCGAAATGGGAAAACGCGCTGTTTGCATACCAAAAGGTTTCACGTTTTTGGGAGCTTCGATTGGTTCTGCTCGACGAGATGTGTTGATATCTCAATTTAGGGGATTCGTAGCTAAAATTTAACCCTGTTGGTGGGTTTGGACTCGGTGACAAATTGGCCGACATAGAGACCTTCCCCTTGAATAGAGACCCTTTATTTTATAGTGGGACAACGTTCCATCGGCAATGTTTACGAAGAGAAGAAGCACTTTGTTATATTGAAATAGAGATATGTATTTAAATGTCAAATAAACGCAATGTCAGGGGCCAGTAAACCCATGATTCCAATATTTTTAAAGAAATCGAAGATAAGTTTCTAAAAAACAAGTACATGAAGTATCTCTGAACAAAATTTCGAACACTTTTCGTCAAGTGTTGATAACAATCCTTTTGTTCAACCATGACATCGGACATGGAATTTTTGAACGAAACAAAAATTTGCAATAAGAATTGACCGAAAAATACAAATCTGGATTTAAGAATACCCACAGTAACAATAACTCTTAATATAAAAACGTTTCATGTAATAACAACCTAGATATCTAGGTTATATCATCAGATCATATCTCAGGTTAAATTTTAAGAAAAACGCATCCAGAAACAAAAAAAAAAACACTTAAAACAATTTGTGGCAAAATGTGAAGTTCCTTTCATTGATGGCTCCTCTTTAGAATTGAGAGTCTCTAGTTTTTTTCTTTTTTGGGTGGGATGGTGGGCTTTGAAAGATTGGTGTTATTGTTGTAAATAAATCTCATTAGGACCATGGCCAAAGCTTTTTTGAGCTTGCTTCATTAGATTTCGCTCACGTTTTAAAAGAATCATTTTTTCGGCCCATTTGACTCGATTCTTGGGTCGTTTGCCCATTTCGTCCCCATGAGAACAAGGCGAGAACTGCTCATTCTCCTGCTTGTTTTGTCATGGAAATAAATGGCTTTCAGACAACGAGGAGTTGCTCCGATCAGTTCATGGGCACCATAAATCAATTATGAAGAGCTCAAATGACCCGCAAACTTGGCTCATCTTGGTCGTCCATTAATAATAACCACCACCACATGCTCAGCTTGTAGTAAAACGTAAATTGATTAAATTCTTTAGCAACGAAAAGAAGCAAATTCATGGCGGAGACCTCTGCTCTCAGGAACGTTGAAGCATTCTTGAATAATGCTAACAAGGTACATGATGTTTCGTGCTCAAGAACCACCTTGTGATTCATAATTAAACGAGATACCAAGGTCCCTTAACAATTGAGAGCTAAGGTCAAATTCCCTCGACTTGGCTCTATTTTTTCCTTGTAATATTTTTGGTTGAATTATGAATAAACTCTGAATATAACTTCATTTTGTTGACCGAAATACACACATAGTACATTGCGTACCTTAAAGAAAATAATCAATTTTTATATAAGCTTTGATTGTGAAACAAACAAAGTTTGCTCCTTATTTTGAATTTGCTTCTTGTATTCAAGATCATATATTTTTAATCTGTTTATACTTCCTCAATTTGACAGAAAGATTGAAAAGATGGTGAGCACAAAAGGAAAGGAGAACCGTTTATTTTCGTTTGCATCGCGAAAAAATACGATTTGGTTTAAATTTTTTTAATGTTTTCGTGTTTTGAAAACTCAAACTATTTTTGTCCAATTTTCGTTCCCACGAAATCAAGAAAGTCTTCTAATTTAAATGCCGATTGTGACTCTTTAAATCCCGCGATGTAACCTAGCCTCCAAATGAACCAAAATGACTTACTGATATCTTTTTATCGCTGGTTTGTCTGCTTACTTTAATTGCCCATTGACATGAATTTAATTTGTCATTTGCTGTCATATAAAATATATCTAGCTCAAACAAATGAAAAATTATTAAGATGATGTTAAGCCTAAAAAATTTTTTGAACTTGCGTTATTCGTCTGGAAGAAATCAAAATATTCTTTCTTGAAATGCCGTTTAAAATTCCAAAAACGTTGTGTTCAAGCCTTAATTATCATTCATTGTACTACTATGCTCTGATTTGTCAGCGTTGCCAATTTTGACCCGAAAACCTAAAAAAGGATCAATGTGGCAACACTATGCTAAAGATCGAACTCGAAGTACCTCATTAAGGGGGGAAAATATATTTTTTTGTTTGATTGTGGAGTAGAAATCCCAGACGTTTCACAATGTAGAAGTCAGCTGATGGTTGATGAACATGATCGTCAGCTGACCCTTCTACTTGAAACGTTTAAAATTTGTGCTCCAAGAGTAAAAAAACTAGTTCTCGCCCCTACACATCATCAATATATTGTCAAAGCTATTAAAGTTCCTTCAGAAGCTGATTTGAAATGACAAATTTTGGGCTTGTTTTTTTGGACATTCTCACTCGAACGTTACAGAATTTGCATCTCTACATCTACTTTCACCTTTCCCTGTTCTTTTTTCAATAGACTACTTCTCTTAATTGGCATTGTAGCGAATTCCAACCTTATTTATGGACACACCGATTATCAATCCTGCTACAAAATGCTCCCGAATAAGTAAGTTTATGGAGTGTGACTGGATTGGAATCTTGGCATGAATGCAAATATACATATCTGTCAATATTCGCTTCTGACATTTTATAACACATGTTAAATCAATTAACTCGAGAGAAAAGCACACCCTTGGATAGTCAGACGTCACATTTTACGAGACGTTTTTGACATGTGCTCTTTTGAGACTCCAAATAGCGCCTCAAACTCCCATCAAGCCAAGTATGCAAATGAGAATAATGGCCACTAAACATCCCCAAAAGCAGCAACGACTTTGCTTGCACATTTGTGACAAGCACTCTAGTTCGAGATTTGATTGGCACCTTTCACGACCATGGTTCCAAAAAAGAGAGACCCTGAGTGAGAGCTGTACCAAAATCATTCAATCATGAAGTGGGGAAGAATGTCAGCCTATTATTCCCACTTCGGTTAGTTGTTCCTACTCCCATTATTGGAAATTTACATCATGTTAACTTGGCAATATATACTGCTTGCTTCTATAGAAGTATAGATGGGCATAGGCAAGTGATTTAATGATGTGTTGTCCAAATGAAAAAAAAATGAACAAAAAAGTTCGATGCTAGACAAAGTTGTTTCAAAGTTTGCAATAGACATATGGAATGTTTGTTACATCGCCGATATGATGGCCTCTCTTTTTTATTTTTTTATTTACCTTTCTTTGGCCCAGTAACAGCTTTCAAGGTGAGATTGAACATTTTTTGAATAATATTCCTGATCAACACGCTCATCAAGAGTTGTACAGATTTGCCAACAGCAACTTGTTGGTAGACCAAATATTATTTAATTGTTCATCATATGCATTCTATTAATGATTTATTTTATCTACAGGGAATCCCATTCCTTATAACAATGATAAAAATCCGTAACCAAAAAATGTGCTGATTTTGATTACTTTCAAAAAAGAAAAAAATAGCCAGGCCAGTACTTTATTTGTCTGTAACTGCAAAAGAAGGGCTGAAAAAATGAAAGCATAGCAATTGATCTTAATTAGAATAAAGTTCACATTCTAGACAAACATCCAACTTAAATTGTTCCAACCAAAACAAAAAATTGTTACAAAAAAGTAGCACGAATTAGAAATCAAATGAATCCTTTTTACAAGTGCAAAGAAATTGTCACGTGTACAGATTTTTAAGTGGCCTCACATAAGATATACCCTAATTTTGAAAAACAAAAAGAAAAAAAAAAGAAATTTTTCAACGATAATAATAATCAAAAGGAAAAATGACTAATTTGCTTGTTCAGCCAAAACCACGCCATTTGTCAAATTGAACGCAACAGAGTGATCCCTTTCTCGTCACTCTACTCAAAAAAGAGTTGTGACAGAACACGTTTGTGCCCACCTTTGAATCGAAGGTCCATCCATAAAGTTGCCTTCCGAGCCACTATTTCCAAAGAAATGGCATCCTTGTTATATCATTACATTCCCAAATTTAGATGAAGCCTCAAGTTCCGTTGGTAGTTCCCAAGGGTGCTAAATAATATACCACGCAATCGAGGTAATTTGGAAAGATGTCCGATCCCAAATTGTTCAAGCTTGTCACGTGGTTTAATAGGTCGAGTGAATTAAATTACAGGCTTGAGGCCATCTTCCACAAGCCATGTCAGGAAGTACGGAGTGTAAAGGCGTGCCTACAAATTGGCAAGATGGTTTTGAATTTTTCATGCTCTCGTTTGAACGCTTGTCAAATTTTGCAGATGCTCTCTTTTATCGGCTTGCTTGCTTCTCGGTCTAAATCGAGTTGTTCACTCAAGGATGGACTCATTGGAATGACACGAGGAGGACCGTGAAACGAGGAAGTAACCATCCATTAAATTATGATCAAAATTGCGTTTGATATCCTCATGACCAGCTGGACCAGGAAATGGTGCTTTCCCTTGACACGATTCATCCCAGAACTCCAGAAAGAGGAAGCGAAAAACATTGCAAACGAACTCGGCCAAAAACGTAACGTTTAACATGACACAGAGAAACATAGAGTAGGCATGGTGCTTTTAGTGGCTTAGAGCCATTCTGGAAAAAGGGGGGTAAATAGACCATATATAATGTTTCTGGAAAGTCTTGATTATTTGTTTAAAATAGTGATAGACCAAAAACTTTGAATACAGAAGTTCTGGTAAATACAGGAAAATTGAATGGGAGTTTAATAGACGCAGTGCTCTAAATGATATCAAGAGTCATTTACAGGATATAATGAGGCGTGCACATTTAATGGGTGAAAAATGAGATAAAATTTCAACTAACTTGTGATAACATCATGATGTTGTCATGGTCGATTTTGCTTTTTTGTCAAAATCATTTGAAGCATTTGATTGACTACATCTATGCTCAAACTCATTAAAAATATGATGTAAAGAAATTTACCATTTAAAATTTATACACATAATTAAGCCCAACCCCGTAAAACTGCATTTTTAGGGGAACTAAACCGAAATTTCCTGAAACCAAGAGTTGAACAGTAAATCCATCCTGGGTATTGAATGACAGAACAATCCTCATCTTAAGAAAAGACCATTCTATTCGTCTCTTTGAGAGGGGGAAAGACGAAAGACTCCAAGGTGCCACTAAGACGTTGGAAGATAATCTCCTTGATGTTAAACGTCAAGCCAAGACTGTTTACGATGTTTAGACCACCTCCTCTGAAAAGTAGGAGATTGGGATTATTTGAGTCCAGACTCAGATGCCTCCCTCCCCTGGTTGTTGGTTATTTGGTAAGTATTGTGGACTGTTACCACAAAACCGTCCGTCTGTGGATTAAAATTTTGGGCGGAAAGAAAAAGTTTATTACCGACACGTGCTTTCATGGCCGATGGATGCTGCCAAAGTGTGCGAGGATCTGTCAACATATTGTCGAGACTCTCGAGGGTGCATGTATTTGTACCGAAAGCATCATCATCAAGCATGCTTCACGGAATATGACCGTCCCACTTAATCCACAGAGCGAAAGCTGCGGCCATAATGCCCTCATCACGTAAAAAAGAGATCAGTGTTGCCGAAAGGTGAAATAACTAAACTAAAATGCCACAGTTGCAAAATATATATTGGTGACGACGTACACTTATTTCAAGTGATCCTTCAAAGGTTCAGTGGTTGCTAAACAATAAAGAATGTAGCTTTTGAATGCCCTTATGTGTATTAATGTATTATTGGTATAATTTTTAAGGGAAGTGTAATTCAATTTTTGGTAGTATGATTCGAATTTTGATTCGAATTAATTACTACTTTTAGAGAGTATGTGAATTGATTAAATTTCATATATGACGTGGAAGAAATTTATCCTTGCAAATGAAGACATAATAATGCGTGAATCCCCTTTGTATTTCCACTTGTTATTAACTATCCTACTTTTAAAAAATTACTACAAATTAACCTACGATCTTAGAAAAAATATTCAACATTAGAAAAATTCTCAAATTTTCACATTTCCTTAAAACTTAAGTTTTTGGGTAAAAGCATGAAAACGTTTCTTATTTTTAGTTCTGTGCAACTAAATTGGCATCCCTGGCATTTAACCCGACTTTGAAATGGGATAATTAACAATATTGCACGGAGAAACGAGCAGGCAGCTGTTCGCAAGCACCTCTCATAATAATCATGATCTTCAGTACTAGAGTACGTGCAATCTGTACCGTGTGCGGCATCAAACTCCAGCCCTATTATTCAAGTTGCGCATCATCCACACACAATGTCAGGAGGGATTAAAAAATTGGCAAGGGGTGAATGAGCACACCACGGAACCAGTCATGTTATAATCAGTAGCCTCCGTTTTTACTCTCCATATTCAATAGGACACATGAGTCAGCTTTGGATAAGTCCCTGGAGGTTCTCCGAAGTCAATATTGAAGACAGTTGAAGAATTGGAGCCTGAGCAGAGATGAGTACTTTGACTGAACTATTGGCACACTCATGTAATCTTGCTCAGATGGTTTTAATGAGATCAACTTGGCAACTATGTTTGAAATTTCCAGATTGATTTCTGCCCCCAGGACCTTCACTATATTCCTCATTTTCTTTCAATCTGCAATATTCTTGGGGTTATGAGATCCCAGTTACACCTCTTAGACCCCAGTGACAGCTTAGCTTTTGGGTTATCCTTATCTTGTAAGTTAAACTGTTTATTGCAAATGGGTTATCAGACTTTAGGTACGTGCTAACTGTTCAAAACTGTTCAAAATAGCTAAGGTACCTACATCTCACTTTAACACCCAAAATATAGGAATGTGACAAATATACTTCATCCAGTCTAAGAGGGTTAAGCTTTTTGCATGGAATATCATATGATATAGGGCATAAGCTGGAGCTAAAAAAAGACCCTGCCTTTAAATCATTAATCCTAGGACGTTGCCAGTAGAGTCAGAGCCAAGTGCTGAAAAAGAGTCCATTTCTCATGTTTTGGTTAAAGGAGAGTTATCGAACCCAACTTCCTCTTGTTCATCATGGCCAATATTGAATGTACCCAAGGTGCATGGTGTTCTTTTCCAACGACCATAAAATCAGGATGACAATTGTGCCCGTCGGAAAATGGATGGATGCATCTCCCATTCTTTTATGAGTCTCCCAAGTGCATTCAGATTGTCGTCAGAAAAAGAGTGACATTGGCGAGTCTCAAATATTCACACGCATCCGGTGTGATTGTAAATATGTGTATGAAATAGTTCGATCCACGATCAACGGCTGTGAAGAAAAAAAGATCCGTGGGATTCAATCACAAATAAATTTTCGGCAATGACCTATTTATGGAAATTCAGGGCCATTCATTTCCCTGGTAATGGGCTCCCTGAATTATGTTGATGGACAGATATCAACATTCAACAAGCGGTAGCTTTACCGCCCACCCACATCACATCAACATGGCGTCTGATAGGCGTAACAAAAGGTAGAAATGCCGCAAAACACCATTCAAAACGATATTCGGATTGATTCATTGAATCTCCAAGTGCTTTGTGACGTGACCAGAATCGATTTCTGAAGTAGAGGAGGGATTTGATGCCCTCAACTCAATTGTATCATAGATTCACAAAGTATCAGATTCTTGCTGAAATACAGTTAAAGCTGTATACAAGAATAATGTTGCTGCTTACCTATATTATTCTTTGTTACTCACATACCAAGAGATGTGGTATGATTAATGTAAATTTGGGTGCCTATCAAAATAATTTTTCATCAAGTAGTCTAGGTTTGACTGAGAGTCATAAGAATTTTTCATGATTTGGCACAATATGTAGCACAAGTTTTTCTCCAGTTGGCAACTATATTATTATGATTATAACAATAATATAAAAATAAATGATAAATCAATGTATTAGCTAAAGGCAAAAAGTTAGGAAAGAAAATCATGTTAAAGACCCTTAAAATGCAATCAAAGCTGGATACGGAAATGTTGTTCGATAATTGCATTATTGTTCTTGTATTAAGAGAGTGAAGAATAAAAAAAATAGGGTGAGGTAAAAAAAGTATATATTTTGACAAAAGCATTCTTAAATCCATGAATATCTTGTTTTCCTATTTCCAGCTTTTATTAAATAACGGCATCATTTTGATAAAAAATCCAAACTAGTTTCTACATTTCAGACATTTTTCCGGGTTCTATTTCTTAGAAATGTATCGAGGAGTTGATTCCTTCTGAACTGTAACATATATTCCCTTCAAGTACTATTTTTTCCTGAGCTACAGGTTATAGAAACATGTTTTGGGCTGGTTGTTGTGGTTGGGGTGGTTGTTTGTCACGCATTCCAAGCCGAAAACGAGCGGCTTTTCATCACAAACGAGGGTTACAAGACAAATTTTGATGGATGGTCGCGGCCAAAGCCAGATGTTCACTCAAGTGGACAACACTTAGCGCTCATAACGCACTTTTTAGTGAGATTCATCACATTCACTGGATTATTTGGTATTTTCCGGGGGATTTTGTGGATCAGCTCGACCCAATGATTTTTGCAACTTATCTTTTTTTGCCCACGGTTCCTGAAGGACAAAAGCTCGATTGCAACGGCGAATGAGTGGCTGTGGGTAAGAGAGGGCTTAAGCAAATTTGTGCAAAAAGACACTTGGAGCGAAATATTCGCTGCAGGGTTACCATCCCGTTTTCACCGTTCTCGCAACCATGTCATAAATAGTTATAATAGCTGCAACATTAGTCTTAGATAAGGAGACGTTTTGTAATGACATGTTTACATACTTCCTTCAAATTAAGTTTTTATATATAAGTAGAAAACTATATATATGTATATCGCCTCATATTTCATAAGACGTTTGCTGTCACCCTGTCAATTGTCTATTGTCATTCTGATCGTTTGCAAATCGTGTTTTTGTCAATTCGGATTCGTTTTTTCCCTTTTGTCCGCACTCCTTTGATCTTTCGCCATTCAAAGGATTTTTGCAGCTTGTCCAATATCGGACATCTCACTCGTATGAACCTTATCCACCCTTCTCTAAACCTCCCCGTAACCCCTCCATCCTCTAGAGTAGTCCTCATATCCACTTTAGCAAAGAAGAATCGCAATTATTCATGAAATCATAGGCAAATATGCGGTCGTTTCCCACCCATTGATTCGATTGTGTTGACACTCATAGATCAAAAACCGCCTCTTTTCTGGTGTCTCTAAATTCTAAAACAACGAGACGGTTTTTGGGGTAAAAACTCTTGGGGATTGTTTTGCCATTCGTCAAACAATTTGGGGATCGAACCACCCATTGTGTGCTCAGAGATCTATCGCCGATTACGCCTCGATGAACGCCCTGTACTTCGTTTGGAGCTTAGTGAAGGCTCTGAAAAGGCATCCTCTTGAATGACTCGCACAATGAGGCTTGATATTGTTCTTAATGGATCTCATGATTGGAAGTAACTGGACGAGCGGGGTCGGAAAAATAACAAAATTGGACAGCGTTGTCTTTTCACAACGTTTCATGACAAATTCCTTTGATAGGAGACGATTTTGTGTTATTTTAAGCCATTATAAAGCAATCTGCTATGTGAAGATCCTTAGCAAAACATCGAGATTGGGATTGGATCAAATTCAAAATTGAAACCCAACAGTTATTCTTTTGTCAGATTGGACGGCCAAAAAAATGTAGCTAGCAACACTGATAATGACCTTTTGCGGTTTTTAGTACGACATGGGATAAGCAAGAATAAATGATGTATAAATTGTTCTCATTATTTTTTTTATTTTAGTCAGGATAACCCTTAAAGGGTGAATCAGGAATGGATTTTTTGTCAGATTGAAGGGCCAAAAATATGGCAACACTTTTTCGATTCCTTAATAAAATTATGGTTATTGTGAAAAGAAAATGAAAATTGAGCAAAAAACATGGTAGGTAATCAGTTGGAAGACAAAACTACCAATTCAACAACCAAACCAGACTAGAAATAAAATGTCAATAGAAGCGGGTTTTCCCCGACCTTTTCCTCCATAAAATGTCTGCGAATTCAATTGGAGAGCCACATCAACCTTCTCAATATTGAAAGAAACTTACCAAGGCGAAATAATCGTTGTCGTCGTTTCTTGAGGACCTCTCCAATCAACCAACCAACCAACCAACGAACCATCCAAAAGAGAGAGAGATGGTCGTACAATGGTTGTACTGGACTTTCCACATGCCTTCAAGTAGCCCTATTGAAGATGAACAATCCCACTTTTATTTAGTAATCCACTCATCCGAACTTGATCTAACCGTGAGAAGAGAGGTGTTCCATCACCTCAATTCACCCTCGAAGAAAACAGGGTTGCCAACTAATCAAAGATATTTCTTCCTCTATTGCAGCCATGGCAGTTTTCTCGAGAGAAAATGGCAACCCTGATTTGAAGATTACGGTTTGTTACTCAATGGTTTCGAATGACAGTTGAATAAAAGAATCAAGAGAGCCACCAAAGAAGATCGAAATCACAGGGATCGCCTCTCTCTGGAAAATATTTATTGCTGTAATTGGTGATGATCGGAGCAAGGTGGGTAAAAGATCTTTTTTGGGGGGAAGAAGAAAGAGATGCTTGAAGGCGCTAAAACCTCAGAGTAAAAAGTGGTGGGAATGACCTGAATAGCTTCTAATGCGATTATTTCCTCCCAAATCACAGTTTATGGTAGGCTGCATCTCCACCATCTTTTTATAAAATACTAATTCTCGCTTATCGGTGTAGCAAAAAGTGTCGACACCGATTAGGTTTGATTTTAAATGGACACTTTTCGGGGGTGCACGAAGGAAAATAAATCAAAGAAAATGGAAGGAAGACGGACGAAGCAGATGTTTACATTCACAAGAGATCATCCCATTCTGCTTGATTAGATCAAAAAGAAAACATCTTCCTCACAAAAGGTCTGAGAAAATAGCGTCTCATCCATCGGATAAACCGTTGGCCATTTCAGCTCATCAAAATCCGATGAAAACGCCAACAAAACAAGACCATATTCCTCATCTTTTCTTAACCCTTTCACCAAGAAACCCGTTTTGAAAGCATGCTTTGTCATAATCCCTATTCCTTCCTTTCTTTTTTTGGACAGTCATCACCCAAAAATATTCATCTCTTTGAATTCGACACGACTGACAAAATTTTCCCAAGGAACCTCCGAACTAACGCTTTCTCTGAAAAATCAAGCACAAATTCTGATATATCACTCAAAAGCTCGTGTGGTCAATCAGGTACGATTTTTTCCTTCATGGAAATGAAACCGTTGTCAAGGACCACCCAATCAAAATGGGTTTCAAATAACCATACATATTCACAGTCAAGTTGCTCCATGTCAAGAGCAGTTAGCAATTCCTAGATTGCAGGTCAAGCGCTTGCTTAAGTACATAACTTACTATAAAATAAGATATTAATTTGAAAGTCACAAGTTGACAAAATACGATTTCAAAAAAGTTTATTGTGTCAAATTATTGTCTTTAGTTGTTCAAAAATAATGACATGACTAGGAACGGGCAAAAAGGGTAAAAAGATTTTTGGTAACATAAACACATTTATTTGCCTTTTTGCACTTTTCGCCTTTATTTACACGATTTTTTTACGAATTCGGCCTAAAATGAACAAATTGTTGAGAGTTAGCTATTTCTTCTTCGAAAATGTTTACTTTTGGAAGATTTCTTTCAATTTGAAAACTATATCTGATTTTACAGCTCCCAGCGAAGGCTAGCATAGCATCTATTGATTACTACTACTTCAATATCTAAATTTTGCTCTTCAAGATTGAAAAATAACAAGCAGATGACAAGAAAGTATCTGAAGCTTTTTGCTTCAGAAATTTCAGTTTTTGCGAATTTTTTTTTAATTTTATTTGCGCTTTTTTGGTTTCTATTTGCGCTTTTGACCTTTTTCTGCAGTTTATTTTACGATTTTAGGCTAATTTTTGCGCAACTTTTGGTAACCAAAAGCTTGTTTTGATTTGCACTTTTTTCCCATCCCTAGACATGACATTAAATATTTAAAATTTTAAAAGCCAGTTTTATCGATATGGTGCAATATGTACTCATTTTTTTTTTTTGCATTTTTTAAGATAATTAGGAACTAAATCATAGCTTATCATTCCAAAACTTTAGTACTTCTAGAAAACTTTACAGATCTTGATTATCATGACATAAAACTTATCTTACATAACCCACCATTCTTCCACATTAATCAAACTATCAGTATGTTAACCATTGTATTCGTATTATAAGTAAATTATTCAAACGGACTGGTTCTCACATGAAAAGGAAATGGGTTCCCTAAAATCGGAGGTGTGCTTGAGTATGAATAACTTGGCAAGTCATGAAGTAGTTCATGTGCACACCTGGGCTATCTCTATTGATAACTAGTTTAGTAGTAGCCATGAACCTTACTTCAAGGAGGGCAAGCCCTACGTAAACTAGTACAGTATACTGAGAGGGAGAGAAAATGAAGCCCATTGTGTGAGGTTCCTTGCCCATTTTCTGGAGTAGTTTCCTTGGCTGGCCAAAGTGAATGAAGAGAGAAAGAAAAGCGCTGGCCAAAGATGACAACAAGAAGTCTATGAAACTTCCAGCGTTTGACACAAAAGATTTGGCAGAGAAACCCATTCTAATGAAAATCTACCTTGTCTCAAAGAGAAAAAAAAGAGACCTAGTCGCTGGAAAGTTCAAAATTTTTGAACCAACCACCAAATCAGACTTATCAGAGGCAAAAAGGGGGAGAAGAACCCTTGGTGATCCCTGATATCAGTGTCCCCATCAATCCTCCAATATCCCAATCCCATTATCCATGCATCTACACCTACCTGACTTTTCACGGAACCAGAGACTTGGCTAGAGAGGCCAGCACTTTTTATGCTAAATAAAAAAGACACCATCTGAAAAGATTAACCTTTTCAAACATGTGATCAAATATTTCGTTGAATATGTTTAAGTATGAATTGAAGTTAACATTTAGCAATGTCAAAAAATGTGTTCAATAGGGGGCACTGCAAACCAAGACCCAACTTTGAAGATAATGCTAAAAGAAGGAAAAGAGCATTTCACCCAAAAACAACAATCAGCGCAAAGCAGAAAGGGCAAGTTAATTTTGCCCCTATTTCTCTTTTTACTTTATTTTTTCCCACTTTGACTTGAAAAACTATTTTACCAGTTATGCTGGAATTTCAGCTTTGACTCTTTGAGCAGCGCCACCACTGAGTTCAGCTAACTTGTCTTCTACAAACATTATTTGTCCCAAATACAGTCCCAGTTTGGCTGAGGTTTGAGGTTACTATTGTGGTAGGTTACTACCAAAGGTTACTACTGAGGTTTTGACATCTTCCGCTATCCACCTCTGGTCTCTTCTATTTATTTGAACCTGATTCTATTTGATGATGGAATTTTCTAGTCAATCTCTCTGTCGAGAATCCCCAGAAATACCCTCTAAGAAGCGATTATGTTTCTCAGACGTCTGAGACTCGGTTAAGAACCAATGGTGCTTCCTCAGACACCTTCCCCCTTCAAAAATGGAGGGTTGCAAGTAGAGAAGCTCTTCTTAATTAGGATTTCAATTATAGGTGTGCACACCTTTCGTTTCGGGGGAAATATGGGATTTGAAGAGTCAATGCCCGAGCTTAAAGAGCATCCATCCCGTTCAAAATGGAGTTGAAAAGTCTCCTGGAGAGAGCATTGGACAAATTCCGATTGCTTTGTCTCTATTTGCATGCGCCACTTATTTGGCCATTGCTCATTCAGAAACAAAAAATAAAGATTTAACGTCTTTTTGCCGACTATTGAACACGCTTCCTCTCTCTGTCGCTCAATGAAAACAAATCCATTTCAACAACTTCAAAAGCTGCTGTCACTTAAGATAAACAACAACATTGCCAAAACAGCCACTTTTTCCGCTTTTTGAAAGCGACATGGTCAACATTCGTTACACTCGCTTCGCATTTCCTTCTACTGGACTTGAACATTTCAAAGGTTCAGCGTTCTTGGAGTTCAATTTCGTACTCTAATCGCTTGAATTAGCGATTCCATGAATGCCAAGAACACCGTTTAATCCTCAATTTGACCGCAAACCCCGTGTGATGTTGATCATTTCTAGGGGTGGGGAGGCCAATGAGTGCGTTGTGGTGTGGCTGTGGCAAATATTTAATCCACGTGCCACGAGAAGAGCATCTGCGAAAACAACAATAGACGATCTCTCGTCCCCATTGAGACTTATGGAGCAATCGACTAGTAGCTGTTGCCGCCCTCTCTCTCTCTTTCTCTCACTCAAACATTTGTCTTATCTCGTGGTTTGTCTTAAAGCACTTCTTAGACAAGAGGAGGGCCAAGAAAGAGACTGAGACCTCTTCTCCTTTTTTGGTCGTTTTCAATGAAGAAGCTCATAGGAAAGCAGCGTCGACACAGTCATTTTCGAAGCTTCAAATGTTTGCCGTTGTTGTTGCCACTATCAATCAGGAAGTTCAAGTTAAAATGAAAGTCGATTTCGCTATCAATTTACATAGATCATGCCAGTTAAGATTAATCCAGTCATTGGATCACAAAGTAAGAGGGATTCCAGCACTTCTAAGGATATTTTTTGATCAAAGTCTTCTATTTGCTATATTTTTTCCTCTTGCACTTCCTGGTTTGTTGGGCTTTTTTAAAGCTTCATAATAAAGTCACTGTCGCTAGTGTTCTGACGACGCTTCTTGCACATGAGCTTCTATAGTTTTCAAAATAATTTTGGCTGAAAAGAGAGTAATGGTAAAAGTTAGGTTGAATTTTAGCAAAATTTAGTTAAATAGTTGTCATCATAAAAATTAAAGTATAGTTTTTTTTCCTGCTTGTTCAAAGAATAAGATTCCTTGTAACAAATAAATCAACAAAATATGTATGTATAGCTTAACATGGTTAGGTATACTTATATACTTATGTAATTAGCCATAAAATAAAACAAGATTTTCATGAAATTAAAATACAAGTTTTTAAACACTGCCACGTGACAGTATTGCCTTTTGTGAAATCCAAGGGAACTATTGTCCTTATCAGCTTTTGACCATTAGTTGTAAAACCTATTGATTGAAAAACTAAGGAGCTGTAACAGCCTCCAAAACTGTCAATAAAATTAAGATAGGTATGAGAAATTGCCCATGAGCAATTACATTCAAATACATCAGAATTTATTCTTATTTCAAGATGTTATCATTGGTTAAGAGCAAACATTTTCTTGAAGAAAAAAAAAAAGAGTTACTAGCGAAGTAAGGGAGCGAATATTGGCCAATGGCACTGGTATGGTAATGATAGATCTTTAATCGATTCAGGTTGCCAGAAAGGGGCTTTTTTCTCAACTGACTTCGTTCTACATTTGTGTTTGACCTTAAAATGCGGCCTCAACGGTCACACGCCGTTCATACCTACATAGCAATCAATGTTTTTATTCACCACTTGCAGATTCTCATCTCATGGATAAAGCCACAAAATGTCGGTTCGCGATCACCATTATTTTTCAGGGGAGAGCCCAAATTTGCTTTTGTCCTCAAATAATAGGTATCAATTGGACCACACAATGGCACGTAACGTTCTTAGACACGCCGAGCCTTTTATCAATTTTTGATATCAGATCGAAAGAGCGAGGAAAAAAATCGTTTCCAAAGCTCAAAGGCATCAATTCGCGATATCGGAAACGTAACCAAGACTTCTGTTAAGCATTTCTAATTTTCCATTTTGAACAATATAATAAAAAGAGCGTCCATGGATTGAAAAGGGGTCTACCTTTTTTTGAGTGCTCAAAAAAGGTAGAATTGTTCGCCGAGGTAAGGGATTATCTAAAGAATGTCTGGCTCTTTTTTTGAAGAGGATCAGGGGAAGCTAACTTTTAGGGTGCATTCTAGTCGAGATCTCTATTAGAGCATGCTAATTGCACTCTCAAGACTGCAAATTTGAGGTCTCCTCCCATTCTGACCCACCTTTTACGAGGACAATAAACATCTGACCCGAGCTTTTGGGCACATCAAGTTCGTCTTTGGTAGATCTCAAAAATCAGCAACTGAACAATGAAGTGACGTTAGATAAATGTGGCAATGTGGCTTGAATGGATTGAGAATTCCACGAGATATGACCATCTCGTTGTCCTGTGGAGCGCACAAGCCAGAATTAATCAAGACTAATGAGATGATTATGGAAATATCTCACGGTTCTCCAAAGCCATCCACAATCCATGCATGAGCATCATGAGAAACGCCAAATATGAACTTGGTAGACAGAGAGACGCAAGGAATAGGATACCTTGCGGGCAAATCTGAATAACAGTGTGTGGACTAGAACAGGAATACTAAAACAATGGACTGGATCAATTTCATTTGCTTGTCAAAGAAATTCAGCTTTATGATTAATGTGAACGCATTATTTAAGAAAAAGGCATTGATTGGGTGAAAAAGAATGTTTTTTTTTTAATTTTATCTTGAGATTAAGATTACAAAAAAAATAACAATTGTTGACGTTAGCTAGCAAGAAAGTTTGTCAGTACAAAAGTGTTAATTTAATCCTTTTCAGAAACTTTTTTGAACAAATAAAAGGTCCTTTCACTTTTGAAGGAAATTAGAACCGGAGCTTTTAGGTAAATTATCAATACCCAAGTGTTAACTTTTTCAATTTTAATCCTAAGCTTTTTGGTTCACACGTCAAATTGTAAAGCAAAAAACATGGCAAATACTTGCCAAAATGTCCAAAATGTCTAACAAACTTAGTACCATGTGTGGGTCATACATGAACAATTTTAGCAAATATTTGTCAATTTATTTGATGAATTATTTGACGTGTTGACCAGTCATTTTTATGTGCAGGCTAATGAACTGTTGTGTTTTCTTCTTAAAATCATGAATTCGCTTTTTTTATCAGCTCAAGAAATACAGTTGCCTCCTTTCTGCATGTACATACACGCCGGCCTGGACCACAAAGCTTTGGAGCGCGAGTAAATTTTTTTTCACCAAGTACAAGTCAGTCATGTCCATGCAAGTAGGAGTCCCTCATATTTCCTCGACTCCGTAAGCAAAGGACAGAAAAAAAGACACACCATTGCTCTCAATTTCTCAAGCAGCATGAAATTGACGTATCACATCTTAATGAGGTCGGGTCGAGTCATTTTTCAGTTTGTCACAATCCAATTATTATGCGGCAAGGACTCGGCTTAATCAGTGACAAGCAAAAACAGTTAAATATTATGTGCATGCATCTCACAAAAGTATGCGCCCAAGGATAAAAGATATTGGACTCTCGCTTCTAGAGATTAACCTTTGGTTCCATTCACAGACGGATTTGACTCAAGTCAACTTTTTTGCCCTTTTTCCGCTCCACAGATTCCAAAAATATCCGCCATTCCACAAGTCTATTTTCAGTTTGAGTACAATCAAGAACATCTCCAATTAGAATATATGTGCTTGCAGTTCAGTCTCCTTGAACAACTCGTCAATGAATGAGCAACATTTGTGGAAGGTCACTTTTTGGGGCCACTTTTTGTGTCAAGTGAGCGCTTTCTTGACAAATGGACTTCTCGATAGGAAGGCGCTCATCAACATTCCTCAAGTTCAATCAATCTACTACGCGAACAAATTCCAAATAGGGCCACCAATTCAAGCAAGGCAAGGAAACCCCTAGGAGCAGGCTTCCAGGGGCCCTGGCCTTTTGACACAGGACCCCATGTACTAAGGAGGTGAGATAGGAAATGATTCTTTAATCGCTCGATGTTCCTCTTATGCCTTCAAAGTGATGCTGACATCCACACTTGATTGGAGTTTGCCAAAACAATGGAGAAGTGGACTATTCTAAACTTGATTAGAATCAAAGAGAAGATAGAATATCATGAATGTATTTAATATATAAACAAAGTTGGATATAAGCATACTTGATGTAAGAAGAATATCATTATGAATGAGTACTTTCAGTAGACCAATATACACATTTAGTACATGACATATCTTGATAGAAGAATTACTCTCAATTCATGAATAAATATGTTTTGGCTGACTGACTATTCTTTTATCCAAGTGCTTTGACTAGATATTTTAAGATGATGAATAAATATTTTGGTCATGGGTAAAATTTTCTTAGATCAAGATGAGAATTCTTATATCCAGCTTTGACTATACAAACTTGATAAAAAGAAGTACTTGCAAAACAAGAATAATATTATTGCTGACTAGTACTTTTCCTATTGCAACCTTTGATTGTATTCAATAAAAATATCAAAACATATTTAAACCACACTTGAAATGATGACTCAGCCCAACATGTGATAACTCAGCCATCAATCTTTTTTCAAAAAGTTTTAAAATTTATCTTTGGTATGCATTAATCCTTCTCTTGTTAACTTATTATTTATAATGTAATTGATCTAAAGTACGTTTTTGAACAGAATGGTTTTTTATCCCCATGAAATAGTACTTGAGCTCAAAATTCATCTTTTATATCAAAACAACTTATTGGCCAAAAGATTACCAAAATGTATTGATATTTGGAAAAGATACTAGAAAATATTTACCATTCCTATTACTCAAGTAAGAAACTTTTTCAAAGCGTTTTTTTCTAACAAATCAATTGTAGCTAAAGGAAGTGAGTACTTTTTCAACCACAAGAAGCTGCGTCTCATGAAAATTAATGACAATGAAACTTTGCGGTTCTTCATTGTAAATCGATCTTCACCTCAATCCCACTTCTTGAGGGGCTCTTTTTGTGCGTGTCCGAAATGAAACAGGGCTATTTTCAGTGGTGACTCCAGTCGTGTTGTGATTCTGCTCGGATTGATTTGAGCCATTCTTGTGCAGAAGTTGCCTCAAAAGCCGTTGGTACTACAATGAACGGGTCCCTACTACCTTCAGGAGTCTCGTACCTATTCCGAGCTCATGAGCGGCGACGTTACACATAGACATACGTACACACTAGGTATATACACATGAAGTTCGAGCTTGCTGGCCTGGACACTTGACTGAGATATAGATGTGGAAGCCTTTTCATTTCCTGAGAGAGCCTGGCTGAATCATGATCACCTCACTGTAAATATTTTGCTTGAAGCCAAGACTCCGTTACGCAATCGGTTGTGTGCGGACTTCAAAACATTCAGTGTTGTACCTTGAAATTGTTTTGAGTCAGTTTTTTTTGTCAAGAAAATTTGATAGGGCAATTTGGAAAGTAGGAAGCAATCATGTTAATTGGTAACCTGAATGTCTCTTTTTTAAGTGGCTCCATGTTTTGGGAGTTGTTTTCTAATGGAAATGTATATAATTAATGTATTGATGAACATGACAATCTACGACTTTGTTGTTCTTGCTGCTTGACATGTTTCAAAATGGTTGCATAAATCAAAGTCTCCATACTTAGGAAAATATTTTAGTTTTATATGTAGCATTTTTTGCGATTAAAAATAATTGTATGATGTGAGCTCAAATTAAGAAAAAGTGTAATTATGTTTCTAAAAGCATTGCAATCAAATGGCATCCCTGAGCTGCTTTGGAATTATAATCAAATAAACCAAATCCGTCTCATTTTAATTGTCTTGGACTCAAGATCTTCATTTTAAGCAAAAATGATTATGCTTTGCAAAAAATACTTCACAAGTTCATCTTTAATTTGAACTACTGAATGGCGGATCATATTGTCCATATAGATTTTGAGGGTGTTGCTCTGACACCTTTGCAACAACCAGCGATTTGAAGCGCCGCCAAAAGAGAGAGATTGGTGCCCCATTAGACGTGATTTTTGAGGTACCTCATACATGCACTTTCATGTCCAGCAATGCATTTAGACCTCTTCCCTCTCACCCTAAGACAATAAAACATGCCATGTCCATCTAAAACCGAGTGGGAAAGAAAACTCGAGATCTAATCGAGCTGAGCTCTAATTTTAGGTCAAAACCAAGGGATCCCTCTGACCGTGTAATGATCGCTAATGGCAGCATCATCATCAACATCATCGTTCCGAAGTGGTGCCACATTTTAAATTGATCCCCCGACACCTGTTCCATGGCTGTTGCCTTGATGATGATGATGGTTGTTGTTATTGTGGGGGTTGGTAGGGAATCATTTATCCTGGTTCCTGTGGCAACTTTGGAAGTTCAAGGAGCGTTTTTTTAACTTCTCCTTTTTGAGGATGGGATATGGAGTCCCAACATTTGGATGATGAAATTGAAATTTCGTTTACAGTTGGAGGGTCAGGGCTAAAAGGAAGCCTGGACAATGTTGATGATACTTGGAAATGATAAACAACATCCTGTGCAGAGTTACCAAAACCTTCAGGCAACACTGCTGAAGATCTCACCACAACAGAGAACCTGGCAAATTTGGCCCCTGCACACATCAGACTTTAGTCGGCACGTTTTCTGCCTCATCTAGAGTTAACTGTTGAACATGTTTGTTATGGAAATGCGTAGACGGCAGGGATTATCCTCAGTGTTTTGGTTAGGCCGGGATTATGAACGCTTGAGCTAAAAGGGGTCCATCAAACAAAAGCTAATATGTCGGCGGCATTTTTTCACTTGAGAAAAGGGGAAGCGCCCCCAGAGATAAACCGCAACAAAAGGTCATTGCTGTCAAGGAATCATACTTGCAAGAAGTCATACAATGAGTATTGTACAACATCCCCTCATTGTTCACGGTCTCCAGATCTCCTTCAAATTTTTAAGGTTACCAAAGATCAACAGATTTGTCTAGAACAACCGTATTATGAAACTACTCATTGCCTTCATAGCTGATGCTTTTGTGGCTTGTCCGTTTCACCAATTAATTGCTTTACTCTTAATCAAGCTAATTGGGTCTCGTGTCGAATAGAATTTTAAACTCCCATTGGGTGGAGCATAGGGAAAAGCGGTCAAGCAGTTAAGTGGATCAGCAAGGAAAATGTCACCTAATGTTTTAAAAGCACCTTTCTCATATCTGATTCGGCCTTGAGACAACATCATAATGTTGATGATTCATTACCAATTAGTCTATCTTTAATGCATCTATTATTCCTTGAATAGATCCTAAGAAGGACAGGAATGAATGTAAGTAATGCAATTTAATCTAGATCAAAGTTCAATTGTACACTCTGTTAATCTCTTTGCTCGACGCAATCGTGCTGCACAACGTGACAAAAGCCACTAAGACAACCCCTAATTTTTCATTTATAACTTTTCATGATACAACGCAACAAGCACAGAGAGGCATCCGTAAAA
This sequence comes from Tigriopus japonicus, assembly GCA_010645155.1. Classification (NCBI taxonomy): domain Eukaryota; kingdom Metazoa; phylum Arthropoda; class Copepoda; order Harpacticoida; family Harpacticidae; genus Tigriopus; species Tigriopus japonicus. The sequence continues at coordinate 13,940,405 of CM021312.1, read as the reverse complement.
ATCTCATAGACTGACAAGGGAAGCCGTTTGACAAGAGGTGGTGGTTGTCCATGAGCCATCTGTGAATGGGTTTTCTTCTTCAAACCTCGCAGCCGCCCCTGCAACCATGGCCAATAGCCGATCGAACATCCATATATTTGTGACATTTTCCGAACGAGTAGAATCCCATTCAGACTGATTGGATCCAAGTGCAGAAAAGGTGCAGTTTCCGAGCTGCAACGCCAGCCAACCCATTGTCCCAACTGTTGCATCTGATTATTGCCTCACATTCACGTCAGTCCACTTTTCTATGAAGCAGGGGTCGCTCCATACTAGCTAGGCTTTATACTTCAACAACTAGTGCTGTTTCTTGTTCTTCTAGGACTCCTACTTGTATGGCTTATGCACTCGGGTGCAAAGAGCAATGCAGGGAGCGACACTAAAAACTGTCATGGAACGGGCAAAGAGTTTGATGTATGCCATCATCTACTGAAATCATTGGATATCTAGAATCTAGGTGCTTCTTTTTTTGTTAACAATGTTTACTCCTCTAGGTTGCGAGGCATTTAAAACGAGGGTTCCGCTTATCTCATTGGAACACATCCTTGAGCCTATCACGCAACCTAGGCAAGAGTACGTTTATGTTTAATGTCGTGGCCAGATTTAGGAGTGGATACCCAAGGATATGGACACCGTTCTCACTCGGTTGCTCGTCTTTCCATCCATTCGAGGGTGGAGCGAGGCTAACCAGATTCAATTTCAGTGGAAAGAGTCAGTTTTGTCAGTCTCGGTCTACTTTTGGATTACCGTTCGCAGTTCTCACACGATCCACGCAGGCTGATGTGTGACACATCATGGATGGCCTGAAATGTTCACTCAAGCACTTCTCGCGACCGACTGACACCCATGGAGAGCGGGGAACTTTTTATGGCCAATATTTTGGGGGGAATATCATGCTTTTATAACCCACCACAAATACTTCAGATTAGACCTTGTGGAGAGTCAATAACTTTTCAGGGACAACACTCCGATTGAGTCCTTTTGTCAATATGAGGTTTGCCAAGATGTTTGATTAGGATACATTTAGTGGCAAATGAAAGGGAATCATGTCAAGAGTCAATATCCGTGGAAGTGAGAAGAAGCGAACCCAAGGATTGGGTCTTTGTCAAGTGCTCAAAATTCCCACGCAATTGTCTCAAACTGGACGCAACGTAGAAGATTCCCAGATTGTCTTCGATTGCCCAGTAATTGGAAATAGACATGCTTTTTCTGCAAACCGGGTGTTTATTATTTATAAACTAACAAAGAAGAGGACAAAACTAGTTTCATTAATACCCATTATTTGAAAGAGACGTTGATTGAGGCACTTTTAAACTGAAAACTAGCGATGGGTTTGGAACTTCCACGAACTTTTGTAGCTGTACTGTAAAAATAGCAACGAAATGTGCAATAATCTTGGATCGAAGTAAAAAAATAAAACTTGACAGGGTTTTTTTCTTGGCAATGGTCAAAAACCGTTTTAGTATTAATTTACCTAGAGCCACTACATTTAGAAGAGTATGCGTCCCACTTCGAACAACAATTTCAACCACATCATTACCTTTGCAGTGTTTTCAGAAAATCTTGCACTATTAAAATGGTGACCAAAAATATTGTCCCCATACTCTGTTATTATAAAACTGTTGTGGGTTGAATATATTTCAACAGATTTAATCTGATTTGGAGCCGGAAAATCTTAGCCCGACCCATCCCTACTCAAAGAGCAGTGACGAAGTGCCCCATATAATATATCCCTGCAAAATGTGTAATTGAACATTAGGGTGCAATTCATGTTCTGAGATTGTCTCTAATTGCTTTCATTCATCGGAGGGGACTCCCAAGTAACACCATAACGTTGATAGGTAGCACATAGTATTTGAATAATCTGCCAACGTCAACGGAAGCCGATCCTCGTTTTTTTTGTCCATCTTTCCTCCAACACCTCATTGGCCACCTGATAACATAATTTCCACTCACATCCACCGAGATTCTTCCCATGGAAGAGGATGCTAAATTGACCACAGACGTGGCTTTGCCTCTCAGACCTAGATAATCCCCTGAACTATTCAACAAGAAGGTCCATAAATAACCCGGTGAGTCGAGTGATTCAGTTTCCTGTCCTTGAAGGCCGGAGGCGAAACTGGAATTGAAACAAGTGTAAGATTCACGGAATTTATGTTCCACATCCATTTTATAAATCGACATTGGAGCCGCCAAGGCATGCAGGGGTTTTCTGAAGAAATTAGCCAATAATGGGTAGCATCACAATGAAGAAGTCGTAGCACGTTGTAAAACTAATTGCCGTAACGAATCTTGGATAATTACCCCTTTTACTACCCCCTCAGCTAGGTTTTAAGGTAGCCTCGACATTGGTCAATCAGCAGGTTTTTTACAACCTTGAGAAGGGGAATTCGAATTCTTTGGACTTGTTTTCATTTTCATGGCTCTGATCAAATAACTGGAAGACAGCTGCTGAATTTGCGAAAAGTGAGATGGTCTGCTTGATAAGACGAAGGGATTGAGACATAAATAAGACTCTGATTGACAATTATGTCGTTTGATACGTAAATGGATTCAGTTATCATTTTAACTCTTTGTCGTATGTTTATACTGAAACAAAACACAGGATTCATTGATTTGTTTTTAAGTGTTTTCCATGTTGTGGGAAGATCAAAACAGTTTGGTATTAACATTCTGCTAAATATTAATGGCTAATGCATAAATTATACTCATTCTAAGTAGCTGTTTTTCGTAAAATTTCTTGAAAAAGTTTTGTCTAAAAGGTTGAATTGAGTAATCATAGTCTTTCTAATCATAAGATATTTTTATTCTCTGGTCGGCATCAAAACTTCAGAATATGTTTCTGTTGTACTCGCATGAATAAGTTATTTTGAACATTGACTATTTTTGGATAGTCTTTAGGGACATTTATTACACAATTGGTATACAAGTGTTCTCAAGATGTTTCACCTTCCTTAATGACTTTATACTCTGAGCAAGTTGTAACTTAAGTTTTTCATTGCTCCCCTTTGAACTTGTATGATACCTGTATACTCCGAGTACATTTACTAATGTGGTTAACAGTCCGCCTCAAACTAACATTCATCGGGTAAAATACGAAAATATGAATTGCATTTTTACGTATCTATATTCAAATCAATTACTTTGTCTAAATTAGAGTTGCATAACATCCTTCGGACTTTTCCAAGTGCTCACATCGATCCACGTAATATTGTTTATGGCTCACATGCAAATCGCCCGATTAGACCTTATCAAGTTCTGATATTTGATAAATGAAAGTCTCTTAAACAATCGTTAACGCCTCTTTTCTATGGACGACACTCCATATTTGCAGCACATCTGCATAATATTCACGGATGAAGTTGAGAACATCCTGGAGAATGGCAATTTCCTCATCCTACTTACTAATGTCCGTTCTCCATTCTGAGCTTTTTTCCCTCTCTTCCTTTCTCTCCAAATGAGTTGTGATTCATATCTATCGGGCTCTTAATTCGAGCTAATGAGCAAGTGCCATCTAATGTGAGGGACTCGAATCTATGCTCATTGATAACGACCCAACGACAATGGCAGCAGCTCTGTTGATGATCATGGGGAGGATGCACATGATTCAAAAGTGTGATCTGACAATGTAATGAGCACTTCAAGCGTCACAGCTACACTTGAACTTTTTTTTGGGGATAAGAGGGCATCATAGAAATGTGTTTTCTGACCCATTCGATGCAATGAAATTGATAAAAGGACGCAATTGGTATTTCATTAGATTGTCATGAGTAGTAGTGATGGCCAAAATTTCCTTTATTTTTTATTTTTTGTATTTTAATAACATGCTCAGTTCAAAGAAAGTTAGTGATGGACTGAAAGGGCTCATAACCGAAACCGAAAGTTTCGGCCGAAAGAGGGTTTAACCGAAACCGAAACCGAAAGCAGCTGGCTACAAAATTGTATAAATGCAAAATTCACCTTTTAAATCAAATTGCTGGATGTTGGATAGTCCCAAATTTTGAAAAATCGTGAAACTTAAATTTCAGAGGTTTTTGGACGAAAATTTTTTCAATTTTATTGACAAACTCAATCCTTTATAGTGCATGTCTGCTTTCGGTTTCGGTAGGCATAACCGAAACCGAAACCGAAATTTCGGCCGAAAGCGCTTTCGGTCCATCACTAAAGAAAGTATTTCTGGTTAAAAAATTGGAATCACAATTTCAAATATTCTCTATTTGGGTTGGGATTTGATGAAGAAAAAACCTTTTCTGAGCACATTGTTGACTTTTTTAATGGTTTGTGCAAAGGAACCTTGGATAGATTTTTTGCCTGAATCTTGGTTTAGGAAAGAGGTTGTTTATGTCTAGTTTATAAATCAACTTTTACTTTTGTCAAAAATAGTCTTATTAAAGCAATGTCACTTTTTAATTTTAACCTTTTCCTTCATTTTTGGCATTGGCAAAGAGCCCTTTCAAATCATCACTTTTTTTTGTCTGATCATTATCTTTTTTTTAATTTTTCTGCTCCAAACCCCCTCACTTTCTTTGAAAATTTTAGTTAACTATCAAATACCTATTTGATTGATTTATCTGATTTCGATTCTTGGGCATAATTTGTCCCAATTGTCTTGGCCAAACACCATTGAGCAGAACGATTTTGTTGAAAATATGGTAAAACGGAAGAACATTTTGAATTCAAATTTACTTCAAATTCACCAAGTGTGGTTATGGGTTTTGAGTACCCTGATTAGAATCTGATTTTATTGGACCCTCCAAACAAGATACACCTTGTTTCTCCTCTACAATTAAGATTTCTTGATAAGATCATTGGCCCCAAAGTCCATTCATCCCCATTCTCTACCGGGTGCGTCAGAATCCGCGGTACATTTTGAAATGTTTCATTCAACAACAGTTAGCATCAAGAAATAATATTGAACAACTTTTTTACTGATGACAATCTCATAATTGCTTGGCAATGAATAATTGTTTCTCAAAAACACCTCCATCTGCTGCAATGCACTTCTCCACATGGTGCCTGAACCCCTTACATGTCTTGGCCACGTCCTCCTCTTGCATGTTGGCCCACACCTCATGGACGGCGGACTTCATGGTGGTGAAACTGCTGTGACTGGTTCAACAGGCCTCACTCTCCACACGCACCCAGATGCTGAAATCAAAAAGGTTCAGGTTTGGTGATGATGGTGGCCACAATGACTTTGACCAAAGCCCTCCTGATACCAGCTTCTCCTCCAGGAACTTCTGCGTCAGCTTTGATGTGTGAATCGGGGCCACATCTTGAGTAAAAACGTAGTTTCCCTTGCCATAGGTCTCGTCCAACCATGGGAGGACCTCCTTGTCCAAGATCTGATTGTAGCCGTGGCTGGCCAAGGTCCCATTGATCCACCTGCCAAACCTTTTCCCATCCCTTGATGTGCGCTGCTGTTTTCTCTCATATTGAAGCCTCCTGTCTCTTGAAACAACTTTTTGGCCCGGTCGACGAAGTTACTGGTGACCCCAAAGTTGTTCACAATGTCTTTCACACTGATGCCAGCCTCAAGGTGCGCGACGATTTTTTGGCGTTGTTCGGACATTGTTGTCTCGAAGTGTTTGAAGAGGAGAAATCAAAACAAACGCCCGTGTTCAAGTGCTCAATACGTGCATGTTAACAGTTCTACACTTCAAAAGGCATCAAAGAAAGCGCACACCAATAGCTATGCCGACTTTTGAAAGTGTACCGCGGATTTTGACGCACCCGGTACACTCATCCTAATAGTTGGAAGAAGAATGTGGTCCATAATGGTTAAGTTGTCCACTTGCCATGTGTTTTGTCTAGGATAAGGATACAAATTAGTACGAGATAAGGCATCAACAATGTATAATATTCAGCCAGGACATTAAACAAAGGTCTGCGTAGTTTTTTTGTCATTAATAATTCCAAAAAAGTAAAGTTACTTCAGAAAGCTCTTTTTCGCAGCTTCTTGATTTGTTTTGACTTTGTGCGCGAAGTATTACTTTTTATAACTTCCTGACAAGTGAAGAAGCGCAGGAAGTATTAACCAAAAATACATCAAGAATTACTGATAATTTGTATGCCTTGCAAAAACTTCTGGAAAACGTTGCCTTGTTTCTTCTTCACTACTGAAAACGTTGTGTGATAAATCCAATAATCATAATCATAATCAACTTCTCGAATGAACAGTACTATGATGTTCGTTATTATGGAGAGAATTCAAACAATTTTTCGGAAAGAGACATCACCTTGTATGAAACTTGAGCCTGAATTTGTTAAACAGATCACCCTGTCAGAATTTCATGAACCTCACCGCCAAACCCTTTGCTTGACTTCCCCACCAAAATCTTGTTGCATGAGATGATCCGTGCATATCTGTCGTTTGTTTTAATACACTAATTTCCTGTGCCAGCCACAGGCTTGCCAATTTTACACTCTATTTTGGGTCCAACGTCAGTTCAGTATTTGAAGCAACTCTTTAGATTTATCAAGGTATGTAACTATACAACATGATTTTTTTAGTTATGCGTAGATGAGTATTCTTTTATCAGACTTTATCTGTACCTGCCAATAGAGGGGGTAAAAATTGGATATGAAAAATAGAAAGAAAAAGAAAAGGTAGCAACACTTTGACTCCTGAGGGTCTTGTGAGAAAATCGTTTTAACGAAAAACTGGTCTCAAGCATCATTGAGTAGACAAATGGCAAGGAATCCAATTATTTCATGTTGTGCATACATGTTTTAGCCCTTGTTCAAACATATATCCTCCCCCATTCGTCGCATGTGTCGTCCATAGATCTAAGAAACGGGGAATAGGAATACAGGAATCGACACTGGAAATTGGAAATTGTTTATAGCTTCCCGAAAGATATTCAAGTCGAGCCATGAAGATGATCCTGCTTTTCGAATGTTCATTACGCTTGAATTCAACATGAGTGTGTACACGTGTTCAAAACCCATTTTGTTACACTTTCTTGGGCTTCGGGCTCATAACTCTTTCTTCATCATGCACGCCTTGTCCCAAAGAAGAGACCTCACACACCTCCCAACTAAAACCCGAAATGTAAAAATGAAATCCAAGTGATGTTTGGTACGAAGAAGGGAAAAAAAAAACATTTGTAATGCAAAGTGTTGCATGGCAACTTTGGGTCGATTCTTCCCAAGGAAAAACGGCTTTGGCTGCGCTCCAAACCCAATGGGATCGGACAAGTCCCCAAATGGCTCTTAAATAGATGGACTGACATTCAAATCAGTGCTCATGAATGGCCCGCTCCCTTCGATTTTTATGTCTTTTCGGTTTTTCTTAGAAATGTGACACATTCGTTACGGGAGCCAAATCTCCTCCTACATGCAATGTCAGCAAAGAGCCAATGCAAACCCATGACGATTGGAATGCAGTAATATGAATAGCCCTATCCCGATATACACGTGTTGCTCACAATAAAATCTGGTTGAGCTAAAACAAGTTTTATCCACAGTGCATTGAGCCCGAGTGCATTCAAGAAGTTTCAACAATGCTCCCCGTCTGCTGATGATGATTCCTACAATTGGCAGAGATTGCAATCAGACCCGAAGCATGAGCTCCATCCATCCCTTCGCTCACTTGGTATCCATCAAAAAAGAGAAGAGCGAACGAACCCCAAGTCCATTTTTGAAAACAGATCCTCCATCCAGCATTGGAGCATCCACCAACGGATTATTCAAGTTGTCGTCCACGCTCTCTTCGGAAACCTCCTCTTGCTCGTCGGGGATCCTCAGTGCAGCTGTTGTTCGCCACGCTCCGGACACTACTTTGCACTACAGAGCGCTGCATCCATCATTCAGCGTGCCTGAAGAGTAGCGCCGCTGCAGCTAGCGCCGATGCCTCTGGGAGCCGGAGAAAATTCAACATTGTCAGTACATGTGTTGCTCTCATTGCTTGCGGACCAGGAATCTCTGCCCATATATTCCCAATTTTTCTCACACACATACGTACACATATATTGTGAATGAAAAAAAGCGAACATTACGGTTGCTCGCGACAAAAGGTGGTTTCTATAGGAGGTCATACATATACCCTCCTACTTTGTGAACTCAGCCAAGACTTGCATCGGAATCAGTTGAAGTGAAAGGCATCCCGCTCTACTAGAAGACTTGTTTTTCTTCTCATGCCATTTTATTGTGTCTAAATAATCTAGAGAAGGTAAGATAAGACAAACTCCTACACTCAACTCAAAAGGTTGACCTAGAAAATCTAGAACGACGCAGCAGGATCATCAGAAGTTTTTAAAAGTGGAGTCTGAAACTGGAGAGATGAGACCGGAAATTTCAATCTCAAAGTGTTATCAGTTTCAAGCCTTAGAAAACGTCAACACTCAAGGGTGGTGGTAATGGTGTGTGTTGGTGTCCTGACAACGGGGACAGGAAGTGTACTAAAACCACCGAAAATTCCAAATAACCCGACACTTGTTGGGAAATCCAAACTCGACCGGCGTCTTAACGAGCCTTCATTTTCCGTGACACAAAAGTCAAATGCGTCTCTTCAGTTCACTCAAGCATAGATTATTGCCTCAAAATATATACAGTAGTGAGTCGATGATTCTACTGAAATCGGAAGCTGACTCATGCTTGAAGGCATTAAAGATAAGCATTCGCCACTTTAGCATATGAAAGACGGTGATTCAGCGCGTCTGCTGTCGGACTTAAAGAGATTCTGTTCCGACCAGTGCATCTCAGTGAAATGAGTTTTGTCCCCTATCGATTATTGTTTCCTCCGCATCCTGCCATATTTCATATTAAGAGTCCATGTAAATAGGACATAGGGGGATTTGAGACTGGTCGTAAAGAAAAAAAGCCTCATGCTCTAATGCCTTCCCAATGAGGCTGTTGACAAACACAAAGAACATTTCACGCCTCTCCCTTTAACCACAACTCACTCTCCACTGAGCTCGAGGGATAGGGACGCTCCTTTGCATCCCTAACTTGATCCGTTCTAAATCGGAGATGGGATTATGTGAGAAGGCGAAGGTAATTGCGTTGATCAATGAACATCAGACCTAATTTGAACGTCAATTTCAAACCCTACAAAGAGAGAAAGCATGAGAGAGATAATCATCAGGATGGAGAAAATCTCCCGAGGATCAAACGTGGCCAGGGCAGCGTTTAATCTCCTAAGGCTCATTTTGTATTCACCAGAACGATAGAAACGCATTAGGTGGACACCAAAACATGACCACTGTAAAGAAATTCACTTCGCCGTTTTAGAGTGCACAATATGTACATGCTAGAATAATTTTTTAGTCAATATTTACAATTGCTTATCGGAAATGATACACTCACTAAGCACTACCCACGTCAATAATCTCAAGCATTACTTCGGTTGGAGCAGTTTGCACTGAACATCGTCTCCTAAGCCCTTCTTTGGAGGATTTGATGCAAATTTTTTTCCGCTTCCTAACCTAAGAGCCCTCGTTGATTGATATCCTTTCGGTGAATTGAACTCTGAAAAAGCCACTCCATGTATTTATATTGTACCCCTTGCCACACAATGCGTATTAGGTAGCAAGAATCAGTGGCTTAGTGCTTGTTCGAGGTTATGAACTATGGCCAATCCAGGTCTTTTAAAGAATGAGAACTTTGCATTTCAATAGAATAATGTCGGGTTTACCTTTCACCTTGCCCTTGTTCACGCACATCACCTCATTATGAATGCGCTCTTGAATAATATGGACCACACCGCGCAAAAAGCCCTCCTCCCTCCGTTTTCTGTCTCGTTCCTCTTAACTGATGGAATAAGTAATATTCAGCAGGAATTGTAAGTCCCACTCCAACTTTGAAGTTAGTACATCACTACATTTTGTACTTTAAAAGATAGCCATGTTTTGGGTTGGGAAGCCTAACGGTTTTAGAAACAATCGATACAAACAGTTCTCAAGGGAGCTCTTCAAGGGACATTTCTCACACCCCAAGGGAGAAGTATAGTTGAAAACAACTTTTTCTGACGCTTTCTTTTCCGGGTTCGTGGCCAAAGTTTCCCCCCCCCTAAAGCAAAATGAGTCTAATTTTTCAAGCTTGTAAGTGTTCTCTTCCTTTGGCGTCATGAGCTTTTGTTTAGTCAAATAGAGAGGCAACAAAACCCTTTTACGACGAGTCTCCCTTCTATGGTTGGTATTGTATTGGCTTTTATTAGAGCCGAATGTTTGGTTAACAACCCTTCCAAGTTGAGCTGAAGCATCATCATCATCATCATTATGGTTGGTTGACATGGCTAATGACTTTATCGAGACCTCTGAACAAGATTGATTGACTCGGCTGCAAAACCTTTTTTCTGTTTGTTGACGTTCACCCGTATTTTATACACGGTATTTGTCATCCCTGAAAGGTAACAAATTGATCAAGTAACAGCTTTCATCGAATACATTTCTCTTTTTGAGGAACTAGCGCACCTATTTTAATAAATTCGTGCTTTAGTTTTCACTTCAATACCTATTCTAATCCTTACTTTTCCGGTGGTTCTTAGTGTGGGGCTCAAAATTCAGTTTTCAATTCTCTTTGTGTGTATTGATCCATGTCTATAGATGGAGGGTAGGATATTAGTTTCAAAATTGACTGCTGGCCCATGGGATTCTCATGGATGCAAATTTATGTCCTCCCCTCATGACCTCAGGGCTTCATATCATCGCTTTCGATGAGACGGTAGCAATCTGAATGGGACAATAGGGGACACATATCAATATCCTGGAGAGCTCGCTTTGATCCACAGTCCACTGTTGAAAAAGTACGAACTGAACGAAGATGAAGAGCTGAATCATAAACGCCAGATAAGGCTTGTTTTCTGGGAAGTGTATTATCATCATATGCAGACATATGCCTTGACTATGTTCTCATGTCAAAGTGGATTATTGATGAAGTGAAATGGTCATGACAAGGCTACAGAACCCGGTACAGTTTTCCGTTTCTCTGTGAAAGTTTGGATTTTGGTGTTTATTTTAAGATTATGAAGAGATAGCGAGCCGGATCCATTTCCTCGTGTTTAAAAGTCCCAGACTTGGATGGAGTGATGTGTTTGAAACAACTTCAAACGGCTTTTGTGGTGGTGGACCCCATAATCCATCAAAGAATGTCACTCTTCATTACTCTTTGGGTTTGAAGGAAGACGATGAGCGAAATTGTTTCGGAGTACTTCATCACTACCAAAGCACTCTTAGAAGGAGATTCTCTACCTTGATTGAATTAGTTCTCGGATATAACTTCAATGTCTAGACTTGATAAAACCAATGATTGACATGTTCAATTGCTGATCCCTTCCAAACTTTGTTTTCAAACGCACCTGGTATTGGTACTCTCCGTCATAAAGAGTTCTACCAGACTCAACAGAGTGCTAAAAGCATCCCCCATTTTAGATAAATGTTATTCCAGTAGCAGGCATGTGGATGGATTGAAACTTTTGCTGACGAGATCTCCATTCTTCTATCTACTATCCCTCCTTCCTCCGTTGCTCGAACACGGCCATTTCGGAGCTTAAGGGCGGGAGAGGTTCGGAATTTTGATCTTTTGTTATCATGTCATTGTTTCGTTCGACTAAGACTCGGGGAATAGGCGCACACCAGAGGTAAAATCCAAGGTAGTTCTACTTCCAACTATCGGAGTGAGTCGCTAATCCCCAAATGATAGACTACTACACTGTTCTCCTTTCCGTCTATTCGCGGAGCCGAGATCTCCACCGCTTATTCCATGACTTGGAAGCTAATGAACAAAATGGACATATGTCACGATTTGGCCAAGAATACGAACCACGTTTCAGCTGCCCTCCCTTCTCCTTTTTTTGATTTCAGCTAGTTTTCAGCTCAGGGTGACGATTGTTTACGTTTCTGCAAAGCTGCATGATGACGTCACGCCGCGTTTTGAGAAGTTATGAATAAGACGAAAATATATTTTGTGCGTGGGAATTGAGAAAGAGCTTTTTCGGACTGAAACAACTTCAATTACACTCTGCATTGTTGTGATTCCGAGTTGTCAGCAACTCTTTTGTTGTTTTGTCAGCCCATTTTTGACCGTTATGTAAACTCATCCCCTTTTGGTTGCCCGGAACATGAACCTTGGGGACGTGGGAATCAATTTAAAACGTGATCCATCAAACTATTTGTGACAACTACAATGACACCACCACGTTTTCTCGTGGCGACTCTTTGGCTAGCTCATTCAAAGAGCATTCCCCGGAAAACCCCGATTTTTACAATCATGGTGACCACATCTTCAAATGGCCATCTTTTATTTCATCTCTTCCGTTAAAGGCATCCGTGACTCGTAAATGGGCGAGTTTTGTCACAACACGAAATCGTAAAAATCGATCCGAACCCTCCAGCTTTTTTGTGTTATCGTTTCCACTATTATCTCAACAACACTGGCTTTTGGGCGCCTCTTTTTGTTGGCTTCCTTTAGCTGAAATCTGAAATCAAACCCTATTCAAGCTCAAGGTATAAATAAATGTATGTGTGCTTCACATCCAGAGACAAAAACGAGTTCAACCCTTTTTTCCTGGTGGGGTAGAATAACCGCCTAAAGGTACAACTACCATTTCCTACTGTTGATGAATCTGCTCAACCGGTAGATGGAAAAGCGAACCGGAGATTCAAGTGTTTCTCAGATACATTTTCATAGAATAATATTTTTAATTTTGAAACTTTAACGAATACTGAATGGAAAAGGAATCATTTTTTTTCTTTTGGGACGATCACCAAATTTCAAGGGGGAGATTTTATGATGTATGGCTGGCAATTTGTTCTTATTGAGAACGAACAAGGTCAAGTTTTTTACACTTTGCGTTCGAATTTTTGCACAAGGGGACTCAATAAGAGTTAATTTAAGCATAAGCAACGCCAACAATGGCCAGATCATAAATCCTAACATTTTGATTTATGAGCATCTTCAACTCAAAAGTTTGCTTAATCCATCCCTTTGAACTTCCATTTTTTTGAAAAAGTGATGCGCCACTTTTTGTCTTGTTATTCAGAGTTTTTAGTGTGTCAACCACTTTTGTGGGAACAAGGACACTCCATAGAACCAACAAGAGGGGAGCCTACTACCATATCAAAGGGACTCCAATTTTCGTATGAAATACATGTTGTTCAAAATTTTCTCCCCCTTGTTGGGAATTCATAAGAGAAGTATGACCTCGTTTAAGGACCCGTTCAAAATCTTTTTAAGAGCCATTCTCTTCTTTGTGAGAGGAATTGACCATTATGAGATCCCCCTTTTTCAAAATTCAGGTCCTTGTCCTTTGTTCAATCTCTGGATGGAAGCAGTGATTGGAAACTGTAATTCAATCATGTGACGCGTTATTGGTACTAAAGTTGCTTGGTCATTCAATCCTGTTGCTTCAACTCAATAAAAGCCTTTGAACACTCCAGCGATTCGCCACAGATTAAGAGTCACTGATGAACCTTCATAGTTGTGTCATAAAATGGAATCAGGACACGCCTTTGTCATATTAGATTAGTAGGAGAATCAGTCGTGTTTATGATCAGGACACCTATCCAATGCTGGATGAGTAAGCTCTCTAAACACAATCAACACCTTTAGCAAACTTTAAGCTTGTGGAAGCGTCTCAGTAGGGTTATCTGTTGAATTCGTTGAAGACTTGGAGATTTGAATGGAGACTGATGACAACATAAGGCGATCGTGTTACCAATGTTCTCACATTTGACCCCTTTCATTCACCTTCCATTTCGGAGGATTTTGGATACCTTTTCTCCACGTGACTGACAGCTGACCAAAGGAACTTTAATTGCTATTCAGGATTCCAATGCATTTGATGAGACCCTTCTGAAAAGGCTCTTAATTGCATTGGAAGCTGAAGGAGTCAAAGGGGAGTTCTTTGACCGCCTTTCACTTTTCGGACATTTCGATCCCAAGTTTATGGGGACGATTCCTGAAGAGACAATGCATTCAAAACTCCGTTGGAAGAGGAAACTTATTTCATTGGTGACAAAGAATCAATCTGACTGGCACCATTCAATGATTTGTTGTTGATGAAGACGATGACGAGGGTGACGACCGTTTTTGAGCGAGTGACAAACGATTACGAGCTAAAAATGCATACAATCCTGCACTTTGACGGGCACAATATGCATGCTGAATGAATCCTTTGATCCCGATCCCGTCAAAGGAAGTCAGGGTCAAATAGCAGCCAAATTCAGGAAGTCACATGATGACAACTAACTAATGATGTGTTAGCGACGCGGTAAAACTCACTCGCCGAACTCACTACTCAAGACTTTACGCCAATCTGTTGATGAATGGACCAAGATTGCAAATAGAGCAAGGCATGGACGCCTCGACAAATGAACAGAGAGGACATGCATGCGTGTTAGTCACAATCAAGCAAAGGTGGTCCTAGTGTAATGAACAATGTTCCTTCCAAATATCAACGCAATCAAGGGCTTGAGTTATAACTAATGCACTCTCAAAGCACAGAACAATGAAGTACAGGAAGGAACATAAAATGTGCCCAAAAGAACAGGGCCAACTTCCTCATTTGATGCAATAAGTTGCTGAAACTCAAAATAGTTCTGGAGATCTAGAAAGATGAAATACTCTCGTTTGAATCACAATGGGTGACATTGAACAAAGACTAAGAATGCAACCTTGATATTTTGAGGCATAACAGCTGCGATGCCTTCTCATGTTTTGACGAGGGTGTCAATTGTAGGGGTTGCAATTCGAATCTCCCAAGATGAAGAAGTTCAGTGACTTTCAAGGGGTGTCCGGATAAACAAGTCCAAGTGTAATCCTTAGAAAAACATCTGGCAAGCTGCAGCCAAAATATGGCCATGGCAACGATCAAGATAACAACGAATATGCACGTCGCCAAATAGCAACTCTAGCATGTCCAAAAATATCGAAATATTAGCATCATCTCTTTCCCTCTGTCAGCTGGCATTGGAAAACCCCGGATTCAATTGACTAAGTAATGATGTCATCGGGGTCTAGAGTTTTGAATTCCATCCCTGGATTAGAAAAAGAGCTCCAGTTGAATAATGTACAACGGACAAGAAATCCACGTGTCCATTGAAGCAAAAGGAAAATTCTTCTCACTCCACACTCACTTTTTCAAGGGGAGGCTGCCATAGGAGAAGTATCCATCCTGGACATATCCAGACACCATGGTCAAGAGAGAGACTGGCTCGCTCTCCTCTGATTAGAGAGACAGATAGAAATGATGATGCAGTGTCACGAGAGACCGTTCTATTGACCACGGATCCCCCCGAGGCTGCTATCTTCTTTGGCAGGGTCTGTGGTGTTTGGCGATAGATGCAACAACTGTTGACAGAGGAGGAGCTGGAGATGAATCGTCCGAGATCTCTTGGCCAAGATTGCCAGCTGATGATTCTCCCCTCCTCAAGACCCCCAAAAGAAAGCCAGAGTGTCAGGATTTCTTCCCGAAAATTGGGCTTATTTACGACGACTCGTTGGCATGAACTTGATCCTGACTCTGTTTCACTTCCAGGTTTGGCATGGGCTCAGTGGAGACGCTAACAGGCTCCCTGACTTCGTCGTCTTCGTCCCATGAACAGAATAATAATTATGACGAGCACACCCGCTTCGAGTTCTCCTTCACCATGAATGACGACAACCGAAAAATGATGCGAGAAATCAGTGAAATCGAGCTTCTCCGCGAGAGCGACTCGTTTGCCAAAATCCACAGGGAAGAGCTCTTCGAGGACACCGAGCTCGTTGTGCCGACCTCATCTCGGAGACCCAACCAAAAATCGTTGGTTGAGCTCGCCGACGAGGTCCTCGCCACCACCCAACCCCTCTTGGCCGAGACCAAGAGCAGCCTTGCAGACTTATCTAGTCGGATCTCGAGTTGCTACTCCCCGTGTCCCGTCGTCCAGGAAGAGTATGTTCCTAGTCAAACCCAATCCCCACCGTCAACGCCCACGAAAACCTCGTCCCCGATCTTGGGGTTGTCATGCGAGGAACTGCCCCGATTAGATAGTTCCCTTCCTAGTCCTGGTGGCAAGAGTGTGCATTCACTCTCGGCACTCTCCCCCAATCGGAGTTTCCTTCAGAGGGCGTGGCTGAACACCCTCACCCGCACAAAGAAGACCAAAAAACGTTCGCTCAACGCTGCATTTGATGCCTTACCGCCCAAGGCCCCCATCGCATCCACACCCAACTCTAAAAGCAAACTGCGAAGTCAGAACAGGTAAGGTTTTTATTCGGTAGCTAATATGGAGCGAGCTTGGTCCCTTGAAGAATGCCCTTCTTTCCCACAAAGTAGCCAGATACTACTACGTACTTCTTGACATGTTATTATTGCCTTGAGAGTGGATGTGGTATTATAAAATCTCGAGTAATTCTACCCCTGAGCCATCCTCCTTCTCTTTCTTTGCTGGCTTTTGAATTGCCAATTTGTTCCTGTTCTCAGAGATTCCTGCAATACAATAGCCACGAAGGCGAGTTGCTTGAGCTTTCAATGGCGAAACGTATAACGACGAGCAACTAGCGTCTTTACATGTTTGTGTCAATCCTCCCTTCGCCCCAATCTCCTTCTCACACTGATATAAAAAAGGGCACTCACACATTGGCAAATAAGGAAAAAAAGTAGTTTCCAAAACCTTGATCAAGCGGGATTCTCACGATAAATGCACACTCATGTGATCACGAGAAGGTGAGGGATTTGATTGATTTGCCAAAATGGTGATTGAATGGCTTGAATTCCCTGCAGTGGCTTCATCAAGACTTGCAAAGATTGGCGCAAAATGAACACTCACATCCCTACAACAAGCTCCAGTCAATTCAAATCACATTACACCATATCCCAAAAGTTCAAGCTCACAATCTCCTTGTAACAGCATAATCCGATTCAGTTTCTTTGGAAATCCTTTTTAAGCGTAGATTCGGTTTGTGTTTGCATAGCTTTCCGAAGTGCATAAAAATTACCATGTTATCAACTTGAGTAAGGCAGATCAGGACGATGAATGAAATAATTAACTAAGGGCAAATTCAGAATAGAATCAAGGTCATGAAGGCAGTCAAATATATCAAAGAAACTGTACATACATACTGTTTTTATATCTTACCATGGTACTATGTTCTACTTATCCAAGGAAAAATTATGTCTGGAAATGTGACCAGACTTTCGAGACACGCTGTTTGTCGTTGTTTGCTCCACTCCACATGTTGAATGGATGTTCAATGGAAAACAAGTAACTAGGAGCTGTGCATGGGTCATTGGCACATCCTACCACCCCCCACGAATCTTTTCTCTGCGTTTTTATAGAGAATAACGAGAAGTTTTCGAGGCTTTCTATCTCGACGACAAGTAACAAGAAGCAAGAAACATGCCTTGTGTGGGTCATGGATCATAACGGAGCATTCTTGTCCAAATTCTCAGAGATGAACCTCTCTGGCAGCTCCGTTTTGGACTTAGACCCAGACTAGACTGTCATTTTTGAGCGTCTAATTTACACTCCCAAAGTTGGAAAAGGATGAGGTTAAAGGGCTTTTGAGAGGGGGAAGCAAATGCTATGAAGCTTGTTTACTTCGCCCCCACATGCAGGCTTTGTTATTTGGTTCTCACTGCTTTGAAACCTCCACCCTGCATCCATAGGGGGAAAAAGCCTCAAAACCTCTAAACGCAACATGATGTTTTCTACAATGCCCGTTAAAAATGTCATAAATACAGTCGTAGCCAAAACTAGATCGTAACCTGGACACAAATAGAAAACCATCTTCAATTACATTCAAAGCTTACCCCCAAGAATATGCTAAGCTGAAAAAAAACATTTATCCCACAGCCTCCCTTGATATAGAAGTAACTCTTGGTATAAAAGTAATGTTGCTGATGATGAGCAATATTCTTTATTCGAACTTGATTCCACCCAAGAAAATTTCTTAAAATCTATTTCGTAACCATCACGTTTCAAAACCGTACATCTTCTGGTAGTATATTCAAATTTCGTGAGCAACTGTGATTTCCTCATAAACCTCGGTGTAGAGGCCCCCTGGTGTGTCCGGAATGGCATTGTTTGTCCTCTCACTCTCTGTCCCTCTCAATGTGTGTATGTGTTGATTTCCACGCTCTTTCGCCCAATTTTGATCCTGGGCAAGGAAAAAACGAGGAGCAAAAAACTACCATTTTCGGTGACTAGATGAGTGATCCTTCTCTTCAGAGAGAAGGGAACACGCGTTTTCGGGACATTTGAATTATTTAAAAAGGAAACCAAAGCTTATGTTTATCTTGAAGATGTAGATCTGAAATCGGATCCCGAATCTGTCGCACTCCGAAAGCAATGAATGAAGAGACTTGTGTTCATTTTGGAAACGAAAATGTCCCAAAGTTGTTGTGTTGTTTGTCTTTGGAGCAAATTCCGGGAATGTTTTCTCAAGGAAGTTATCATTAGCAACAATTGCAGGTATGCCTCATTAATCATGGTCACAAATAGACGGATTTAAACTGTTTCAACAAGGTGAACAGAGGTCACAGGAATCCTGACAAATTCCAGGTTCCAACAGCACTCTTAGATAAATGAGGGTGGGGTCGGTGTCCCGATTATTGGCAGTTGTGAATGAATTCCCATTAACACACATCCTCGACTCATATATTTCAAAAACCAAGCCCTGTCTGTATTGTTCAATGGACATTGAACGCTACCACAACGTTACCCCCATCAAAAGTTGGGCCGAGCAGGGTCGCTATTCTGTAACGAGACCCAGGGCTGCGCTCCTGCGAAAGGGTCGTCAAAGGAGGGGTCGCGCAACCCTGAACAGGGACTCCACCCCCTCGCCCTTTTTCCAATCAGTCGTCTGCACATCTTTCACTTATGCGTTAGCACTTCAAAAATTGAAGCAGCTGTCACTTGTAGTAGTATAGCTCTGCCTAATAATAGTTCCAAATCAGACGACCTTGTTTAGTCTTCATGCAAATGAAGTGAACTTCCATTCAAGTTTGAGGTCACGAGAATGTCTGGGAATTGAAATCCATTGATCATTTCTACTCAGACCACAAATGTTTGTTTGGGGGTTGAGAAAGAGGGGTGGAAATCGGAAGGAAGATGCATGATTTATGTCATCAAAAGAGATCATTTCCTTGCTTGAACGGCTGTCCTTGTACTTCCATATTTCATGGGTTGCTTGATGAAAAGGGGAGGGTTTGGTAATGGCGCAAAATTTATTGTTATTTCAAAGCGCAATTAGCTCAACGCTCTCTAGAAAGAGTTAAAAAAATATGGACATTGTATACCGCTTTGTTGGGCCAGTCTTAAGATGTTTGAATACAGTTTCTTGTGGCCCACCCGGTATTCAAAAGACTTCCTGCGGTTTTTGATTTGCATTTTCAATGAAAAGGATATCAAGTTTCAAACAACGCCACAATAGCCCTGTTTTAGACCACAAACATCAACAAAAACTAACCCTTCTCGTCAAATGAAACATTACATTGGGATCCTCGTTTTGAAAGCAAACATCCAGTATGTCTTTTAAATACACAACTTGAAGATGCCGTGAAATGTTAAGGTGGCAAAATATTTCAGTAACATGTTTGTCTTTGTTTCAATCAAATTTTACTTAGAGTCACTTTAATTAGAAGAGTACGCGCATTCCACATACTTGGAGAGAAAAAAGGAAACACCTGCTAAAATGTGCAAAGTCTCATGAGTTTTCAAAATCATAACTACCTTTTCAAGTAATGTAACTATTTATTCCATAAATCTTGCACTTTACATTTTCATGCAAGCCGTTTTATTCAAAACTGAATTTGGATAAAATTGGCAATGCAACAATATTTTACTGCAACTTCAATTACATTTTCAATACATGAGGACATACTCTTGGTGCATTGGAATTCTACTCCTTGGGAAATGTAGAGACACTGCGACGAAAAATCGCATGCGCATACTCTTCTACTTCAGTGGCTCTAATCAAACAAAACCTTCAAATAACAAATATAAATTACACCAAGAATCAAACTGTCTTGACTCACTAAAGAAAAGAGAGATTTTTAATCTCGGCATGGATCTAAACCTCTCGATTTCTCCATTTTCTAGATCGGAATTGGCTTTGCTTGAGCCGATTCCTGGTCCGACGACCTCTTTTCCGCAAAAGACAACGCCCTTGATTCCTCGCTCTAATTCAGCGGGTCAACCTATCCCCTATCGCTTGGACAGTTCCTCCCAAGACTTCAGGGATGATACGGACATCGACATCGATGACGATGATTACTTGAACTCCTCTCAACAAGTGTCCCATATCGCCACTTCAGACCTGCGCAAAATAGAGCTTCAGGACAAGCTGAAATCGGCGTCAGAGGTCGGATTCTCATGTGCATTGCAGGAGGATGAAAGTGCCAACGAGATGGAGGTGAAACGGATCCCTGAGCCCATTTTCCATCACCCTCAGAATCTACCGCCAACTTACGCTACACTTGGACACGCGAAAACGTCCAACGGAGGCAATCCTCACTCACAGGTAGGAGAGATATGAGATTGATTTAACAATGGGCGGTCTTGCCGCCGACACCTTTTTTTAGAATGGTGAAAATCATGGCTTTCTGTGGATGCCGACGTTCAGATGACCTCCCAAGATGATGATGACGACGATGATTTCACTTGTTTTGCAGGGTTACTTCACATTAGACCCTCGGAGGCAGGGATCCAAGCATTACAAGAAGTCCATGAGGGACAAATCTTTACTCTACGGGATCAAGCAGTATAATCTGGAGCCTAAAAGGGGCATTGAATACCTGTTTAATGCCGGATTTTTACCTCACAACGACGCCAAGAGTGTTGCTCAGTTCCTATTCCGAGAGGGTCGCTTGTCCAAAAGACAGATTGGCAAATATATCGGGGGTCATGAGGACTTCAACAGGGAGGTCCTTCACCAATTCGTCCGTTGTCACGAGTTTACCCATCTCAATCCTGTCCAAGCACTTCGTCAGTTCCTATGGAGTTTCAGGTAAGATTTGATCTCTTGTACTTACGATATTGAATTGTAGAGGCTACTCAAACTGTGGACAAGAAAGATAAGAATGTGTGTTGTAAAGCTCTTGTAGATATTAGTCATTAGCCGATGTTGTTTTGAAGGGTAATTTTACTGGGATTTATATTCCAAAGATATCCTCAGCACGAAAGGTGTTTGCATTCTTAGTATTAAATACAGTTTTAGATAACCAAAAAATTGATGTTATTAGATCTACTTAAGAGTCATAAAAGTTAAATTATTGATCAAATGAACTTCTTGAATTTAAAAGAGTGCTTAAAAACAAGAGCAAAACCAATGTGAAGTATACAATGATTGTAGGTGCCATTTTCGGGGCTTATTCGCATACCCGCTTGACTGCATTAGCTTATCCCGTCTACAGTTCTATATACACAAAAATGTCACTCCCAAATTGTTCGTGATTAAACAAGCTTGCACTGTGTGTGCGATGGGATTGGACATTGAGCACAACTAGTTACCTTATTTAAAACTGGAATTTGCGATTTCTGGGAGTCGGTGATGGAATTGCTCTCCCAATTGCTATGCTCGAACAAGAGTAATGCATAAAGAATCTCAAGTTCCCTGGCACCCTTGCTACTGGACTGCGGAGATAAGCTCAAAACAAATCTCCACTGACCTAACTGGAGTGACATTTCTGTCTATATAGAAATGTAATCCCGTCTTCATCTCTATTTTACCTTCCCTACCTTACACGACGTTTTTTAACAAGACCCCAATTCTTTCTAATGGTTTTCCACATGCTCCGGTGTCTTAAATTTCAATCAATGTGGAACCCGAATGATTTGTTTATTCATAGGGACAAGCAGTTATGCGGTGAAATGGACAAGCCATGCAAATATCACCTATTTACATGAAGGAGCAATGTGCTCATAAACGGTAAACTTAAAGATGATGTGTTCTGTAAGAGTAACGATCAAAAGGGAATTTATTTAAACCTATGAATAAAAATATAATAGTTGTGGACTTGTCAGTTCACTTAAAAAGCGATCTTACCCAAAGGGACTATTCTTTAAGTCAGAGATGTTAACAACTTTTTGATTGAACTTGCAGACTCCCTGGTGAAGCCATGCAAATCGACCGCCTCATGGTTGCATTTGCCAATCGGTATTGTGAGCAGAACCCAAAGTTGTTCCAAAATGTGGACACGTGCTACATTCTGTCGTTCTCCATCATTATGCTGAACACAGCTCTGCACAACCCCAACGTCAAGCCAAAGATTACCATAGAACAATTCATCAAACAGAACAAAGGCATTGATAGTGGCAAAGATTTGGCACCCGATGTCCTAGTAAGTTATATAAGTGACTTGATCTTTAAGGGAAATGTTTAATAATTCATGATTTTTTATAGGAACAAATCTATCGGAGCATCAAAGAGGAACCATTCAAAATCCCCAATGAGACCTATGACGATCTAATGTACACATTCTTCAGCCCTGAGCGGGAAGGCTGGCTCCTGAAACAAGGCGGAAGGTATGTTATATCACTGATCTCCATTAATAGGGATGCCATCTTTAACGCTTCTTTTCATAGTTGGAAGAGTTGGAAACGGCGATGGTTTGTGCTGAGTGACCGTTGTCTCTACTATTTTCAACACACTGCCGAAAATGTGCCCAAGGGAATCATCCCATTAGAAAATGTCAAGGTAAATCCTTTAATTTTGTTTGACTGATTGCGCTTTTGTTTGTTGCGGTCCTTTAAGCTACAAGTGACCAAAAGCTCACAAAACAAAAGATTGAGAGGTCACAGTACTAACAAAAAAAAAAAAAAATTGCATCCTAGCATCAAAGTTTGACCTATTTTCGAACTTCTTATGTTTTGGACAAAGCAGAACAAAAGTGTTGTGTCATAATGCTTTGAGGTTACCCTTATTTTCTAAATCGTTGGTTGTTAAAGTACTCTTTAATAATTAGTGCTCACTAATATATGTACTTGCATATCTTCCTCTGAAGCACAAATTTTACACTTATTATAAAAATATGCAACTAGTGATTCAAATCTATAGCATATTCAAATGAATTTCTGAAAGCTGGTTGCTCCTTGGTCAAAACCCAGCATGTCTCTTGTTATCAAGGGTCTCTAACAACACCACAAGCAACCTCCCCATAAAGGAAAAGGTTGCGTCAACTCGTTAGATATCTTTCCAATGGATTGATGACCTATTGATAATGAACAATCAAAAGGTAATGAAACTAATCTTGAAACTATCTTGCTTTTAGGTTCGTTTGTTGGATAATGTTGATGGCAAGTCATTCTGCTTTGAATTGTATTCCGAGTGTACTTCTGTTGTCAAAGGCTGCAAGACCAACAACAAAGGCAATGTGGTTCAAGGCAATCACAAGTCTTACAGGTACAGAACCTCAAGTCTTCAAAGCCTTGATTCCAACCATAACTAACAATATGTTCCACCTTCTAGAATGTCAGCCAGTTCAGAAGAGGAAAGAATGGATTGGGTTAAGGCCATTAAAGGCTCCGCTATCAATAACGAATTTGAGTTTACTATTGCCGGGAAAAAGGCTGCTCTCCGACGAATGAAGCAAAACCCATTGTCCTTGCCTAACACGCCTCAAAAACAAACCCCGGCCAAACTTGGGGTTAGCCGGACTCCAGCCATGAAGTCGAGTACGCCCAGAAAACTCCAAATGGACGTTCCAACAACGCCCATTCGAGAGTCACAAGCCATTTGAATCTGACCTGTGGTCATTGTTCTTCATTAGCATTTGATGATATTATAATTATTATTACAACGATTAGTAGGGTGATCCTATTTCATGGAAGATTTCCTGTAGTTCTGACTGAAGAACGGGATTTGATTTCATACTCTTTTTCTTATTCTTGACTGTCTGTCTGTCTCTTTTGCATTCAATTTATACTCACTTTTCCACTATATTTGTCAAAATATAATATTAGCGATTCAATTTGCGTTTCATTCATTATAAGTGGTAGATGGGAACAAAAGAAAATGACGGAAAACTGAAAACACAAAAACTCATGAAAATTTCAGATTTTGTCTCTTGAATTTTCGGCGCGAGAAGGGTAGCACATTTCTGGAAAACAAACCAAAACTTTTAGGGAAGACTTCAAAATAATGTGGCAAATAAAGCGAAAACTGTTTTATGAAGAAGCCAATATTTGTCAAAACATTTTTTTTTCAATCTAAGTTATTAAACTATGATGTTATCTGTTTTTTTTTGGGGGGGGGGAGGCAGATTTTTTTAAATACCGTTACAAGGAATGGGATTCCCTGTAAAGAGAGTTAATGATATATATAGTTTATAAAAATTATCGTTAATATGAAATTTGATCAACCATTGAGTTATTGTTGGCAGACCTGTACAACCCTTTATTTATTTCGTCGAAATAATCAATAGCAAGAACAAAGAGCAGCCATAATGAAATGGGTTCAACATTTTTGTGGATTTGAAGACATTGAAACGCCAATGAAATGTTTAGTTTAAAAAGTTTGGCTTATGTCTGTAGATGTCTGAGTTTTTGACAAATGAAAGATTGTTTTTGAGTCACCGTGCTTCAGATTCGATCTTCGAAATATGCTCAGTATCCATAAAAAATGGCTTTCCCATCAGCAACAAATATGGTCGGTCTCAAGTCATTCATTTTCCTTGTGAAATCATCTTTTAATGTACAGCCCCGTTTTAATCGAATACTTCATAAATAAAATATGTTTTCCCAGAAATGCCCACGTTTTGTAATTGATATGAATACAATAAGTAATTTGACCCACATAATAGAACTCAATCCAACTTGAGCTCATTTTCCGCCCATTTTCCATCCTTTAAACTTTTCAATACCAAACACAACCAATGAGATCAAGGCTCCTGAAACCATAATAACAAGACCCATGAAGGTCTGATCCAAATTGAACGGCTCCAAATTGATTGGTTGGTTCTTTTCGACACCTTTTTGGAACTGAACCTTATTATATCCATTCATCAAGTGCTGCGTGATCCCACAATCATTTAAAATAGCAATAATCCGCTGCAAATCCGTCATATAAGGAGCCTTATGTGGCACAATTATGGATCCAAATCCCGCCAATATCTTTGTTTTGGACAATTGATAAGGCAAGGTCCCATTATGACGTCTTTGGAATTCCGGAAATGCCGCAATTGCCATGACATCATTGATAATCATAGCATCCCCTTGTTGGTACATCTTGGTCTCATCCTCATAGGAAGGTATTCCATTGGCGTCATAGTCAAAATAAAGGTCGCGTTGTTCGTACATCAAGGACAGCTCTTTATAGGCTGCATTGGAGGAATGCTTGAAGCTGTCCACAAAACCGGTTAATCGAGGCAAATAGAGGCCCATTCCTCGATCCAAAAGGTCTTGAACAGTGTCCACAGGTTGGTCGTATTCAATGGCGATGAGATGGGCTCTGAGGTTACTTTCGTAGAAGTAATCAATGGCAAGAACGAAGAGCAGCCATAATGGGATTAACATTTTTGTGGATTTGAAGACATTGAAACGCCAATGAAATGCTATGAAAGAGGAAAAGGTGATTCTACTTTTGATGTAAGAGAGACTGTTTCAAAATTAGAGCTCTAGCAAGAGTTGTGGTACGTGACTAACCTTTTTTAAATAAGATTTATTCTTTTTTATCTCTGACTTTTACAACATGGACAGAAAAAGATTGCACTTTCATTTTTATGAGCAAGGCCTTCAACGTGTTTTAAAAATACTGTCAAGGATTTTTTCCTGTGTCTTAATGTATTCTTGGTGATAAAGTTAGTCTTAGTTTTAATTTTGGATAGATCAGTACAAAAATGAAAAAGTGACAAGCAAGATTCAGCATTCCTTTACCTTCTTGTTTCCTATAAAATGCAATTAAGATATATTAGTGCTGCTATCTTGATTTGGGCTTCATCTTAGAACAAGTCCTCTTTGGCTCATCATTGATTTGTGGGCAAAGCCAAGGACTTCTAGAAACCCTGTTTTCTTTCCTTTTTCCTATGTACTAAATTGACTAAATCTTGGTCAGGCATGTTCAAAACCGTAAATTCTAGAATTCCTTGACGAGGTCTAACAAGGCATTGAAAAAATATTTTGAAAGTACAATGTTGGTTATGTGGACTTACATTGATAAGGTGATGTGATATCTAAATCTACAATAAGAAATTAACCTACTTTGCAAAAAGAGGGTTGCAAATAACCATTGGAGAACCTGGCCAACTTGGCATTCATCCGGATTGTACAGCCAAGATCCCAAAACCAGGGTGACCCAAACAAGCACAAATGACGCCAGCAAAAACATCCAGACTGGCGTAGGGAATGGTCTCAGCATATTCCAGTATGTTTTAAGAGCTTGTGGCTTCCTGGCACAAATGAACATGTCCAAGCCATAAGTATAATGTGGGAATTGAACCAAATCAAATGTGACATCATTGATCAAGATATTGCCCACACCCACATCAGCTTTCCCACTGAAAACCTGCCCAAAAGGTTAAAAATCTGTGGACTAAAGTGGTAGAATATAAATTAAATTACTCACACTAGCAATACTCCCAGAGAGTTCTCCAGTCTTAGAATCTTGGCTCAACCAACCCCTTTCCTCAAGAAGAACGTACTTAAAATTCAGATAACTGCTGAAGATGTGCAATAGGTCAATGTCAACGCCTGCAGGATCTGACTCTTTGCGGTAAATGAAAGGTGGCAACCCTACATACGCAATCCGTACAGTTCTACCCATAGAGCTCAAAACAGATGGGCATTTCATTTCTTGCGTACGCAGCAGGTCCATTGTTTTGATGTCCCAGATCTCAGAAACTTCAGGTTCAAGTCTCGGACACATAACATAATGGACCATAAGATCTGAATGAACCTTAAAGATGGATTGACCATAGTCATTGGGCTCTAAGGAGCTAAGTGGGCCATGGTAATAGTACTTTAAGGATAGGTTGGGCAACGTCAGCGGTCCATCGCTCACAATTAAGGAGCACTCCAAGACTTCTGAGGGTATCTTGGTCAAGTGATTGGCATTGTCAAAGATAAAGCTTGGTAGAGAGCAAGACATGAAAGGTTTTTGTTCATTGGAAATAGTGATCAGGGCGCAAAAAGACCCGTTAATGATGTATTGAAGGAGGTTCAAATGATGGACACCACAATCCATAATGACTCACAAAGGATTTATGAGGAACTGATTTATATAGGAGTGAGATTCATTGAAATGCGAAATGTCAACTGTCAAAAACATCAATAGCGTATTGACGATACATATTGAAAAGCAAAGTGTTGCCTTGGGAGACAGCTACCATTATTACTTTTAACTACGAGTGCACTTGAGGTGTGATTTTCTAGCAAAAGTAGTGACCCTTTATGTTCCAAAAGGGCAAGAATCAAGAGCCAACATACCAAATAAATTTTGACGTGAAGTAGAAAATTGTTTCGATTTCTTTTCGATTTTTTCGATTTTTTTTCAAATTCGATCCTTTACCGTTGAAAAAACTGTCAAAAAATAAAGCTAATAAAACTATCAAATTAACTTTTTTTTGTTAATTTGCTAGAAATTTCCACCTTTCCTTAAAATTTTCATATTGGAAGAGCTCGATTTCAATTTTTTAAACGATACTCAATTTCGAAGTTCATTTCAAAATAAGATTTGATATATTGATAATATTTGGCCTCAAATTTGGTTCAAGATGCTCCTTGTTGCGATTCCAAGTCAAAAATTTGAAACTGGAAAAGACAGCCGATTGATGAGCAAAAAGAGGCTGTGATTGACAGATTTGACACGAGTGGATATTTGAAGTTCATCCAAGACTCTCCGAAGAGATTGAACTTCATTTGAGTGAGTGATGGGGCGGTTTTATTTTCATTTCCTATTATAAAATCCTTGGAAGAGCAGGCACGCGTGGATGAGCAGATCCAACATCGGCAAGCGATCTGACCGTGGCCAATGATTAGGCAAGTTTTTGACTTGAAACAAATGAGGGTGTCAAGAACCAAAGGAATGACAAACGGGTCATCTGTCCGGGTACTTCCCTGCTCTCTCCTCCTGATTTTTGGAGAGTCCATCCCCTCCCCATTTCAGGGTTGCCGTTATTTACGTTACGTCTTTTAGTTGAAACAGCATCAAAGTTATGGCTTGGCAAGGAGGTTGATTTGAGAAAATGAGAGAACAGACTAAAGTCTGAAAAGCAATATTATTTTTCTTGAAATTATTGTGGATTGATTTCAACCATCATAGTAATGTTCCAAGAATGATTTTGTCTCATTGGTTATCTAAAAAATGTCCTTAACTGTTTTGTGCTCATTTGTGCCAAAATTGTGTCATTACTGATCTTTTGCTTCAAAAAAGACTGATTCCCTTTCTTTGATGATTTTATTTCAGTTTTTGGTTGTCAAATTTTGGTTCATTCGACCATTTTTTTTGTTTAAAATAACGCAAAAAGTAGGAAACACTAGAGCTTAGTAATTGTCCCGTATTACTCAAAAACAAAAATTACCAATATTGGCTTAAACATACTTACTATATTACCAAGTGAAATAATATTTGTGTAACAGTTTAGTTTAGTTCATCTTCAGGAATTAAATATAGTTAAAACAAAGATATTGGGATTTGACATTTTTAAAGATAAATTTGAAATCCTGTTTAACTGTATTTTCCATTAGTCAATCAAAAATTATGTTCTAAAATTTTCTTTGCCCCGTTTTTATTTGAAATAAAACAATAGCAAAATGCAGTGAAAAATTGGGGCGGAAAAGTTGCCCTGTGATTTGGCAACCCTGAGGTGCGAAGCCACCAGAGATTCCCTGGAATTACCCAAATGACACCCTGTCTCATTATTTTCCGTGTTGACTCGAGACACCCCAAAACCCGTAGGACAAAGATGACCCCCAACTTAAAGCCACCACTTGAATGCCCTCCTCTCCAAATCTATTCACGAACTTTATTTGAAGCAATTCAGGCGAAAGCAAAGAAGACTCACTCACTCCGTTAATTGTCCACGAGAGATGGTTGTTGCAAAGCTAGCAAAATGTTGTCACTTCTCAAGCACACGTGGGCCCCAACAGCATCACCACAATACTTGATTAATGACCTTGTCAGCTAACTCCAGCTTCAAAGGACTCAACCTCCCCCCATATTAGTATCTTAAGTGTCCTACAAATGAGCACAAAATACCCCAATGTCGAATCCTAATTTTGATTCAAAATGAGGAAGGTTCAGCTGTTGAGTTCGGAAATGTTTATGTTGAAACAAGCCAATACTTTTTTTGAAAATTCCATTTGATCGTTTATCTTAGAAAAAAAGTATCTCTCATGTAGGTTACGTAAAATTTGATATGGTGATACTTAAAATTTTGATGGATTGTCAGTGCTTTCGGTTTCGGTTATGCCTACCGAAACCGAAAGGAAATATGCATTATAAAGGATGGCATTTAATAAACCCTCTGAAACTTCGGGTTTCCGAATTTTTTTAAATTTGAGATTACTTAAGCAATTTGTATTTAAAGATGAATTTTGCTCATTTGTATTTTTTAGTCAGCTCCTTTCAATTTCGGTTTCGGTTAAGCCCTTTTTCGGCCGTCACTTTCAATTTTGCTTATGAGCCTTTTCCGTCCATCTTTATTTTAGAACCAGAAATACGTAACGAAAGATCTAAATGAAAATTAGGAAATTATCTCCTGATTAGAGAAATGTTAAAAAATAGCCTCTTTTTTTATTTAAAGTCATTCACAAGAATGCATGAAGTGTTATTGATATGAAAATATTTGGCAACACTTCTTCTGAAAAAATGACGCATGTGTTTACAACAATAAATCCTAGTAATATGATATGGATATATGTTTCCGTTCATATTATCTCAAAACGGGCTTTACTAATAATTCACAAAAATACATTCATTGTTGTAGTATCTGAGTTTCCCACAAAAATGAAAATGTAACTACCACTTAAAAAAGAACCGTGGCAAAACCACCCTTGAAATGTTGGCAATGTTAGAATTATAACAATATTTTGCTAGCGGCGAGCATCAAACATCTTGATTAAATGGATTGATACAAATTGTCTGGGTCCACTTGTGATGTTGTCGGAGGGGAAACCCAAATGTTTGAACCAGGAAAAAAAGCTGTTTGCTTTAGAAAATTGAATTGTGAGGGGAGTCATGCCGCGATTTGGCTCCCCAATAAGTTTACGACATGCAGACACTTCCCCATACGCACACACATACTCACCGCCACCGCTAACAATAGAAGTCCGGGATGTTAATTGAAAATGCAGGTCCTTGGATTGAAAGTTCCCAAATTGGATTTTCCATGGTTAGTAACTCTGAATGTGGCCCCATACTGATTCGTAACAGATAACTACCGATCTTCAAAGGGAAGCCTCTACTCTGGACACGACAACAGCAGACATACTCTCCTAGAGAGGGGGACAAAATTATGGGGGCAAGGGTTAAGTAAGTTCATTGAAATCATACTGTAAGCACAATTTCTAGGGCTATAGTTTTATACTGAAATGAGAATCGACTTAAAATAAGATGGTGTTCAGAAAAAAAGAGTTTGAGAGAGGGAATGCTTTGGAGCTAAAGACGAGAAACACTGAATTTCTCTGGACAATTATGCTTTCTAATGAGCGTTTTATTTTGCAAATGAAATCTTGCTTGTATTGAGTAGAGTGAGTTTTTGAATTTTCAACTCTTTCAAAAATTACAATCAAGAGCTCTGTCAAAGCTAAGTACATATTCATAGGCAAGAATGAATGAGCTAACACTTTTCTAGTAATTTTTACCACAATAGGGCGAGCTCATTGATTTTATGCTCTTTTCACTTTATGACTTTGCGAAGTCATAACCTTTCAATCTGACATTTGATTGAATTGAAAATTGAAATACAAAGTGAAACCACTGCAAGCAAGGTCCTCACTTGCAATTGATTAGTTCCTATTGTTGTTTGTAATTCTTTTGTTAACCATGTTGTCCAAAGAGTTCGGTAGTTCATTGCTAAAATAAAGGGACAAGATGCTTTGAGTCAGCTGACGTTGTGGCGTTTTTGCGCTCGTTATTAATGGAATCAGAGTCTGAAGGGGACTTTACAGGAGTTCATCCCATTCAACTTGGATTGAGTTAAATTTTAACGACTCATTAAAGATCAAATTGCATGCGGCAAAAAGTCTGTTTGACTGATTATTTCTTTTATCTTGGCTCGTAAAAGTGAATTCAATCTCATTTCTCCATGGTCTGTCTGGTTACAAAAAAAAACCAACAAAACGTCTGGCGACTTTAGGACTCTCCATTGGATGGAATTCATTTCGAAAGTGTGGGCGTTGTGGCCTCGTGTCGTGACAAGTTGGATCAATATGTCCTTAAAATGATTAATGATCCACACCTTTGGAAATCGTTCCAATCTCCACACTTTATCATGACTCCATACTCTCCATGAATCTCCTCTAACTAGTGCTCAGTTAGTCAATGCTTCGTGTGGAGCCTCTTTGCGAAAGCAATGTGGTAGAAAACTGATCAATAAGCTTCCTAATGATAGCTTGATGATAATTAACTTTCCTCCCCTTGACAATAATTAAGAGATATATGACCGAGCGAGCTTTCAAAAAGTTACACCATGAGATTGCAGAAAACGATATTCAAAGCATAGATAAAGAGAAATGGTGTGTAGTTCAGCATGTGGCAGGTGCTCGAAAGCAATCTCGGGAGTCATTACTCTTTCTATCTCTAAACTACTTGAAACAGGTCCAATATTGTTAATCCTGTGCTAGAACTCTCTCTCTTGGTAGATTTCAAGTACTGAATTCTACTGACACTGAGCATTCCAATTCTTCAGCAGGATATCAATGACAAATTGTTTTATAATAGAAGTCTTTCAGTAAGTAGGATTGATATTAGGCTCCTTATCCTAATGAGATTAGGACGATGAGATTCGAATCTTTGAGCTGGCGGTCGATATGGACGGTATTTTTGACAGTTGCCCGCTCGTGTGTGTGTCTCAATTGCACGACATTAAATTCAGAAAATTCTTATCGGGCGCGACCATCGAGTTCTCCAAATATTGACCAATCGATCAAATCCCACTTTTTTGTCTCTTCCGCAAAGAGAGAAGAGAGGAGCGAACTAAGGAGAGGGCGTCCTCCAAGGGAGCATAATGAGACCGTGCTCGCCAGGAGGGATTTTTGTGGTCTCTGTGCTCGTGTGTGGATATTTTTTATTCGGAGAAGAACAAAAATCGTTATTTTCAATTTCATCTCAGGACCTGCTTATTTTTTTGCTCTAGGACAGGAGATTTTGATTGGATTATTGGATCGATAGCGTTTTGACTCTTGGTCAATAACTTGAATCATCAGTAGTCAGTGAAAGAGTTTAAATGTGGAATACGCTTTGATGGATTCGATATCGGGAGTGAATGATCCAGTTGTTTGATCAGACAATACAGCAGAGAGCTTGAGGAAACGGGGAATTTATTTGGTCTTTCAAGTTGGCGATCGATCTCAAAAACGTTGAATTAAATGAACTCCCGCTGATTTTTGATTGATTTGCTCAAGTTCGCATGAGTGAGGTTGGAAAATCATGTTCCAACCAGACATTCCCACAAAATAAGGATTCTTTGTTTGAAGATTTGTAATATTTTGGAAAACTAGAGATTAGAGAAATTAATGGTGAATATCAAATGTCTCCAACGAGTGATATTTTTTCACAAAACTACTCTTTTTTTACTTCTGCATTAAGATCACTTTTGCTTCACGTATTAATTATTTCAAATTGCCTGAAAACCCAAATTAAATCACAATTTAAATTGTACCGTCAATAGTTACGTATTCAATATTTTTTCCAGATAATTGCAATAACCATATATTTACAAAAAACGCATAAATGCACTTTGATGAAGATGTATTTCTACATTTTCCAGCATTTAAATGAGACTTTTATGACTAAAATTAGGAAACGAAATACGATAATGAGATTTTATTTGGTTACATTATTTCATTAAATTACTCTCAATTAGTTTCTAATTAAAGTCAAAGCTGGATACAAGTATACCAACAATCAGCATTAAATTCGTCCTTATATCCGGAGTTATTCTTTATCAAGGGCCTCTATGATGTAATTTCTACCTAGGTGCTTCACTGTAGTCCATCACATTTCAGTCTGTAATAAAATAGATTTCATGTTACCAATGAAACTTTCTTTTTGAAGAATTCAATCAAAATGTCTCGTTGGGCTTATTTCATTCAGAGTTCAGAGTTTGTATGTACCTTAGAATTTCAATATATGGCGTGTCTCTCAGCGAGCTCCTGAACCCATTACTACTGAAGTAGATCTCACTACGCATGCTATGCTACGTTCTCGTTGAAATGAAAGAGACCTTTTGGAACACATGTGAGATCTCCTGGAGAGGAGTAGTGTCACTCATTCTGAGGGACTGATGACAACCAAAGCCTCAGAGAATCAATTGTTGGCCCAGGAAAAACCGTTCAAATGATGAAATTCATTCGCAAATAGTCCAAAAATTTAATTGAAGCTCGAGCTGAGCTGATTGACGGCTTCGATCTTTCTGTGGATATTTGGATGATAAACGCTTAAATAGAAAGAGTCTCATTTTCATATGAAAGCCTCATTTTTCTGTGAAGTCATCGTTACTCGCTTTTATTCTTTGGAGTGGATTTCAATTGTTCTTGAGCATTGTCATCATCTGCATTTGGATGACGACTGTTCCGTCAATACCAACACGATCGAG
Organism: Tigriopus japonicus; assembly: GCA_010645155.1. Taxonomy (NCBI): domain Eukaryota; kingdom Metazoa; phylum Arthropoda; class Copepoda; order Harpacticoida; family Harpacticidae; genus Tigriopus; species Tigriopus japonicus. The sequence goes on along the minus strand of CM021312.1, from coordinate 13,906,693 downwards.
ATATCAATGAACACAACAGGGTGGACCAAGAAAAATGAGCCAAATAATGTTAAGTACTTGACTTATGTGCCGTTGAAGACAAAATGTAAGGGAAAAAAATATTTCTTGCAAAAAACATTCATCTTGAAATTTTCTCCTAACCAAAACTAAAATAAGAAAACACATTTAGAAGATCCTAAAAATCTAATCCAAATTACAAAACACAACTATCCAAGTCAAAGGTTCAGTTAAGAAAATGCCAGCGGATATTAAGAGGAAAAATTTGATATGGCAAGTTGGTAGTGATGTGTTTAAAACCAGGAGTGCTGCCAGTTTTGACTCGGAAGTTTATTGCTGTTAAAAAGGGCAGGTTGTTTGGAACTTTTTGTTAAGACCTAATTAGGGACCAACTTGGCAACACTCAAACTAGTTCGATTTCGAGTTCTATCAGTATTTATCGGTAGTTATACTTATGGATTTCGAGTTGGCAGTGCTGCCACATTTTATGGTAGATAAGGTATATTGCGCGTTGATAAGTTTAGTTGTGGTCAAATTTTTGACCCTAAAACCAAAATGGCAAAACTCTGCCAAAATCCAACTCGAAACACATCAGTTCAAGTTGGGTAATGACTTTCATAAATGGATCTGAAATTGATAAATTCAAAATATCATAAATGGGTGCAAAACCTGGGCAATAATAATTGGACTGAACAGCTTCAAAATTGCCATAAGTGTTTTGAAGGTCTTCACAGGATTTTTTTTTTGTTTGTCACCTGTGTTTTAAAGTGAAAAATCATGTATTCTCCAAAACTATAAAGATTCTTAAGAAAGATACAAATATTAGGTCCACCCTGCAGAACCTCAAGTACGAATGCTGATTTCCTCGGCATCATCCTCAGCTTCCTACAACATGGATTACTCATAAAATGGAGAACTAGGTATACGTAAATGCTTCGATTTGAGATGATAAGCATTTTGGTTGGCGAACAATTGACTTGAAAAATACAAGATAAACCATCGAGTTTCTAGTTTATTTATCTCTTTGTGATCAACTGAATGGGAAGCAAAAATAAGTAAATCGTCGTCCAATGTGTTAGTCGTTCTTAAGAAGCACAACATTTAGGGGGATAACTTTGTTCATAGTAAGGTTGTGGTTTTGTGATGAGTGAGTGACAGGCTGTGCGGAATTCATTTGAATTGGTAATGAGCTCATACGCAAGGTTTAATTACTTCTGAATGAGGGGTTTACGACTGTTTGACAGAGGCTCGGTTCTCATTCAGGATCAAATCGATTTAACTGGCCTCTATCTCCTAGAATAAAACCGAAAAGTTGTTTCAGTTACAAATGAAAAGAATCCAGGAATTGCTCTGTTCATACATGTTTTGGACTTGCAGCCCTAGATTAAACGACCTTTTAAGAGGGTCAATTGATGTAATCCAGAGGCTAGTTTTTAGACGCAAAGATCGATCTCAAGATCGGACTTCATTGCGTACCTAAGTACGATCTTGAGATCGATCTTCTGCGTCGAAGAAACTAGCCTTAGATCCGTTGTGAAAGGCTGACCTTCAAAGTACGAGATTGTAATGAACTCCATAAGTATTAGCTTCACCCAGAGATAACCTTAACTAGAGGATTGGACATAACTTACTGGATGAATTTGTAAACCTTAAAATAGTCTCAGATTGTGGTCCCAAATTATGATCAATAAGCAAAAATTGCGAGTTTTTCGCATGATTACTTAGTTATTTTAATTGCAGTCAAATTTCCTGAAAGTTGCAATTCATAAAGTAAAGTAAAAAATCCAGAATTTTTGATGTAAAAGATCGCAAAGAAAAAGGAAAATCTATTCTGGTAGTTCAAAAGAGCGATGGAATGCCAGCTCTTGATATTAAGTCCTGGCTTAACCAATCATTGCGGCACGGGATAAACAGGATACAAAGGAGTGCTGCAAGGAAGCATTCTTGCCCCTCTTTTTTCAAACTTTACGCGTCAAATTCAATTCAATGGCTTTTAGTTTAGGGAAAAGGGGGGGGGGGCTCATTTCAAGTTTCCTTTTCCCATCCCTAGGGAGGGACATGATCTCAATGTCTCCCAAGGGCTAAAGTTCGGGAGGGGGATACATAACCGCATATGCTTCCGGATGAGTGGATTGATTTAATTAGTGCTTAACCTAGCATGGAGAATATCTGGGCATTGTCTGAAGTGGGATTAAGAGTTGATTCAAACACCGTCCTGCTTTAAAAAACAATCGCTGGGTTTTCTCAGAAACGTGATGGGACTTTAGAAAGGTAATAATAACTTGCTAACGGCTGTGTATTGAAACTTTCGCTATGGGCATGCCATATCAAAGTGTGGAAGAATGGACGAATCCAGTTCTTTTTAGACATGGCATGATTCGATGAAAGGTTCACAATGGTCGTGAACCGCGGGTCTATTTCTACGTATTGAAATTCAGCAAAAAATCAATTACAATAGAATCAATGTGCAATAAATATTCATCGATTTGCATTGTAGTCGGGACACGCAAGATCACGCTTTTCGAATTTTTCAATCACTGACTGGATTTTTCCAAGCAAGACTTGGCAAAAGGGCTTTTGGAATAAATTCAATTGGCTAAAGGACATTTCATCCAGTGTCCTGTGACCTTTTTTGAGGGCAATTTAACTAAAAGGGCAGCGGTTCAAACTGAGCGTCACCATATTGTCCTCAATGGAAAATCGAACAAATCGATTGGAAACTTAAAACGGTTGTTTTTGCAACCATTTCCCCAACAATAAGCTGATCTCGTGCGTTTAAAGTCGTTTTTTAGTCACGACTAAAACCTGTGAACTGTTTCTACCTTTGAATTTTATCAGCCAGCTTTCTTTTTTAGCCGAAAACAAATGGCTTAACCGTCACGCACACTCAACGGAATCCAAATAAAACATCCATCAATTCAAGATGGAAGCTACTATTCTCTGTTTTAAGATAAAACTTCTTCTTGCTTTCCATCTCTTTCATTTTACTCTTCTTAGACTCTAGGTGGAATTGTTTTAGAGGGTTTGGGTTGATCAGTATTGTTGTTCTCAATGACAGGAAAGGTTTTTTTCTTTGTTTCAATGCTGAGACTAACGTAAACTAACAAAGATTCTCCTTTGTTTTGTTTAATGATTATTTTGGAGATTTTCTTTTTTCATTTGCTGATTTCGTGGCTTTGAAATCCCTGAAATTTAAATAAAGCAAAAAACTTGATCAGGATTCGTGCTCTGATCAAGAACAAACTTTTCGTCCATGCTTAAAGAATAACCCAAAATATGAAAGAAAGAGAATACTCCTTTTTCCGTTCTTTTTCCGAACCTCGTAATTTCGCTGAATTGCATTCTCTAGAACTGAAAAAGTCAGTTTTTAGTTACATACAGAATATCTCATGAACCTTAGTGTCTAGAAAGGTGATTCGTTATATTTGAGAAAGCACCACTGAACAAGAATAAAAAGATGGCTTCTCACACCTCTTGATTTTGAACTTGATCAAAACTTTTACCCTCGGGGAACAATTGACTTTTTAGACAAGAGGAAAGAAAAGATGTCGAGTCAAATGGTTTGAAATGGAACATATCCTGGTTTTATCTCTTCACAACTTTATGCCAGCTTTTGTGAAATAATGTCATCATCTCTTTCACCTCGACACGTAATATCCTTTGAGCAAAAAGAGGTGTGAATAATGGCAATTTTTTCCTTGCCTTTCTCACCTAATAATAAATGCAATACACTCTACTTCTAAAAAAGGAACGCAAATGAAGCGAAACCCATAAAATGTCAATGAAAATCATTCAGAGCATGAACTACGGGACAAAAAGTGCTATTTTTGAGTACTAGTCCCGATTCGACGAAATATTTTTAAAGACGTTGCCAAACAAAATTCAACGGGACTTATTTCTAGGACCTCCCACAGATGATATCTCAATTAATTCAGATTGTTGCTGACAACTTTATTGCGATATAAACAAAGGGCTTTGAATTGCTGATGTCATAGCGCCATAATTATGAATCCATATCTTTGAGGAGTAAAAACTTGAGCAAAAACATCCCCTCATATGTTTCATCACAAGCGATCAAATTCGTGCAAAATTCTAAATCTCATGTATGAAATGACTCTTCATTAGAATTTTAATGCACATAATCTCCTCTGAGGAAGCAAAAATGACATTTCTAGTGTGACAGAAAAGACCGCGGAAAGAAGAAAGAGAGCTCCCGCTTCTTTTTCAAAAACACACGGATCTTTGATTTAGATATCATAACGCAACCTTTCTTTATTTCTCATCTTTATCGACCTCTTCTTGTGGACTTGATATGCATAGTATCTCAATCAATGGCCGATAACACGATAATCCAATACAAAAGTAGGTAAAGGCAATCAGAAGGGTAATAAAAATGATGATAACAGCCGTTTCTGTCGTAGGTCGCTCGGATTCGATGTCTGGAAAGAAAGGATTTAACATTTTTTTCAAAGGGCATATACTTTCGCATACTCTTAATTCTAGATTAAGCTTGTAGGATAATCCAGATGTTTTCTATCTTGAAGGTAGCCTGTAAATTGGCGATTATATTTTTGTACTTTTGTTTCTTGATGACCCGAAACTGAAATTATCTCGTTTTTAGCGCATCTGTTTGGTCTACACCAAAGCATGCTTTCATTGTTTACTTCAAACGTTTGTTAAGCCTGTTTGTGCATTATTATCAACATTTACTACGCAGAAGTTAACATATATATGATGTCCTTTCAGAAGCCTGAGAACATTCAAAAAGACGCAAGAAAGGTAGAAATTGATTGATGAAGTATGCTTGAAGCTACATCCTCTAACACAAAACATATGACGCTATAATAGCTTTTAAAATATGTTACAATAAGTAAACTTACTTTGGCCTGTTCTTGGATACTGATTCTCTTCATTTTGCGTTCGCTTACTGGCACGTGCACTGCCGTTAAATATTATAATATTGACGTTGTTTCCAGAACGTGGAATTCCTCGTTCATGCTGCAACAAAGGGTCGGATGAAATCCAATATCGTAGTAAATACGAATGCTAATAGTTCCAAACCTTCTTTTCCTTCTGGAGTGGAAATATTATCTCAGGATCTGTGGTGTCCAAAGGGTCATCGATTTCTATTAGACTAAAAATATAAAGAGGATATAACATATGTTTGAAATTTGAAAAAAGTATTCCACTAAAGGCATTCATTATCTGTTATGCCAGGAGAATAACTTCAGACCTCCAGTCAGTCTAGTGCATTAGATACTTTTAGCCCTTTTTGACATATTTCATAAAGACTTCAATTTTAACCGGGACACACTCAAGTCAGTGTCACCATATTGCCTAAAAACTTTAGCGGTGTTCAGAACCAAACATTTAATTGTTTTGAATGTGTTCATCTTGCAATTTTCATTTACAACTACAGACTTTCAATATCGATCAAAGTGATTCAAAAGTAGTTTTGTTAGCATTTAGGTAAGCATTTCTTGTGCATCAAAAAAGAGAGCCTCCTTATTCTGAAAAGCTAATACCGTAGTTCCTAAACAGCTTAAAATGATTTAGTCAAAATCCTAGGGGGCTCTGGATCATCTAAGGCCCCTAGACTTGGATGTTTTTTCACTTACCCACTAAGGTCCTGATCAGTATTGAACGCTTCATATTCTGGGAGGTCGTAGTCAATGGCATCAATATCTCTCAAGTCTAAAAACAAACATTAATTAAGACACCACAGCAATTGGTAAAATACACTGTGACCTCTCACCAATTATTGGTTTGTACGGATACCCACAGCAAATTGGTATACACAGGATAACCAAGCACCAAGCACATAGATCAAGAGTATTTTTCATAATTAACTGTTCCCCTCCAATATACCAACTCTACTGGATCTACAAGCGGAAGTTTGAAGGTGCGAAGGTTAACTGTAAGGCTTCTCAAGACCAGATACAAAGGGGACTTACTTGGTAGGTCACACAAGTCAAATTTTTGGTTATGAAACCGAAGGAACAGGAAACAACTCGAACGTTTCCCATAAGGATTTCGTAGAGGGTGTTCCGTACTATTTTGCCTCAAACCAAACAAAGATTAATCCGAGTAAGAAAGGCAGATAATGATGGTACATTAGTAGAAAAAAGAAGTTTATTCAAACCAAGAGTTTTCGAAATGCTCTTCAACTTTAAATTCATCCTCTTTATGACTTCCTTACAACAGTAACGTAAAAGTTGGCCCTTAGTGGTTTGCAGAAGCATGGATATACTTACAGAAGAGGATGCGAAGACAGCTGTTTGTTATTGTTTTTGAGAGCCCAATGAGGCCCTATGGAGTGAACGATAGGGAAGCGTTATGGACTCAATATTCAATATTTTATACTAAACCAGTGAACAAATTGTCTAGACATCATTCTGGTATGTGTATCTATCTCTTAGAGATAATGAAATGCAACCCACTCCTGGGTGAATCACGTTCACCACTCATTATCAACCCTATTCAACTTATCCTGAAATGCCTAAGATTATAAGTACCTAACAACACCATCAAAGTGAAGAATATGGTGCTCCATGACGGTGATTTGTTCTTTACTTCATTCTGCATGAATAATCATTCAGAGGGAATCATCAACAACTCAACTATAAATTGATGAATACTTTGTTCAATATTGTGCTTGCTCTCGGTTTGGCCTATCAAAATGTTGATATTTGGCATCTAATGGACTTCAAGCATTTCAGATGGTAATATATTGACCAAAAATGATGTTTTTATGGGAAGAGTGTAGATGCTTTGGATGTAAGTTTCATTGTTAGTAACAGGGCACAGTTTTCCAAAACCCCGCTCAATTTTCATGAAACTTCACCTGTGTATAATTGAACCCGTTGTCTGAAGCTGGCATTATCATTACAAGTTATGCTTGCGTTTAATTGAGATCCATTCTCAGTTTTGTGCAAGACATTGATCTGAAGCAGCTCAGTTTCAACTGAATCCTGAGAACAGAAAACATCAGTATGGAAATTGGTGGCAGGAAAAGGAGCGTTATCTCATGCTGCAACTTTGTTCTGAAGTGATGTTGGTTATCAAATACCTTTTTCTATCGTCTTTCGGCAATTTTGTTCAAATTCACTGCAGAGCTGCACCGTTTTAAGGGCCTTCTTGGGCTACGCGTCAGTTGAAGTTCGCGTCCTGTGGTGAGAGGTTCCTGGTAGAAGATACCCTGGATATTTTATGACTTATCTACTAGTTTCTTATTCCAAGTTGTAAAAAGAAAACGTCAAGATATGATATGTACTGTTTGATCCGTTTTGAGCTGCTACGTGGAGCGAGGATTCATTGCACTTTATTTTTATTTTTTGGGGTTCTTTTCGACTTTTTTGAGTTCTTTAGAATATTTGAAGTTAAAAAAAAACTTTTTCGGTGTTTTTTTCAGACCTAAAAACCCTTTTTCATTTCTGAATACGACAATTTTGAATGGCAGTAAAACAAAAAAAGCGGTTGAAAAGTGGCAGAAGATGACAATATGATGAAATTTTCGACTAAAATTGAAACATAATTTTGGAAAAGGGGAACAAATCTTGACAGAGTACTACAATGTAGCAATTACGTCGGTGGGTGTTGAGCGATCATTTTCTTATGCTGCAATTACACGACACGTGTTTTGTCGCATTTTAACGGCACTTTTGTGAGTCACATCGCATTTGAGCTACAAATGTGTCACACTTCCGAATTGGAACATGTTTTTCGCATCCTAGAGCTCACCGTCAGGGCTTCTATAAAATGAAATTTTATTGACGCACGGAAACGTGTAAAAAGTTGCAAGATTGGTGAATCAATGATCTATACTTATCAACGTCATATTTTTTTGATTGATTGTGGGTGCTAGGGTCGGAGGTTTGAGCCTCGCCCGGCCAACGAAGCCAGCCATCACATCTTCCAAATCATTTCCGATAGGCAATCTCGTGTCCGGTATCAGATTGGTTCTCCGTCTGTGGGTGTGGATTAGCGTCTAAAAGTTTCTCTGAGAAAGGTCGGGGAGGAGAATCAAACCTGGGACCTCTCTCACTACAGGAAACTGCGCTAACCACGACACCACGTCTTCTCCCTCCTCCTTATGATATGACTTCATTATGTTTTTGTGGTGTTTCTTTTATAAACAGACAAACCTTTCCAGTAAAAAATTTGAAATGACAATTCTGTTTCCTTTTACTTGAGAGTCAAGTTTTAAGTTCATTATTGTTGAAAGACATATTCTAATTGTTATTTTGCATGGCTTTCATTCTCATGTATTCTTTTTTACTTTTTCAGTCATTGAAATTTTAATTTACAGGGCGCATAACCTCTGATTTTTAACCTATATGACAACACTGCTCGATGTCTTTTGAATAGCAAAGTTGACCAAAGCGTCTTTTCTTAATTCAACCTTGATGTGATCAAAATCTAAAAATTGGATCAACCAACTAATTTCAAATTCTATTTGAGACACTAGCTTCTTTTTCAATACGAAAATTGGATGGTTGAGTTAAAATGAATGAATATTGTCTTATATTGAGATTTGAGTTTTTGGTCACGTCAAACTTTCTCATGACGTTTTAGCACACAAACGTCACAAAATGTGCTTCACATCGCACAAAATTAGAACATGTTCCAAGTCGGAAGTGTGACACATTTGTTGCTCAAATGCAATGTGACTCACATAAGTGCCGCTAAAATGCGACAAAACACGTGTCGTGTAATTGCAGCTTTAGTTCAAAATCGTATTATTGTCTGATTGGTACCACGATTTTTCAAAGGATAATCTGGCAAAGTCTGGTATTGCAAACTACTTCTATGCAAGAAAGTGCTAATTACAGAAGCAAATTATGTCGAATGTCGCCCAAAGTCATGGTTTTGACAACCGCGTGAAGGATTGTTATTGTTCTCGGGAGCTCAGCGATCGCCCGAAAAAGAAGCGTCATCTCGAAAATCCGAACTGTTCCTTTCGCACTGCCTAGCCGGGAGAAAACTGGAAAATGACAATTTACTCAAAAATCATCTCTTGAACTCCGAAATATTGTGTTTAGCTCATTTTTACAGATGAACAGCCGTAATAAGTCAAAAGCTAAAATTTGGAATATTTACCTCATTTCCATTTTCACTGCATTTATTAGCCCTGCTAATAACACGCATTTTTTTCTCATGTAGCATAATTTTGGGCCACAACAGCCCATCTCCGACTACTTACAAGTTTCCACATTTTAACAGTAAGGAGTGACTGAGCTTCTCCCTAATTTCTGTCTTATCGCCAGTAAAGGTATCATTTTACTTTGGTGAAGGTCCGTGGATGGAACGTTTTCTTGACGTCACTCTCCTTTTCAGGAACTCACTTGTGACGCAAATTACCTCCCAAAAACTGACGCTCTCTCTACATTATCGTGCTTAAAGGGACTTTAATTCCCTTAATTAAGGGTTATCACTTATCAGTTCTTGCCAATAAATATTACTTTTCAAGCCAAGAAATGACAAAACCAATTCAAGAAACCCGGTTTCAAATTCTTTTTTTGGGAGGATTTCTTGGAATAGATGTGCCAACGCAATTATTATCATCAGCCATAATATCGCCCAACCTCTCATTTATAACCCTTCCCTAGCCGTTAATAATGGGCCAGAAGGAGCATTTTATCCGCTCTCATTCCATTTATTCTTGTCGCAGTCTATTTGGCGCCGCCAATCCAATATTACCTTGGTTGCAGTTGCTCTAGCTTTTTTCCACTCTACTCAATGGCTCTCTTCAAACCACTGATATTACTTAATCTCACCCCCAAAAAAAACCATCCCTAATATGAATCCCACCCGTTTACACACCCAAAAACCTCAATTTGAACTCTTAGCTTCTTTAATTGTCTCCTGCCCATTAAATCTTACACATCCCACTAAACCTATCTCTATGAGCATATCCCTGATCCCATTGTACTTGGCGCAGAGATCGGCAGCATCTGTTCGCCAGGCGAGCTCAAGGCAAGGGCAGCTGAAAGGCAGCTGAGCTGCTATGATCAGCTACTCTCGGAATACTTCGAGTACTACTACTGCTGCACTCTATAGTCCATCAGCAAACCTACCTTGTAAGCAGAAGACGATCGTCTATACAAAGACAAGAGAAGTGAATATTGTGCAAATCTCGACATAATATGATAAGTGCAGTGTGATTTTGAGGTGTCGATATTGATCGCCAAAGCATAAGCTTTAGATTCAGGTAGGAATAGTCTTGGGATTCATCGTTTAAGTGGGTTCAATTTGAAATTTTGTATTCTTGCGTACTGGGGCCGAGGTCCGTTGAGCGAGGCGCGAGTCCGTTTGCAACTTGGAACCAATGCTCATCTTTGAGCTCAATTTAAACCCATTAATTAAGGAACGAGGGGGTGGAACCGGTATGCATATGCTAGATTGGGGTCTAATCCACGGATGCCACACCGAATCTGGCCGGGTCCATCGGGATTTAGGGGTTTATTTTGGCGTCAAAGACGGCGAGTCGTTGTGGAAACGCATTTCAAAATGGCGGAAATTTGTCGCGGCGCCGAGAAGAGACGAGGGAAGAGAGAATCCAGGCTGAATTGGCACCATTGGGCAGGCCAGATATTCATAGAGATTCGGGCCACCTGGTCTTACTCAAGTAGATCAGAGATAGTTTGAAGTCGCCAGATCTCGACAGGAAGGAACACCTCATTGCAACGCACATTAAGGGGACAAATATCGCCGTTTGTTCACTAGAATTGGAATGCGTCACCCTGGGCTGCTTGATTCTTTTGGCATTTTTTTGAATGAGGTTGTCTACATAATCAAATAACAAGAAGACCAGCATGGCTGTAGTTCCCGCCCTTTTGTTTTTGTTTTAAACTTACAATTATTCCCCGGGGTTTTTCTTTGACGGCGAGACAGGAGGTTGAGTGAGAGAAGGGTAGAAACCGCTAAATGATTCCCATGGTCAACATTGTAGGAGGGCTCCTAATTACGACTTTTGGTTATGCGCTTGTGAAGATTGATGGATATAAGCCGTATTTGCCTCTAATTGTCATGGCAAGAACTATTCAATATGGGCTATTTGATGTCTGAGACAAGCCGGAAATTTATAATTTGATGGTGAAACTTAGATGGGAACGCATTGAAATTTGGAAACGCGTTGGAAAAAATGAGTTCTAGATTTTTTTGCTGGAAAATAGCTTGTTCGAACCTCGCCCTTTAAACTAAGATTTGTTTCCAAAGATGCTTTAGTATGATAATGCATAAAAAAGAAGCATTAGTTGTAGTGATGGACCGAAAGGGCTGTTAACCGAAACCAACTGACTAAAAATTATATAAGTGCAATATGAACTTTATAATTTAAATTGATCATGAAAATGACGTTGAATAATTCTAAATCTTTTTAAAAGTCTGAAAAATTGAGCTTCAGAGGTTTTTGGACCAAAAGAAAATATTCAACCTTATTGTCAAACACCATTCCTTTTAGTGCACGTCTCTGCTTTTGGTTTCAGTAGGCACCGAAATTTCGGTCGAAAGCTTTTTCGGTCCATCACTAGTTTGTAGTGGTACGCCAAGTCCACGATTAAAATCCGACTCGGAACGGCCCCATGTGGATCTCAAAAATATCGCAAAGTTTTAGTTCCTGGTCGATTTCGGACCAACTTTTTGTTTGCGTAGGTAACATTTCTAAAAAGATGGAAAAAGAAAATGGTATCATCGTTATTTCTTATTCTTACAAGCCAAACTCTTCAAAAATTAAAAAATCAGCCAAAAACTCTAATTACGGATTTCTACTGGCCGTGGAAATATTTTGTTGTGTCGACTTTTCAAGTATTCCGTCAGTAGAATCATTTCCCCGTTCTGTGTTTTGCAAGTCATTTTTAAATCAATATTATTCAACGCGTTCATTTTATTTTATTCGCAATTTTGCAAGTGGCGTCTCTTAATTTTACATCTTTTTAACTTAATATTTGGGTGAGTTGTTGAGAGCATTTACAAGAAGTGTTGTAAACTGCACCAGTCAAATTACATGAGATGCTGGCAAAGAAATTTGAAAACGCAACTTTTCCTTTGTGGCTGTACTTACTCTTGAACTATGGTATATCAAGACGGATTTCTAAAATACACCTTCTGGCCGATCATTGCACTATCTTGACATGTTTTTTTTTGTTAAGAATCTTGTTTCGTGGCCTTTTCATTTTTATGTATGGCCCTAAGCAATATTTTTAAAGTGATCCGTCTCGAGTCATCCTTATTTTACGCGAGTGCAGAATAATTCAGTGCTCCTCCATATTCTAAGTACCCTCAACAACTCACCTGCAGACTTGTCCAGCTCAGAAGAAGACTGTTAACTGGTATCATATTCAAAAGCGAAATTCTTGTTCCAGGCTGTGTCTAATACTTGTTTTGGTGGAACCACACAACTTGTGCCCAAGCTTTTGATGTTTAGAAGTCTCCTACGTACCTTTAAATGTGGTAGATCAAATTCATTGTAATGCCCAACATGGCTTCCGAAGAGAATTCCTTGACACTAGTCACTTGGCATTCATGGCTGCTAGACGCAATTCACAAGATTCGTTATCAAAAGCAACGTCCCAATGTGGACCGAATTTCTGCTTGCATCCGCATGCACCATCCTCAGTATTCCAATGAAGCGGTTGAAGAACATCTGGAACAATGCGTTCAAAGTGGAACACTTCAAAAGGTTGGTTCAAAAGATAATTATGGGAGTTCAAATGAACTTTGATTAAAAATGACAATCCTGGTCCAGGTTGTAAACAAGGGGCTGACTTCATACCGGGATCCAGAATCAGCTCCAGGACGAGGTCAAAAGACCCTGCACATCACTGGTGACATGGATCTCACCAAACTGTTTGTGAAAGCTCTCCGTGATATCAACGACCCTGAGGGCTCATCTCTGCACACAGTTGAGAACCAAATCAGGACATCCTATGCCGTTGAGGTAAGACTATAAAATTTTGCTCCATTGGGGAGATATAGAGACGTACATTTTCGTTTTCTATGTAAAGGTTGACACGGGGTATGAACTTCAAGATTACTTGCGTAGTGCTTCTAAAAAAGCATTGACCAAGAACCTCATCTCTTGTGCCGATGGGGATCCGACACGTTTCGTAGCTTTGTCTTCCATTGGGAACACTGTGTCAAAGCCAAAATTGACCCATCACATGGTCACGCCTATGATGACGCCATTCCTATCCCTCCCAACAACGCCTTTGGCACCCTCGTCCCTAATTACTACCACCTACACACAGCCTAAACTGAAGAAAACAGACTTTATCACAATGAGTGCGCCATTCACATTCGGCACCGCCCCTTCGCCTGCCCCAATCCATTCCCAAGGGCTCTTGATGACGCCCACTACGCCCAAAACTGGGCGCATCTTTTCAGCGTTGAAAGCTGCTTCGAACAAATTCAACTCGGGAACTACATCCATCGGTGGTGGCCTTTCTCAAGGAAAACCTAAGAAGAAGTCCAGCCCTTCCTCAACAAATCATTCGTCGGTGAGTAATGGCAATAACATGACTTTGCTGACATGTTTTAATTCAACTATTGAGAAGGCAACGGCGCAAACTTAAGGGAGAAGAAATAAGTATCACGAGGGTTATTTTGGCAAGAATGGTGTCTAAGGATAAGTGTTAGACCAAGAGTGCTGTTTATCGTGGTCCTCAAATCCAAAGCATGAACGAAAGAAGAATATAGGTTTAGTTGTCATTTCTTCAAGCATTTAAAATCACGTGTCTTCAAGCGGTTGTAAAAATGCTTAAAATTTATCCAATAGAGGTCTTAATAGAAACCAACTAAGTGAAACATAGGAGGGCAAGTAATTTGCTTGAAAATTAAAAAAAATGGTGCAGTTTTTGATCACAAACTGTTTTTTTGTTTCTCGAAGTTTGGCATTATTCCTCTTTTGTTTTTAGCTTTGTTTAATCCAAGAACAGGAATCAAAATGACTACAATTAACAATAAATGTACCAAATTTGTAGGAACCAAACACTTTTAATCATACACGGTTGAAATTCTAGAGGAATGCTACTCATAAGTATTTAGAATATATCCTTCCTCACTTTGATACTGGTCTAATTGTATCAACATTGATTTTCTCAAACTTGATTCGTGCCACATGGTTTTTATCTGTCTCAATATTGTAATTTTTGCTCTTGTGTCCTTCGTATTTCGCACTATTTTGGTTGAAGTGAGATGAGTACGGTCAATGTCCCCAAAACGTTAAGCCGAGTCATGAAATGTTCTCTTTTGCGAGGCGTCGACACCTTTAATTGAATGTAAGAGAATAGCTCCATTGGTGTTTGTGTACTTGGCTCATTATTTGGCTCTCGCCTCTAACTTTCGGTTCCCCGACAATGAATGCATTCTTATTTCACCAAGTGCGACACCCAGAGTTCCATTGATATGATCATGTGTGCATATATGGCTTCGCGGAAATGCTTCCAACCACACAGGCTCACCACAAGCCATTGGAATCGATGTTGATGATGATAGGTGCTACAGAGGACCTGCTGGAGTGCTTAACAAGCCTGCCAGAGTTTGCCTCTACAGTATCTCCTCACTCCGGGAAATCTCTTCTTCTACCTTGGATTTCTAGCTTGGGTGGAAGAGTGAGGAGTTGCGGCGGATTGGGCCGCTTCCTGGACAAGCTGCCTGGATTTCACCTGTGCCAGTCAATGTTATGGTCTTGAAGCCATTTAAATTTTGCACCTCAAGTTTACCTGGAAGTTGTATTTAAGTGCAAAATCAATTACATCAAATTTGTTTTCTTACACCGGCATAGTGTTGAGGACTAACCGCACACAGAAGAGACGACGTATTGGTCATTGTCCAAATTGAACACAGTGCACTCTGAACTTGTGCTTCGTCAGTGGACGGCTCCAGTCCCTTGGTCGGGGTTCCCCTGTGGATCAATACCCTCATCAGAGCTGCCGGCTTTTCTTCTCTGCCCTGGAGAGTTAGGCCATCCCTAGGACCGACTACACAAGCTCTAGGAACTCTCTCTAGTAATAGGAGGAGGAGTGGATGGCTTGCTTTTGACAGCTGTTGGCGTGTGACTGCTGCCTGAGTTGCTGCAAGTGGAACCAGAACAGCGCTGTAGGGAAACTGTTGGCTTGTTTGAAGTCACAAACATTGTCTGCCTCCCTTGCAAAACTTATTATATGGTCATAGGGAAGTTTGTGTTTGAAGCTGGCCAAATTCATGCTTTCTGATTTGAGGAATGCAAGCAAAATGTGCTTCTCCGCAATGAGTGCAAGAGCATCAGTTTGGATATGTAGATTATGTGGTGCAAAGGGGCTCGACTATTATTAGGCAGCCATGGGGGAAAATATTGAGTCTTCCATCGAGGATGAGGACAGTGAGAACGAAGAGGATGAATTGATCGACGATAACGCCCTAGGAGAGTCCGATTTCGACGTGATGGATGATTTAACCAAGTCCGGGGATGGACCTGTCGTGGAGAGCACTGGTTCAGAGGAGAGCTCCACATCATCGGATGCTCCCAGTGATGCGGATGCCCATCCCAGAAAGAAACGGAAAGACATTTGGAAATATCGGAGGCGGAAAGGCCTTCCTCCACGCTTAAGAGACATCCGCAAAACCACCATTCCCAACAACAACCAACAGAAAATTGGGGATGTTAGTGACCATAGCTCGGCCGGAGAATCCGAGACCATCCTAGAAGGCTTACTAAGTGAGAGCGATGTTGACTCTGAAGAAGAGTTCTCTGATTCGGAATCTGAGACAGAGTCTGAATCATCAACTTCCGAGGAAGGCAGAAGGCCGCCGCTTCGGGAGAGCAAGTTGAAGGCTTTGAAGTCACTCACTGACACCGACCAAGTCGAGAGTGATGATGAGCTGATCAATGAGAAAATCCCACCCACAGAAGATGGAGAGGGAGACGAACCCAGCTCGTCTCAAGATATGGACGTTCAGAATCAAAAGTGCAAAAGTGACCCCACTCCATTAGATTCCGATGAGGAACCTTTGGCTGTGATAAAGGCTAGGATCAAAGTGAAGAAGAGTCCGTCGGTGAAGATGGAGCATAAAGCAGCAAGCTCGCCCAAGAAGACTACAGAAAATCCTCAACAAGTGCTGAACAAAGTCTTTCAAGAATCTCCAAATCCGACGCAAGATCAGATCAGTCATCTTAGAGATGAAATTTCTTGGGAAGAGGACCGTATCAAGGCTTGGTTTGAAGAGAAAAGGATGACTAAAGTGAAGAAATCGCGAACTCCTAAGAAAAGTCTCAAAATGCAGGAAGCGGAAGAAAGCCAAGAGAAGGTTGCTCCAATTCGAAGACCGTCCAGAGACAACAACAAGCCAAATGCGGTCGCGAAGAAAGACCGAAACATCAAGTCCAAGCGATATCATAGCCCAGCCATAATTCAAGTGCTGAGCACGTTCTATGAAACGGTTTCGCCTTATCCGTCCAAAGAAGACTTTCAGACTCTTTATAAGGAAACTGGGGTGGAACCAAGGCGGATTCTGAACTATTTCTCTCACCGGAGAAGGACCGAAAAACACAAAGGTATATTTGTGGAGCAACCAAAGCGAAGGTCACCCCAAAAGAAAACAATCGAGCAAGAGGAGTCTAAACATGAGGAACCAAAAGTGACCATTCCTACGCCTCAAAAGGAGAATGTTCCGGAAATTCTGCCGGAACGTGTTCCAAATGATACTCACGAGAACGGATGCATCGGCCTGGGCCACGAAAAGTGCTTGTTGTGTCCGGATTACTCGGCTAGAAGCCGAGACACCATGTACCGTCATTTCCGGCTTAGACACAAGGTGCATCCTCGATTTTGCAAACGGTGTAAGTTGGTCTTCACCAAGGTCGCGTATGAAACTCATTCTTGCAAGAACACCACGCCTTCCATTACTAGTGCTACAACCACAACTGTGAAGGTTCAGCCCAAATCCATCCCAAGTGAGGAGTCGCCAAAGCCTAAACCCAAGTTACAGTTAAAGAAGAAATCTCCCACGAAGAAGGAGCTCAATTCTCCCACCATTTTTTTCTCGCGACGCTATGGTCAATTACTCAAGAAGTTGGGGGCCAAACCGGGGAAAAATCAATGCCTGCAACAAACTGTTGCTCAGAGTAGATTTCATCGTAACGGAAAACTGGAGGTGTGTCTTGTTACGCCTGAGCAGTTTCAGGCAGTCCAAGACTTTTGCCTGGGAGAGAAAGGCAATTGGGTAAGATATTAAAATCCAAAATTCTGCACCTAATACAACTCGCTAGGCCATTGGAAGGTAATTCAATATATCAAAGCGAAGATGCACCACTCAGGAAGATGATATTCAGAGGTCAGAAAAGAAGCAGTAGATATCGAAAAAAATTAAGTTTTAATTTAGGAAAAATGCCCCAAAATGCAGTCTTGTTTCAACAGGGTAAGTTTCCTTTCACTTGAAATATTTTGGGCCACGTTTTCAAGTCGGTTTAGCTTAGAAATAAGTTAGGTCTGATTAGTGCGAATTTTTGATTAAACCTCGAAAAATTGAGATCTTTTTGGCCAAAAAAGTTTTGTTTTAAAAAGTTTCAAGGCCAACACTTTTTAATCCTCGCTCTTAATTGCGTAGATGATATCGACATCTTGGAAGCAAAATTTCATGTTGTTGTACTTCAAATTTGCAATTAATTCAAAATTTTAGCCTTAATTTGAACTTTTAAGTGTCTTTTTCATTTTCACTGACTTGAAAATACTGTTGGTTGGCGTTTCAAAAGCCTTCTCTCGTTTCAAAGTCAAAACTTTAATGGATAGAGAAGAATCGGTTAACTATCATACCTAAGCATTTGGTCACTGTTTAACTTGTTCCTACACTTTATGCAAAGCAGTTGTTGGCGTTACGGTCGCAACAATTAAAAATAAAAAGTGCTCTAAATGTCTCCTTTTCTTACAGAGACCCACTCCTCTACCGATCTGCTGTGAATGCCTTGGAACCGAGGCTAGCAATCCCAATGGAGAACACGAGTCTCTGATCTCTTGTCACGGCTGTGGGACATCTGTACATCCCTCATGTAGGGTGTACAGTAACGATTTGGTTCTACATTTCCAAGAAAATGGTTGGGTCTGTGATGAATGCAAAAATTGCCTGGTGTGTGGTCTCACACAGAAAGAGGTGGGATTAAGACCTATTACTTAGAGCTAAAGCATAATTAGTTACGAAGTATCTCCTTGTTTTCAGGAGGATCTCATCATCTGCGAGTACTGTGATCAAGGTGTCCATTACTCATGTTTGGACCCAAAACCCGAGAAGCGTCCCAAAGTGTGGGACTGCGACGATTGTCTAATAGCAAGGGGAAAACGACCAAATAACAACGTGAAGAAAAGAAAGGATGCGGATGGAGTGAATATCCGACCGACCCTCTCGGCCAGGTTAGTTGCTTCTTTCCTTTCCTAGATGGCGCTAGTGGCGTTGACGTGGAATGAAAAATTTCTCATTTGTGGAGAAAGCTATTCTCTTAACAGTGTAATTCCGATTTGGAACATGACCGTCCCCTGTCCGTTGGAATTGCTTTGAATTGACCTTTCTCATTTACACAATGAAAGTACAATCTAAATTCATTGTCTTCCACCCACGTTTGGTGCGGCTTGTTCCTGTTCTAAACGTTTTGCTACGTTTTCTCTAATAATTTACGCATTGCGCGTCAGCTGTCAGTTTTGAAAGGAACTGTCAACATGTGCCTTTTTTGCCAAGAGTTGAATCTCATGTGACATATGTTCATTCCAGTCTAACAACCCTATTAGGGGTCAACACGGATCCCATGCCCACCAAAGTGAAGGAGGAGACGATCTTGACGTCTCCAGGATCCCTCATGCTTGGACACAACAACGGTCTCACCGATGAAGAGCTCACCAAGATGCGTTTGATCGAAGGAGCTGCCGCCAAAACCGCTCTGAAGGGCACTCTCAAGAGTAGCTCCAAAGTGGATAGGGAGAAGGCCAAGTTCTTCAAACAGAGCATGTTCAACAAGCTCAATAACGGCACTGTTGGGGGTAGCAATAGTGGTAGTAATAATAGTAATAGTACCAACAATGGTGTGAGCCGATTCTCTCCGGATCAGCAACAAGAAAGTAGTGGAGTCCGGAACAAGGCCAGGAAACACTCCAAAGACAAATCACCCAAAGATGTCCCTGCCAAAGTTGCTCCCCCACCCCCCAATCTCCGAGTTGAACCCTCAAGTGATAACTTGACCTCAACCGAAGGAGATGAAAGTCATTCTGAGGAGGAAAATGATAACAAGAAGAAGTTGCCCCAAGTAAGTGAGGAAACGCCAACTCAAGCTGATAAACCCCAAATGGCCAAGAAAGGCAGACCTCGGAAAAACTCCTTGGAATTGCCTCCTAGACGGAGATCAACCCGAAACTCTGATGTGACCACAGACACCAATACCGATCAGGAGGAGGTCTTGCCCTCTAAAGATGCGCCTCTGGTCAAGGACATCCCTGAAGAGGTTCTCTACAATCCCAACTCTCTAGAGAACAAGCCCAAAGGTCTAGTGGACAGTTTGTCCAAGTATTTCACCCCGGGAATCAAGCGGACTTCCCGAACAGCCTTGAACTCCCTCATCAAACCTCATGTAGAATCAGCCAGCTCCAAGAGCGAGTCTAAACTACTTCAGAAGAGGAAACTGAAATCAGAATCCGATGACAAAGGGCTGAGTTGCTCATCAGGAGGCGAGGCTGACAAATCTGAAAGCGGCCGCAAACGCAAGATCAAGATCCGTCGATCATCCACCGCGAGCAAATCCACCCTCAAAAGCAATCAGAGCGACGGTGAAACGCCCCAAGAGCGGAAGCGACACACCTCCGCAGGTCAGAGCCAGGTCAGATCGCTCTACGACGGCCTCAGCCATTTGTACACGGACTGTGATTCCCGACTACGACATGTACCTACCACGAACTACGCCGAGAAGCGGCGGAAACAACTGGGCGAGGATGGCGTTGAAAGTGATTCTCACGTGAGTGATCGCGTCCGTAGTCCAGATGTGTCTTCCTTGTCAGGGATGAAAAGCCCACCAAGGATGGCCAGCCCACTTCGTTTGTCAGATGGGGAGAGGCCCAAAAGCGGCCTCGACGACCCACTTCTTGCGGCACTTTCCGATGACAATGACAGCGGGTCCAAAGTGGTGGCGGACATCGGCATCTCCGATAAGGATACCGCACAAACTAACCGTAAGTAGAGCGACGTTTTTCTTGACCTTTCTTTAGTTGCGTCAGGCCGTCAGCTCATGCAAACACAATTAATGGCGGGAATATCTTCTTTGAGAAGCCACGCACGAGTGCGATAACGTGATCATAGATTCAGTGGCTCGTATTAGATTGTGATGGTATCTGTCAAGGATAATCGTTTTAAGTGGATTTTGTCTCTAGATAGGCAGAATCTTATCTCTAATTTTGGGGTCTGGGAACAGTTGGTGTTCTGTAAGTTTATGAAGGCTCTGAAAAGTTTTAACAAGTTACCCAAACCTGGTGATTGGCTCAAATGTTTAATGCGATGAAGTGTTAATTACCTTTACTTCAATTGTGATGCAATTTGTCTGCGATTATTGCTGGATTTGTTTTTTTTTTGTGAATGGACAGATTCAAATACTGAGAGCTTGATTTTTTAAAAGATTTTTGAACTTTTATCTTCTTCCTCAAAAGCGGCTGAGTTGAAGTGGTGGACTCTAATAGAGCCCAGACATGATTAGGTCGCATCATATTCAAATTTGACTTGACAAGCGGAAGCTAAATTTTAGGAAGAGTTTTAGATATGATACGGATCTTTTCTCATATGACCCATGAAGTGTCTAAAATAATGACGTACAGTATGCTTACGGTTTGAATCATTTAAAATCAAGTTACGGTTTTAATCTTTAAATATTCCCCAAAGAGGGAAAATATATTTTTGTACTTAACAGAGTTAACCAGAGTTTCCAGTTTCTATGAAGCTCATGGAGCAAAGACACTTTTTTTGACTTCCTCTGTTAACAAAGGTCAAGTTCCTCTTGATAAAGCAAATTGACAGAAGATACCAAAAATGACTTTTTCCCAAGAAAACGAAGATTGGGTGAGCGGAAAATGTCAGATTCGCGCCGTCCTCCTCGCATTTTAGCCCCTTTAGCCGCGAATCTAGCTGCACTGGCTGTGACTAAGAGCGCGCCAAAAGCACCAGAAAAAGGGACGTTCACGCTTCCTGAATGAAACGCTGGAATCAAGGTGACCGATTTGAAACTCATTCATTCAGATTGCTTGTTGTTTGGAGTTAGGTTTGAAGTTTGAAAGGAGAAAATTGTCTGTTTGCAACACCAGTCTTTATATATCGAGATTTATCCTTGAAGGATAAATTGAATTGCAACAAAGTTATTCTGTGGAGGAGATCATCAAATGTCTAGAATTTTTATGCAATTTTAATGTGACATTGAAGAATATTTTGCATAGGTTGTGGTCTGGTAGAGGTAAATGTAGGAGAAAAAGTAGAAAATAAATTTTGTCAAGTGATTAGAATGGAATTAAGGCACTCTTCTTAGAATAGAAAGACTGAACAAAGCTAGTTAGCCTAAAGAACATTTTATTCAGTTCATAATTAGATTCTGGTTTCTTAACCAAAAGGGGCGGTATGTCATTTTTAAGCAAATATTACCCAATGTAAGTGCACTTTGTGCTCCTATGGGGTAAGTTTTTTGGGGGAAATTTGAGTACGAGAAAAGGTTAAAAAGATTGCAACTTTAAGGAAGGCACAGCATGGAGTAAAATTACAGTTCATTTGACAGTTTAATTCTTATCTTGATCCATTGTGCTCAAAAGATTTGGTTGATGTATTTGCCCCGTAATTTAAGAAAAATAAGTGAATTGTAAAAGCGTGCAGTTTTTGAAGCACAAACTTACATTTCATTCTACCTTAGTTTTTTTAAACGCTCTTCTTTGTTACGAAAGTACCCTTTCCGCTTGCTTTACATTGCACGGAAAAACGTCATGAGTTTTTAATTCCTGTTTCCATTAAATATGTTCTTAACAGAGAATCAGGTGAATCCATTCAGAACATCAACTTCAAACTAAATTATAAATAGGGACAGGAAGTTTAGACGAATAAAACTGTCAAAATAGACGAAAAAAGACGAATAAAAGTACCTGATTAGACGAATAAAGACGAATAAAATTGCCCGATAAGACGAAAAAAGACGAATAAAAGGCTACATTAGACGAAAAAAGACGAAAAAAACTAACTTACACGACAAAAAAGACTAATGAATTGCCGGTCACGAGGATAAAAAGAGGATTAAAACTGCTGCCCATGAAGTAGACCTAATGTGTGGCCCAATAGAGGACATTAAACCAAGCTTGAAAAATTCACCAATAGATGGGAAGGTTGGGCCAGTAAAGAGAAAAGACTAGAGATCTAGAAAAGACTTGTGAGCTTAGTGCTTAGTACTTGGCCACTCTTTCACGCCGTCTATTGGCAAATTTTTCAAGCTTGGTTTAAAATCCTCTATTGAGGGGAACAGCTACCCCCTTGTGCAAAACGGCAAAATCTATAAAATTAACTAACGGAAAAGTGCCAAATGATCAAGAAATGGTCAATGGTCAACCGTCCTTATTTCAACATTTTCAATAGAGTAATATTTAGCAGCAGGTTTGCTGACACATTAGTTGTTTGCATAGTCAGATAGCCTTTCATTCCAATAGTGGTGACCTTTTCTTTCTGCGTCTGTCAGGAAACTCTACAAGTTAAAATACAAGTGTGGATCATATTTTGCTCGTGCAATAACGCAACTGAAAATCAAACTATTACTTTGGCCCAAGTTTTGGAGTTGAACTTTTTTAAAAAGTGTCTATTTGCTTTTAAATTTGAGAAAAAAAACCAAAAAATCAATTTTTTGACTAATTAGACGAAAAAAGTTGAGGGTAATTGCCGGATTAGACGAAAAAAGACGAATAAAATCCAAATTAGACGAATAAATTTATCGCGACGAATAAGAGTAAAAAAGACGAATAAAGACGAAAAAAGACGAATAAGTTTATTCGTCTAAAGTTCCTGTCCCTAATTATAAATCTCTAAAGGAAGCTCCGCTCGTTTTTAAGTTTTTGAATCGCCATCACCCTGAAATCATTTTCATGTTGTCAACAGCATTGTTACAACAACTGATTGTAGTGAAGAGAGCCCTTTCATGGCTATCCAAGTGCCTTCAAGACTTTTTGCATTGTAAAACCCATCCCATCCAGACGATTTCGTGGGCGGGACGTCCATCGTCCCGCCCCAAACAGGATGAGGCGGGGCTTGAGATTGACTCAAGCGTCCAAACCCATTTATAACGAGGATCAATTGGAAAACGAGGTGTTTCAAGGTCCTGATCAAGCTGTTAAAGAGGTTCGGGTTATTCGAAAGAGTCTCCTTGCTCCAGAAAAAACCGTGATTGAATCCTCGGATGATGAACTCATCCCGATTCAACCGAGATCGCCAGGTAGATTGAGAAATTTTACTAATCTAATTGAGGACAGGTATCATGATAAAAAGAAATATTGGACAAACAATTGGCAAAAACAAGGGTTTGCGTTTGTTATCCTAAAAAAACGCGCTTGATCAAGCTTGTTTTGATGTTCAATTGAGATGAGGACAAGTTGCAAAGCATTCCAGTGTGGTCAGTCTGTTCAAATGAAAACAAGAAATACTGTTCTCGGGTCACAGCTGACCTTTGTTTGCAGTTTTACTGATTTGATGGGAATCCTTTACAAAAATGGTTGTAGGATGTCTACTGTATCTCTTTCCTCTGAGAAAAAAGACACTATTCTAAATAAATCACAACCCAACCCTGTGCCCTTCAACTACAATATGATGTCCGTTACGCTATTATCTTGCCAATTATTAGTGTTTTTTTTTATTTCCTCTCTTGCTCAGTGCTTCTTTTTTTCTTCACCTTCAAGCTTATTGCCCAAGTTGGTTATTGATATGTCAAACATGTTTTAAGCAATGAGCATAAAATTAATTATTTTGTTAACATAAAGAAATAATTATAAATGAATGGTATAAGAGTAAGGTAATAAGGTAATACTCTAAAATGTCCAACCAAAAAATGAGGTGAAGTCAAAAGCCGCAATTTTTTCCAATTGGTAAAAATGCTTCAACAGTTCTTAAGCCTTAAATTCATAGCTCTCAAACATTTCATGCCTTAATAAATGAAAGTGGAAATCAGAAGGATTTTCTCCACTCTTAACTTTGTCCACAAAAAATGAGGAAAAGATGGTATTTTTTGTTGTTACAATGGTGTAACGAAACCAAATCGTAAATAGAGTTCTAGGATGATGCTGATCAAGAAAACCTATTAAAAATCAATTTTAAGACCTCATACTAAACAAATCCTTTGCTTGATTTTCAGAGAAAGGCAAGAAGAAGAAAGGCTCTTTGGATGATGGAGGCGGTCCTTTGCAGTTACCGAGTGGTGTCACAGAGCGAGATGTGGCCTTATTCACGAAATCGCAAGGCAAAGCCAAGCGATTTCTGGAGAAGGAGCAAAACGCCTCACTCACCCAAGACATCTCCACCCACAAAACTGGCGGACCTGAACACGGTGTGCCTTCACAGGTAAAAAGATATGTCTGTTTTTTCACAATAGACAACTCTTGCGAGTATTGTGGGGCTCAATGAAATCAAACCAATGTTGGGGAAAGGGAAAGGTCATTAATTATTAGATCGAGAGTCTGACGACTGGTCAAATGGACCACTCACCACATCTAATATCTGATGATTAGGGACGGGCAGAAAGTGTAAATAATCTTACCCTTTTAGTTACCAAAAGTTGCAAAAAATATGCCCAAAAGTGCAAAACAAAGTGCAGAAAAATGTTGAAAGTGCAAATAAATGTCAAAAAAGAGCAAATAAATGTCACAAAAAGAGCAAATAAATGTCAAAAAGAGCAAAAAAGTGTCAAAAAGAACAAATAAATGCCAAAAAGAGCAAATAAATGTCACAAAAAGAGCAAATAACTTGCATTTGGACCTAAAACGTCATTCATGGAGTACCCACGGCTCCTAATTGAGCAGGAGAAGTCATTTACAAGTTATAAAGACATTTGAGACGAGTTTGAGGTGAGGAGACAATACCGCACAAGTAATAGAGTTCTATTAATTAGGTCACTAGCAAAAAGGATGTAAAGTCATGAAAAATACTTTAGTCAACAATCTTCTGAATTCTTCATTCCTAAGGTGGTCTCATGGATCACCTAAAATAAAAAAAAAGTACCTAAAATATTGTCGAATTATATTTAGCAATTGTTTTATATGGCTTTACATCACTCCGTTTTTGTCCTTCAAGTTGTTCAAAAATAGACATTGAAAATTGAACAGAAAAATACCCACGTGTCCCTAACAATTGCATCAAAGAAAATAGTCAAAAATGTGTTTTAAGCATGTTTTTAGTGACATTACTTCAATATTTGGCCCATGGCCTAATTACTAGAACTCAATTTCAAATGTGGCATTCATTGTCTCTTCACATCTATATTGTTTGTAGATCCTTCCATTATCATAACATGAGTTTCTTTAGATTTCCTATATGTTGGTTGCATGCAATGAGATTCTTTTGTCTAATCTTTAGTTTAGTAAACAGGATGTTACAGTTAAAGCCAAGATGGTGAATAAAGTGTGAGGTTTGCGTCTGAAATGCCCATATTTCTTCAAGGTGCCAAGAATGGTTGACTGCAAATGCAAGCTTTTTCGACTAGTTCAAAATTTGATCTTGAAACTAAAAATTCTTTCAAAAGCCACTACATTTTCTAAACAATTTGTCAATTTTGGGCAAAAACGTAAATAAAAAGTGCAAATAAAGGTGAAAAGTGCAAAAGTGCAGAAAAATGGGTTTATGTTACCAAAAACCTTTTTACACTATTTGCCCGTCCCTACTGATGATTCTTCCCTCTTCCGAACGTTGATTTTTTTCAACAAAGATAATTAAGGGTAAATTGAAATTAAGTATGACATGGGTGGATTGACAGGATTGTGTGGTATCTGGACATTGGCACCCTTTTATTGTAAAGCCTTGCAAACCAGGAAATTTAGGTCTTTTCTAAGGATTTCGTCGAATCGGAGCCACATGTTCTTAATAATCCTGAAGAGTAGAGATCATATATGCAAAGACACGCAGATTTGGTTGATAGGTTGGAATGTCAAGAGGTTCAATTAGAAACTCTCAGATGTGAGAGATGTTTTTCAAATTACTTATTTTTGCACCTTTCTATACCTCCCTTAATTATCTGATCTGCTTTGAATGATTTAAGTTTCAAGTTAAGTTTTGTTCATCCAATCACCATTGACACTGAATGATATACTAAACCCTCTCACATTTGTCACAAAAATATGATATTTTTTATTTTTTTCATTACTGACTAGCTCCTAGAGTTCTGAGTAAACATTCAGCCTGGAACTGAAAAAACGTGACCCAAACTCAGTGTATCCATAACTGATTTCCATCTTCTACTTGTTTTCCTTATTTAGGTGGCTGTGCCGCATCTGAGCTCATCTTCACCGGGTTCTTCAGCCAGATCTCCGTTGTCGATCCAATTTGGCAAGTTCGAGATCAGCACTTGGTATTCTTCACCTTATCCTCACGAGTATGCTCGTCTTCCCAAGTTGTACTTGTGCGAATTCTGTCTCAAGTACATGAAATCGCGCCCAATATTGCTGCGTCACGTGCACAAATGTCAGTGGCGCCATCCACCGGGCACGGAGATCTATCGTAAGGACAATCTCTCCGTGTTTGAGGTGGATGGGAACACGAATAAGATCTATTGTCAGAACCTGTGTCTCTTGGTCAAGTTGTTCCTGGACCACAAGACGCTGTACTACGATGTGGAGCCGTTTCTGTTCTACATCTTGACCAAGAACGATGAGAAGGGCTGCCATTTGGTGGGGTATTTCTCCAAGGAGAAGCACTGCGCTCAAAAGTACAATGTCAGTTGCATCATGACCCTGCCCAATTATCAACGAAGAGGCTACGGAAGACTCCTCATCGACTTTAGTAAGTGTAGAAAAATAGGAGGCGAAATCAGAGCCATTCAAGTTAAGAGTACGCGCATTTGGATGTTTTATGTATACCAGTCTTTGCTTGGCCAAGAAGCACTGAATGTCTTGGAGTGGGAGGCTATCGATAAGAATATATGTATAAAGATATACATATTTTTTTCAAATAGCATCCAGTCGATCATGTTTTTCCGAAAATGAGATCTGGCTAGATAATGTATTTCAATTTTTAGTCAAATTAATGCTTTGTCAAAGCTCACTCCGTAACCCTACACAGATTGAATAAGTATAAAATCAGGAAAATAATTTACCTGACAAGGACGAGCTTTAGTTTTGTTTTATTCTCTTCAATTCATAAGTTTGAGAGGGCTTAACGAGTAAAAATTCAATCACTTTTCTCTACCTAACCCAAGCCAGGTCTTATTAGATTGCACTGAAAGTCTTTTTGCTAGCCAGCCACTCCAGGAAATTCAGTGCTTCTTGGCTTGGCACAAAAGAACAAAATTCAAAAAATGGGACCTATAAAACATGTAGAATAAGTGCAAGAGTTCATAAAATGCTGATGGCTATGTTCTTGTGATAAAGTAAAATGTGAAAATTATTCAAGTAAATAAAGGTAAATGGTGGATCTTTTTGCCTGTGAATTGATCTTTAAAATGACCTCCGTCCGTAATATGTTAAAGTTTGTAAAATCAACAATTTAGAACCATTCAAGAGCAATTAAAAAGTTTGAAATATGAATATTATTAAATTTGATGAATCAAGAATCAAATCATGTTTTTGAAAAATTTCACTGTTTTAAAAAAACTATAAATAAGCAACATTATTTTGAAATACCTTTCATCAGAGAAGTAGCTTTAACAATCAACATTGGTTTTTCATTTACTTATTGTCCTTTTTGTCTCTTTTTCCCATTAGGTTACCTGTTATCCAAGGCCGAGAAGCAAGCGGGCACTCCAGAAAAGCCTCTCTCAGATTTAGGCCGTGTATCCTACCATTCGTACTGGAAATCTGTGATCCTCGAATACCTCCATGCTCACCGCAAGATGAGCGAGATCTCTGTCCAAGGCATTCATGCCGAAACCAGTCTTCATCCTCACGACATCGTGCTCACTTTCATGCTCCTCGGATTCATTCGCAAGAGCGTCGACAACCAGTTCATCCTCACCATGGATTGGTCCAAGGTCGACCAGCACATGGACAGACTCAAACAGGCCTTGGACAAAGGCACCAGAGTCAATCTGGACCCTGATGCTCTGCGATGGACACCCATCATCAGTGGACAAGATCTCTATAGGAGTCCCTTCAAGAGCTTTGGAGGACCTTCGTCGCCACCGCCAAATAACAAGAGACGGAGGAGACTCTCAATGAGTCGAGATCTCAGTACAGACACGGACTCGGATCAGGAGCATCCAGAGGATGAGAAGAAGCCTTTGGATCAGCCTTCACAACAGAAAAAGAAGCCAAGAAAGGCGATGGCGTCAACCAATAAATCAACTAGTCATTCGGGGGAATATAAAGGGCAGGCTGGTGGGGCGTTACATAACATCATATCTCGGAAACGCAATAACAAGAAACAGCATCTGAAGCACTCTCTCACACCCAAAGAGGAACCAGAGGCTGTGGGATCGCCGGCGAGCACCAAGAATCACTCCAACAGCTCATCCAAGAAGGCCCTCGGCAAGAGTTCGGAAACGGACAATGAGGATGCCGATGTCGAGGATGAACTGGACGAGGTGGACCAACAACCAGACAACAACCACCGCGTCGTGAACGCCGCTGCAGCGATCTCCAAGAACCCCAATCACAAAACGAATACGACTAGTGACTTGACGTTGAAGCGTATGATACGCAAGGCGAATAACCATCACCATCACAACAATCAATCAAACCACTTGAACCACTCCCAAAGGAGTCTGAATCAAGAGGATGCGGCCATTCTCATGGAGGAAACGCGCAAATTCCGCAGAGCGGCTGCCAATCGCGCCAGTGACAGAATCAGTAAAGACCTCCAACAGCGGTCGCTTTCAGAGGAAGAGATTGCCAAAGAGGACCCAGAGGAACCTCCTGAGCCAGAGGCTGAGAAGGAGAACATTGTAGTGGTGCCAACCCCCAAGGAGAAGGACAAGGAGAAAGAACGCAAACCGTTGTCTTGGCCAGAGCAATTGGCAAGGATCAAGGCACGCAGTGCCCCAAGTCGAGGATCTGAAGACTCTTTGGACTCTGTGGACCTTCCTATTGAGTCACCTGTGAGGAAGAAGCAGAAACCAAATCCTGTGGAGACTGAGGAAGAGATTCCTGCCAAAAAGACCAAGAAACCGGATGAAGGGAAGAAGACCAAGATTAAGAAAAGGTAATGTTGACTAGGTTTTGTAGAGTTGAGTTTATTTTCTTGCGTTGCTTCTCTCGCAACCTCCGTACAGTAACTTTGCTGGGTAATATAAAGAGATGGAAGACAAAGTAATAACATACATTTGGCGTGTTTTTTGGGGGGGTGAGACTCTTTCATGATCATTTGTTTGTTCTTGCTTTTAGGGAATCCAATTCTGAGGAGCTTCCACCACTCCTGGAACCGCAGGTTATCATCCCGTCAATCAAGAAGAAGACTTCTGAAAAGGTGAGTGCACATGAAACAAAAGTTGTTGTTTGGTTTTTACCAACGCTTTTTGCTCGAATCTGCCACAAGAGTTGTTGACCCCCATTTTGCTCACTCATACAAACCGGAAAACCCAGTCAGATCATACCAAAAAATCATTTCCCTTATTTCCTCTAATGGTAGTCAAACTGTTCTTTTTCTTCCTATCGGCAAATGTCTTATAAAATACCACCTTTCGTAGATTTTACATTTCTTTTACAAATGAGATGCTTGATTTGGTGGCAGAGATATGTTTTGAATATCCTTCAGGTTTTTTTTTTAAATATTCTTCCGTAAGTTATTTTACTAGGTTCAAGGCAATCTTTCTGTTTAGAATATCAGATGTACACCAAAGATACTGACAAAGTG
Source organism: Tigriopus japonicus (assembly GCA_010645155.1). Lineage (NCBI taxonomy): Eukaryota > Metazoa > Arthropoda > Copepoda > Harpacticoida > Harpacticidae > Tigriopus > Tigriopus japonicus. Next base: position 13,876,693 of record CM021312.1, on the reverse strand, counting down.
TTCTGACCCTGTAGGAAATAAAGGCTGAACTTCATAATTGGACATTTATTGATTCAAAAGAGTTTCTCCGAGACCTTCACCTCATTTCTCGCTCCTGTGACGTCACTGTACGTTGGGGAAAAAGTTTCATGATGCTCTTATTATTCGATTAAGAAGGGAACACACCACCTCCTGAAATAATCTTTTGCTCCAACCAAATGATCTTGGGCTCACAAAGATTATCCCTTGTTTGATTCACATTCTACCAACATATCAAACAATAATAGAGGGCGGTGACAGTACTAAATGCTTTAATGGGAACTTATGATGTCTTGGCTGGATACTCACTAATGGAAATATTTCCGCTTGACTTGACGTCATAAGTACTACGGGGAAACATGTACCCACCCAATGTCAAAATGCCTATTATCCAAATGGTATATTCGTGGGCTCTCTTGGCCTTCAGCAAACAACAAGACAGGTCTTTGTTGTTCCAATTTCTTGAGATGAATCCATTTTGTTGCAGGCTCAATCATCCGGTAAAGACACCACATCATCCTCATCTTCATGGCTCAAAGGTCTCCAAGAGCGACAAAGCAATGGAAAGAAGGCCAAGGACTCGTCTTCTCCATCTTCTTCCATATCCACTCATGTGGCTATTACGACGCCTCCAAGCGTTTCAAAAGGTCAATTGGTCACTCCCAAATTGAGTTCGAAATCCTTGGCCACAAAGGAGAAAGAAAGAGTCAAACAAATGAGCATCATGGCGTATGTCAAAAAGAAGAAAGAGGACTCACTCAAGGCTTCTGTGGAACCCAATGGTGACACTCAGAGTGGTGAAGATCAATTGCCAGAAGCTGGACAGGTCATCAACTCAGAAGCCACTTTCAATGCCAATAAAAACTACCTGAAAGCATTTGAAACGTTTGTCGAGAAAGACGACGATAAACCTGTGGAATCTAAGATCAGCAAAGAGGAGAAAAAGGATGCCAAAATCAAGAAGAAAAGGGAACCCAATCTTCCGATTGAAAGTGCTCCCGAGGTGAAAAAGGATGTTAAATCAAAGAAGAAAGACTCGACCAATAAGCAAGATGACAATAAGAAGGACTCTAAATTGAAGAAGAAGGAGGAGAAAAAGGATGTCAAAACGAAGAAAAAAGAAGAGGGAGAGGATGTCAAACCAAAGAGGAAAGATTCCATGAAAGAAGACAAGAAGGATCTGATAATTGGAACAAAAGATGCGGAAGAGAATGTGGAAATCAAGGATCAAGCCACGACTCATGAAAAAGAAGAGGCTAAAGTGGAAGAGGAGGCCAAATCTAATGGCGAACTTCCTACTGAAGAGCAAGAGACCAAAACTGATGAGAAAGAGAAGATCCCAGAAGAGCCTGAACCTCCAAAACCGGAAAAAGAAAAGGAAAGTCCTGATCCAAAGAAGGCTTACATCCGGAGACAAGCGGAACAAGAGGAATTGGAGAAACAGAAACAAGCTGAGGAACCTCAAGCAACACCAAAGCCGAAAGTCTCACCCGAAGATCAACCAGTTGCCAAGAAACCAAAAATCAGCGTTGAAGATCCCAAAGAGGCTGTGAATGGTGGTACCGAATCCAAAGGCGAGAAGGACACCGAGTTGTTTGAGAACATGGGCTACGTCTCCGGGGATGATGCCAGCAACTACTCTGATGATCATTTCTCCAAGAGTGACGTGCATGACAAGCCTTTACCGGCTCCTAAACCGGTAATGAAGGACGAAGAAGATGCGCCAACCAGTCCTTCAGGAGCAACAAGTAGTAAGAGTCCGCCTGTGGTGTTGTTATCTCGAAATGTAGCAGAGATTGTTCCAGTTGATGAGGAACCATTGCCCTCCAAAAGTGCAACCACTGAAGTGGAAACGCCACATGTCATTGAGAAAGACTCCATGGAAACGCAAAGTAAAATGGAGCAAGATAAGGCTGTGTATAGTCCGTCAGTTCAAGAAGAGATCAACGCTCTTAAGAGTGTTGGACATGAGACTCCTCAAGTGCAGACCACAGAGAGCATGGATACCACTGGGAATATGTTGCTGACGAGCTACAATCCCCAACAGGATTGCTCAAAGACTGCAGACGCCTCTGCCAATATCTTTGAGCTCAGTAAGGCTCCGGGTTCCCAAGAGATGGGGCCATCTTTGGGGGTATATACCCCAGATAGCGCGACCAATTCCGTCCATTCCATTCATGGGAGCTATAGTAATTCAAATGACTTGCCCGATGGTTCAGTTCACAATGTCATGGAGTCACCCAACTCCATTTCAAGTGTTGATATGAATAGTCAACATGGCAATACCATGGATGGGAGCACTCCCCAGCAATCTCTTTCTCAACAACAACAGCAGCAGCAACAACAACAACAACAACCGCAAATGACGCCACAACAACATATGAGCCAAAGCACACATTCCACTCCTCAACATCAGACCAATTATGACCAGAGCGGGAATCACATGGGGCACATGGTATCGGTTGCAGCTGCAGCACAGTCCCCACATCACCCTCCAAGTATTCCTAGCCAATCTCCCCATAGTCAACATATGACATCCCCTCATCCACAACCCAGCCCACATGCCGGAAGCCAACAAACAAGTCCACACCCAATGAGCATAACACCGGGAGCAAACTCCCCTTATGCAGCTGTGCCTCAGCCCAGTCCCCAGCCTGGCACCCCGGCGCCCACTCCCAACCCTAGCAACACTTTGGGTCCCAATAATACCCCGAGGCAAGCCACTCGTAGCCCTGCTCATCCTCCGTCCTCTGCCCATGCAAACTTGCAGCAATCTGCTGCAGCCACCCAACATCTGCAGAATATGTCCAGGTTTTACGGCAACTACCCCATGCATCATCCTGCAATGGGGATGCATCAATCGGGACACCTGAACCACCATGGTAACTTCCAGGGAATGCCACCCATGTTCCCACATGCTGGTATGTTCCATGGGGCTTCCGCCGCAGCCAACATGGGATTGGCAGCCATGCAGCAGCAACATCAACCACAATCCCAACAGACTGCACAAGTCTGTCCATCAAGTGGATCTGGGCCTTCTCACAAAAGAACCGAGCACGCAACATCTCAGCGGAACACGTCAGCAGCATCACCATCCACAGCACCCAACAGTTACTATGCTGCCAATCACACTTCCTCCCCTCATTCAAGTGGATCCACAGCAGGTTCCAATCAGCCTCGAGGAGGTCAAGCCGGGTCTTTAGCCAAGCTTCAACAGCTTACCAATGGACTTGACCTCCCTGGGCTGACCGGCGCAGTCCCTCATCTTCAGCCTCCTTCAGCCTCAGGGTCAGCTCGAAGCTCAGGCAAGCAACCTCGCATCACTTTACCTGCAGCCTCAGCCTACCCACCCTATCCTGGACCACCTTCTCACCCTCATGCAGCTGCTGCCAGAACTGCAGCGCATCATAGCCGGCAGAACCCTGCCGCAAACCTGATGCAATCCTACAGTCAGAACCACATGCTGAACTCGTATGCTCAGGCTCAGTACAACTTGATGCAACAGTTCCCCATGAATATGAACATGTACCATCATCATGCGGCAGCCGCTGAGCACCAAAGGACATCTGCTGGCACACCGCATCCCGGGGCTGCAGGCACAGGTCAGAATCCAGGACCACATCATCACCACCATCACATGTATCCAAGCTACCCGGGATATTTGAACTATCGGTGAAATCAACAACTATTAGTGACTTAGTACAAATTATAATATCTTTTGATAAAGCTACCCCCCACAAATCTCCCCTCCAACCCTGTTCGTTAAAGAATATTTGCGGGTTGTTTCATCTGTTTCAAAATCTGATTCTGTTTTTCACCCGCCCATTTTTGCCCCAACTCCCAAGCTAAACTCCCTTGAGCATTTAAGTATTTTGTTGTCCATTTTTTTTTCTCGGGAGCTAATAAAGCTGTTAATATCGTGAAAACTGGATCCATGGTTATTTTTAGATTTTGGAGAAGGAACTTTTTCGTCCCGCAGAAATGAGGCAAGCGAGCTTTTATCTAAAATTGCGTTGCCATAATTCATGAGACCTAAGATAGTTTGAACTTCAAATGGAGCGGAGAAAGTCATCAAACAATTCTTTTTGATTAAGAAAGTATCTCGTCTTCCTACCAGGAAATACGCTCGATAGCCAGTCATTTTCCTGGATCAAAACGAAGTCAACTATCAAGAATATGTATTTCAGGAATGACGCGTGAGTTTCAGATCCCAATGTTCACGGCTATTGATTCCTTCGTCTTCTTTTGGGATCAATGAAAATATTATTCCATTTTGTTGACTTAACGATGCTTTTGTGTTTAGATGTTTCTGAAATTTGACCATATATGTACATACCGGATACAACCAATATTGATTAAGCTTATTAGGCTGAGGGTGCTGTTGATAAAACCGCAAATTTCTGTCAAAATATGATTGAAGTAAGAGTCTTCAGTACAAAATTTAAGCATTTACCTATAGGCATTTGAAAATTCTTCCACTTTCATGGTTTGTGCATGAGTCAGACTTGTATCAATCACTTTTATAATGTAGTTTATTACCGTCACTTTTAAAATGTAATCAATTACCGTCACTTTTAAAATATATTTGATTACTATCACTTCTAAAATGTAATCAATTACATTCACTTTTAAAATGCTATTAATTACCATCACTTTAGTCTTTTTCAAGTAGTTGGAGTAGAATGTACTGTAATTAGTTACAATTTCTCAGTTGCATTATTTTTCAAACCAAATTTTTGAACTCCTTTATATTAAAAGTGTAGTTTAATAATAAGTTTTATTGCGACTCACGGCCATGGTTTATAAAAATATTGGATATATATATATATGTGTTATTATATAAGTTTTCATATTTATAACATTATAATATCATTTATAACAACTCCAGTCACTTTGATTCAAAGGTAATTAATAGCAATTAGAACTACTTCGAAATGTAAATGCTATTATCTTATCATAATTTCAATTACAATTAAATCACGGGTCTGGTATGAATCATGTGGTTGCATGCTTTTCAAGAAAAAAAACGATGTTTAGGACCCAATATTTGAATACCCTCTTGATATACTAACAACTGGAATAATGAATATGCCGAATGAGCATATTCTTATCTCTGATTGTTTTACTTGGATATTTTTGGACACTCTGTATCAACTGAATGAAGGAGAATGGTCATTTACAACCTTATCTATTAATAAATACTCAATCACCCTCATCTACTTCCTTGACTTTTTCCGAGTAGCAACGTGTATTCCTTCAAAAGTGTGAATGAAGGCTTGAAAAACTGTCATTATTACTGAGCTTCAATTTCGTCACAACCCTCAGTTCATTGACGTTGTCTGACATGAGAATCCATTCTTTGGAAAAGCAATGCCATGATGCATATTCAGTTTAAGCACTTGTAGCAACCAATTTAGGGTGACTAAAACCACCATAACTACAACGTAGGACCACTTTTGCAAAATTCTGGGACTCCCAATGATCTTGTTTGGCATCGAGTGGAAACAAGGCGACTCAAAATGAAGAGTCGTTTGTCCTAGATACGTTTACCCCTCCCAAAGGTCCACTACATACATCACAGATCCAATGGAGTGCGCGAGGCAGTGTAATCTCGATTTATTTGCTTTTCATTCGGGTAATTGTGAACCAGGAATGGTGTCATTTTGATGTTGCGGGTAATTTTGGATCATGTTGTTTTAGGTTAATGACGAGCTGAAAATATGTTACCAATGCCATGAAAGAAAACAAGCACAAAGCTTCATCAAAATTTAATTGAGCTTTGAGCTTGGTTCTCAGTGTTCGGCCCATTAAAAAGACTCATTTCACTGAGCCATGTTTGCCCAATAACTTGCCGGATGAGAACCAGCGTGGGAAGAGTGAAACCTCCAAAGTCAGTTTTGGTCATAGATTTGAGCAGAGCTTATTTTCTGGCATAAGCGCATTTTGCTTCAGTGTGAAATGTCATTCTTGAAAAGACCTCTTAAGGCAAAGGGATAGTAATTATTACTGTGCAAAAACCTAGCCAAAAGGGGGATATCTGGTGTCATTTTTAATAATTTCTTATTGTGAATGAGGTCGCAGGTTCAATTCTCCTCCCAAACCTTTCTCAGGGAAACTTCCAAATGCTAATCCACACACACAAATGGAAAACTAATGCTGGACATTAAATTGCCAAAAGGAAATAGTGGATGATGTGATATTTGGCTTCACCAACAGAGTAAGGATCGAACCACCATCCCTAACATCCATAAGCTAAAAAATGCAACAAAATATATTTTGGTGCAATTCTGTCTTTCAAAGAGGTGTGCAGTAACTGAACAAACAGAAACTTTGTTTTTCTAGTTCTCAGCCTATATAAACATATAAGTAAAAATATGTAAATAATTGAAACAAATTTGATCTGGAAATGAATTTTTGAATTAGTATTTTTGGCTAAAAAGCTTAAATTGTGTTGGTACTTTCATTATTTGAATTGACCCAGTGTTTAATTGTACTTTGACCTTCTTCGAGCTTTTGACAATTGCGGAGATTATCAATATAAATCAATCAAATAAGCACGTGCTTACTTGGATGAATAGATTAAGATGATAATTACCAAATCACAACAATTCTCCTAAATATTGTCAACCTATTTCTATGAATAATGAAACTTGATGCTAGTAGAGTTTTACTCACACATAAACCCATGGCAGTTACTTTAAAAATGTAATTAATTGAATTCAAAAGAATCATAATCATGTTATTTAAAAAACATTGAAAAAGTGTGCAAACAAATCCATGACGCCTGTTTCAGAAAGGGCAGAAAAATATTATCTTACCTTAATTACAGTACATAAAAAACAGTTCAAGTAATGTTGCGACCAAATAAAATGTTGCCCCCTTTTTACCTAGACTTTATGTCTCTTTAGTTTCTGGAAATCTGGCTGTTGTAATTTTTGACCCAATAACTAAAAAGGGCCAATGAGGCAAGACTTGGCCCAAATATATTATTTAGTTACACCAGTGATGTGAAGAAGCTAATTCAAATAATTCAATAATTCACATTCCATATTTGAATCGTTTGGTCAAATATTTACTCCACATTGGTGGCCAACAACACCATCAGCTTATAAATGACGGCTTAGATTTCATGTTCTGTGGCCTTCTATCACCCATATAAACTGGTCAAAGATTGACCAGATTTTTGTTTTTGCTGAAAATGTAATAGTCCCCCATCCTCTCTACGTATCTCTTTGGTCATGGTGGGAAAATTCATTGGCCATGAGAACTATTAGTTGTGGCCAGTGAGCGGGATCTTGCTTCCATAGGGCTCAAAAAGTGGGGATTTCCGGGAATGAGTCTCATAAGTTTATTAGGTGTTGGCTAGAGACTCACAAGGGGGTCATGCTTTGAAGATTAGTTACTCGGGCATTCATTGAAAGTTGACTTTCCTAAGGATTTGAGGTATGCCTTAATGAATATTACTGTTCGTCAATTCCACTGCCTTCAGTTTCTAATATAGGTTTCGTCTGTGACATTTGTCACGGTTGATAACTTCCTGAAACTTCAATTCAGGAAGTCAAGTCAAAAGAAATGATGGCATTGACTCTCTTGTCAGGATCACTCTCGGTTCACTTTCTTTAAAACACCTAGTTAATGTTAGAAAGCAAAGTAACGAGAACAAGCTTGGAATACAGCTCTTATTAAACATGAATAGGATCCGCAGTTAATACTCATTTTTCAACACGTTGCGGACCATGGCTCTCCCCTGATGAGTTGTTCCAAGAAGCACTTTGCGGTTCCTGATAGCCTCTAGAATAAGATGTTTAAGGGCAGACGTTTTTGGATCAAACGTATAGGTGAGACAACTCAAGCACGCCTGGATTGGAAACGGTTTGTAGGCATGAGCAAAACATCGGGTTTATTTTTCAGATTCGTAGAGTGTGCAAAAAAATCATTTTAAGTCCAAAAGTCCGAAAACAACCTTTAAAAAAGCGCTAATGCCTAAAAACTCCCCAAGAAGCTTGAAATGACCAAGTTGTATTTCTCCTATCCCTATTAATCATAGACTATCTTATGCGCGCCATTATTTGTGTCGAAAACACGCAACCTTGTCCTTTTGGAAGGTCACTTTTTCCTCTTCAACTTCAAAAGAAATATTTTGATTTTAAGAAGCTAAACCAAAACAGCCCAATTTTTTTGTTTTGGCTTAGTCATGCTTACTGAAACCAATAGCTGACATGTCTAATAAACAAAAAATAATAATAACAAACTTAAATTTCCAACTTTGGAATATGAAATTACCCAACTTGGAACACATGACCACTATTAATCTCAAGGCAAATTATGCAGTTATTTATTTTTATACTCAACTGCTTTTGGTCTATCACTACTAGTGGGGAATAACAGATGGGTTCCGCTCCAGAACATTTGAGTATTCCTCCTTTTTCGCCGATTCCTCGTGGCCTTCCCCCAATCGTCTCTTCCCCTTAGTTTGAGGTAAAGAAGGACAAGATGGGTGAGTGCAATGCATGATGTAGAAAGGTCCGCGTCTTCAACGAGTGAGGGAAAAGCCGTCGCTTCAATGCCATCTTAAAACACCTTTCAGTAGGGATTGAGTTCAAGGTGAGACCAGATCCAACCAATACATTCTGATAACTCTAAAACAAACGAAAAAGCGTAAGTAACCAAATCATACATACCCAACTAAATCTGTATGGCCTTAAACTGAACTCCTCCCTGGTAGATTTGATTGTGAGCCTAGTTCTCCGAGACATGAAGAGCTCATGGATCCGTTCCATGGCCTTTATTGTGGTTGTTCTTGCCAATCTGCTTCAACCTTCGCTCCAAAATCCCGAGGCCTTGATCACAAGTCTGAGCCAACTTCCACAAACGGATCAGTTGGATTGGGTCTTGCGCTATTTGGAGGAGAACTCGGTAAGAGGATTCCGGGTCCAACTTTGGAACCAACGTGAAACAGATATTGGATGGTGTAAAAAGAAAGACTTGTCAATGTAATCCGATTAAAATTTGTTTCAAATCGTGCTTTAAAAAAAAAAAACGAAGGCCTTTTAAAGCGTTTATGGATTGGTGTTGAGAATGTTGGGTTCAGTTTCGATTTACAGGGTAGCTGATAAGTCTGGAACCGCAGTTTTTGCTATGTAGATCGTTCATTTAAAAAAAATAGCATTTATAATTTGTCACAACAAACGCAAAACTGTTGGAAAAGAGCCGTGTTAAACACATAAAAATTGGACACATTTGTGGAAACACTGACGTACGTGTAACATACACAAACTGTTCACAAATTAATGCCAATAATATCTCAAGGGTATTCTTTAGAGCCTCAATATTCATGCAGAACTTTTCATAAGTTCTGGACTCAGGCATGGATCAAAAAGTAAAATCCATTTGATTGAGATCAAAGCTGGAAGGCACCTTCATTTCCCTTCTCTTAACGTCATGGATTTTTTTGTTGCTCCTGGCAGTGGGATTCTCACACTTATGGAAAGATATGCAATCTTTCCTTGCCCTTTTAGAGAGATGCATCCTGTATCTTTATAATGGTTTATTGCAATTCGGACAAACTTTCTAATCAAATTGCTCATTTGCATAGTTTTCAAAATCTCCTGATCTGATTTTCTCTCTTTGTGGAGCTCAATTACTGTCGTTTTAAGGATTTTACAAACTCCATGTTGATGTAAGCAAAAACTATTGTCTCAAATTTGTTTACCATTATCAGAAGGCTTTGTCTAAACAATTTTGGAGAGAAATTTGAAAAACTCATGAAGATGTTTTCATTTAAAAAGATGGGTTGTATTGTGCGTGTTACATGTGCGTTGGTGGTTCCATAAATGTGCCCATTTTTATCTGCTAAGGACTGCTATTGTGAATATGTTTAACATTGCTCTTTTCCAACAGTTATGTGTTTGCTGTGGCTAATTATAAGTGCTTAATTGTTAGAAATGAATGATCTACAATGCCCAAAATGTGGTTTTTCTTTTCAACCACCCTGTATTCATGCGTAGATTTCTGTGTTATTGGATGTTGGACAATCAACCCCTTGCTTGGTCAATCTTCAATTCATTGTGACTGCCAATAAACCCTGCAACAAATGTCAGTTATATGCCCTGGCAGTGCCTCTTGTTGTCAAATTGAAACATAGTTGCCAAATAGTAATTTGTAATGCCACTCTGGAAAAAATGTTACACATCTTGTTCAGAGTAAAATTTCTCCAAAATATGCGATTTTGATAACATAGTGCCACTGCAAAGAACATGAATGAAAACTCCTGAACTTTTGCAAAGGGGCGGCATCAATACTCATTTCACTAGCTGGCAACTCTGTTTCAATTTGACCACAAGGGGCGCTAATCAGGGCGAATAAGCTGACTTTGTTTTGCATGGTTAATTCATTTAAAATTGAGAGTTTTCCCATAGATATCTAGACTACTGGATGTCTTATGACCGATTGTTTGGAAAAACGATACAATAAACCGGTTTGTGATTAAAAGGAGACCATTCATTGTACTGTTTTGTCAAACGAAGGATTGTTTATAAGACATCCAGTAGTGTAGATAACTATGATTTTTCATTCCTATGGAAAAATGCATTTGTTCGTAGAAAATCATCAAAAAGTGCCCTAGCTTTTGCAACTATCCTGTTAGAGTCATAATGGACCATCATACTCAATAACATGTCTTAAAGTTTGGGCAGATTGAAATCAGATTAAAACCCATTAGTAGAAAAAGAGTGCAATCAGTCCTCTGGGAATTGATTTCAAACTGGTGTATCAGGTCAGATGTCAACTCTAGTAATTCTAATGACTCCAGTATACCAAAAAGCAATCAAAATGGCCAACCTTAATACAAAAGCCGTGTATAGAAAGTACGTCATGCACTTAGAGTATCTGTGCCCATATTTGAAATAGTGCAATTCTTATCCAACCTATTGTATTATTTTACCAATTTCATGTTTTGTCACCAGATACACAGAAGTACTTGAAGGAAAAAAAAACCTCAAATGATATTATGTGGAACTTGTTGGTTTCAATTTCTGCTGTTCACTTTTCTTAGTGAAAAAAACATGCAATTGAAATTTTATTTGAATTTGATGCAAGATGTATCATTCAAAAACCTACTGGGAATTTCTTCTAAAACCAAGAGTGATGCATTTCGTTTAAGATTGAACTTTACCTCAATGGTTTAAAAGAGAGTAGAGCTTTCAGCGGAATGAATTCCAACGCAAAATGTGGTTCTTCCTTATCTATCAACTGCCAGTAATGGTTGAAAAGCTTCAAAACTTCCAATTGCCCTTTTGAAGGTGAATTCTTCATCATAAAGGTCAACTGCTTTATGACAGTATCTTGCTATTGTGATGAATTCGAATATAATATTAACCATTAAAAGTTTCTGAGATCTAAACGTTGAGGCAACCAGAACTTGTCATGCTTATGTATGTGTGTGACCTATTTGAATTTAGGATTTTAAAGAAAACTAACTTTCGTTTCACCTAGATGGCTCTTACATGATTTAGCATGCCCTTAACACATCCTACTAGGGTGCCCTCTCTTGTTCTCAAAAGGAACAACTCTGCCATCAGAGCAAGCCCTCTGAAGGAAGCAAGATTGAGCTTTAATCAAAGAGAAAAATGACAATCAGCGCCATCTTGAGATAAAAACATTTGTGGGTGCTTCTGGTAAATATTTAGCCTCAATTTGTCATTACTGAGTGTGACTATTTACTTTTTGAACACATTAAAATCGTAGCTGAGCTCCAAAAGACTCGAAATATGAAGAGAAATCCATTTTAAGATTGAAGCTGCAATTTTGGTAACAAATCAAAGTTGAGGATAGATCAGAAATCAAGGGACTTTGCCTTGACTGTTTTGGCTCCATCTAGTAGCAATTTTTATAACCTGCAATTAACATTCTTCATACCATAAAGTTGTGCTTTTCCTTGCACCTTTGAAGAAAATATGTTTACCCAAGGGCTTCTAAAACTTGCTTGATTTAAAACGGCTGACCAAGATCAAGTCGATTTAGTATGTAGAAAAGAAGGAAAAGGGGCTTTTCCCTTTGTTTGTGTTGTACATCTACTCACTTTTGGTCGGCTGTACATAGTCCATTAAATCCTAGATGTCCTTGACTTTTCACCTCAAGTTGTTGATTTCATCACAAACGTAGCATTGTTTCTTTTCCAATCAATCGAAGGGAACAGCCAAGAAATGTTTTTTTTTTTCCCACAAATATGTCAAATTTGACAAAAAACGTTTGATTAAAAAAACGACATTTGGCCAAAAAAAAGTTTTGATTGGTAATATTACCCATGCCAAGGATTGGCATTTTTCCAGTTTTTGCAGGGGTTCTTAAAGTTTTTGAGCTAGGCCCCCCTGATCGTTTCTTGAGAACTCAGAGGCCTCCTTACAAACAAAAAAGAAAGCCTTAAAAATTATACTTTCTAACGGCCTTTCAAAAGTTGTTTTCCTATGCGGGGTCTACTAAATTAAATGAAACATATAAACTAAACTCACAAACATTCAACTTGGTTGAAGATCATTCATGGCCTTGTTGATGTAGGTATGACCACGCGCACAGAAGATACAAACTTAGATTTAAAAAAATTCCACTAAATAATTTCATTCAAATGTTCCGACACTTAATGGGAGCAGGTTCTTAACCAAATAAAAAACATTGAGAGTTTATCTTTCACGAAGGCGTATGGAAAGCAGATTAAGCTCAAAAGAGGAAAAAAAATTAAGGCCTGATCGTAAAGGCAACTCAAATCAATAAAAAATCATAATCAAATAAAACAAAACCTATTGTAATTCCACTTCTATGTTACCGTACCAAACAACGTAATTTAAACTCTTTGCCTTTTATTTACACCCCTAAGATGAATGACAAACGAAAATTAAGCTATCGACAATTAGAAAAAATAGGGCCTAACAATGGCTGACAAAGGAATATTCAGAGAGGAAGTCTATACTTAGGAACATAAAATAACCAACACTGTCAAACTTAGAGTACATATATCTATCCATTCAAAAAAAATATCTTAAGTCACTTGACACTTTCACTATCAATTTTCAAATTATTCATAAAAACATTAAATTTTGATACCTTCGACCGATTTGACATTTTTCAAAAAATCCAGCAGGGCCACCCTGGAGCATCTCAGGGCCTCCTTAAGGCCTTGGCCCCTAGTTTAAGAACCACTTGTTTTGTGCCTTTGTTGCAAAAAGTTGCAGAGGCTAAATTGCTTCAAAAATGAGTTTTTGCGAATGAGTAGGAAAATTCGATTTGTATCTTGGGTATTTTTATACCGATCTTTAATTGTATTGCTTCTTTTTAATTCATTTTAAACAATGACATAAGCGAAGAAAAATCAGGCAGATAATAAAAATGTGTTCACCCTACAAACTACATAGGGTGATTAAATAACATTAGAAAATCGTAATCTTAATATCTGGATTACGTCAGCTTAAAAAAGATTCATAAGAAGTACTTTAGGTTCATTATTAGAAAGCAGCTAAAAAGACCCTTTTGAGATTACGTGAACATCACAGATTTATCAATTTTGGCCTCTGATGTTGAATGACGTTAAAGAAAAATTTAAATATAACAATGTTGTGTAATGATAATGAACCAAACCCAAATACAGAGATGATATCTACTTGGAGTTCGATGTAAGAAAGACACAAAAATCTATTTAGTGCATTCAAAGCTGGATAAAACCTATTTTGTTTGAGAAGAAGTCCAGATAGACCGAATATGGTGACCATAATAATGTTTATTACGTGGTGTTACCCTTGGTGGGAAAACGACAAGACATTTAAAATAATTACCAAAACTTGCTAAATATTTACTAGTTATACCATGAAAGTATTTTCAACAAGTGGACACAATCTTACAACCGCACTTGCTTTTAGAAATAGACATCGGGATAAAACATTCGTAGCACTTTATTATAATGTTAAATGAACCCTTCTTAAAGTGTTTTTTGGTCTAATACCCATTACTACGGCACAAAACAAACCGTGAAGGAGGTGCAAGTAAAGTTCAATCATTTTTATACCTCTTAAACTAAATCAAACCGGTTTAACCACAGATCAGCTAAGTAAAGATGTAGTGAAAGAGACATGTTTCAATTATTTTTTTAAACGAAAATAATTACAATTTCTCAATTTACGCACCAAATGACGTTGGAAATGAGTGAAATATCCTTCCTGAACTTAAGTCCGATGTAGGCGAAAATATGATTGTAATTTGAAAATGGCTGGTAAATATGAGTGTAGTGTTAATGAGGACAATGAGGTTTTGGAGGCTAAACAACATTTGAACAAACGGCATTTAATGTGATAAAAGTGGTGAAAATGTAATTTTTGAATTACTTATTGCAACCTTCTATTTTCAATGCTACGAATGTGCCTTTTAGATACCCTTTATGATCATGAAAATGATTCAATCAAGCATATTTATTCTATAATTATTATTCACTTAAGTGAAGTAGAAATGAGTAAAGGAATAAAAAGTAAAGTAGAAGAAAGGACTAAAATGAGCCCTTTCAAGGCATGTTGGAATGAATGAACTGTAAATGTGGAGAAAGAACTTGATCCATAGGTCAAATGCTCACAAAAAGTCTTCATTATCTCAATGCTAATGGTGTACGATAAATGTCAGCTTAATCCTCTCAACACCATTTGTTTCTTTAATAATGTCGCATACTTATTCTTGTTCCGGATGTTGCTGACTTGTTTCTGTTGTATGTTTCATACTCTCGTGTTTTTATTTTCGGGACAATTGTCAACACAACCTCGTATTTTTAAAGAGGTAGCTTTTTGTTTCCTATGACGTCATCATAACTCCTTTTGCAGCTGTTGTTTAAACGAGTCTCATAGACAAGAAAAGACCTTTTTTTCGGTCAGTCATATCTCTATCTACTTATTGTAAAAGCATGCTGATCGGTTTCTCTGTTTACAGCCTCACCGTTATCCCGACACACTGGATTTTGCCCTGTCCATCCTGACACAAAAGGTCAATGACGAACCCTTTTAAAATTGTCAAACCTCTTTCCCAATTATAGGAATACCCCTCATGAGCCTCTCCTTTCATTATAGGACGTAAATCCCAAGATTCGATCCCTCTATAAGAACTATATCGACAGATTAGTTTCGCGGGTCATGAAAAAACGCGCCCCTGAGGAACCTGCCTATTTCGAGGACGATCGCCGACCGATTATGACGGATATTCGAATGAAAAAAAGCTCCCCGTTTCACTCGAATCCGTTGTCGGCTATCCGGATACGTCGAGCAAGTAGTTATCAGTTCCCTTTGTCGGATATCCGGTTGCGGAAACGGAATTTCTACTCGAACCGCGTGCCGCTTTCGGCCGTTCGGATCAAGAAAGGCTTGATTGAGATGGGGGCATATCGGCCACTTCTGTCGGATATTCGAATCAAGAAGGATTTTATGGAGGAATCGTCGCCTCGAAACGTGCCTCTCTCAGATATTCGTCTCAAAAAGATGGTCGACTTCCAAGATGGAGTGAAACGAAATGGAGTTATGGACCTTTCGGATATTCGAATGAAGAAGGAGAGCTCTAGCGAGAGCGATTCACTTGTTGATCCAGGTACAGGGTTAGATTGAACAAATAGGGCCGTTTATGGTAACAGAGCACTTCAACGCTAATGGATAGACTCTCTAAGCTCCAAAGACTTTTCTGTCTACTTCTCCTACCTTTTAATGCCATCTTTGGGCAAATTTGTAAGCTTATATTTGTTTACTTGCTGCTTGTTTGGCTCAAGTTATGTTGCTTTATATAAGGTATGTCGCAATTTCATTACTTTGAATTACATTTCAAAGACACATATTTTGCACACGACAAATGACACCCAATATATCTGAGAGCTTCAAACTTCTTGATTTTTTAACAAAGTAACGTTGAAAACGTTTTATCTTAGAATATGAAAGTGGAAGGGATCAAGAGTGATTTAGGACGAATTAGGCATGCAGGAGGAGGTTTGAGTGATCTCTTCAAAAATCTTATCGCGGGCGGATGAAAGAAGAGAAAAGGCTTGTTTGGCAACAGTGGGTGGCTCGTGAGAATTTGGGCAGTTTAAGGGTTTTCGTATTTTACAGACCGCCCTTATGACTTAGATGCTATGAAAAATGTCGAATTGCAAGTTTGAACACCTTTGGTTAGGATTTTGGAAAAATATGCACACTTTATTTGCTCGTTCCTGTATGAGAAAATTCACAACAAAAGACCACTGTTTTTGTGTAAGTACAAGTGTAAGTGATGTTACAAGCACTGATTTGAATCATCAAACTCAAAATCCATCAAGATAATAAACAAAATGCCGTGTTTTGTACCTGTTTCTCTTCAGTAGCAAAGGTCTTTTTCAGTGCTTGCTATTTTTTGATCAAAACAATAAATTTTGCATATTCTTGCAAAACAGAGAGTCAATATGTCCAAACTCGCCATTCGACATTTGTCATAGCGTGTAAGTCATAAAGATGGTGTGTAAAATGCGAAAACCCCTGCACCGGCCAAATTCTTACGTTGTCGAACAAGCCTTTTCTCTTGTTTTATCCGCCCGCGATAAGATTATTGAAGAGATCACTCAAACCTCCCCGGCATGCCTAATTCAGCTGGAGATTTGATGGACCAAACTGTCTAGGGATGGATCAAAACTAGGCTTGATCGCTTCATAGTTTGAGTTTGCTTTGTGAGGGAAAAGTTCGTCTCTATTGAGGGTCAACATGAAGAATGTGAATCAGGCTTGAGAATTTTAATTTAGTTGTTTGAAGGGTTAGTCTTGACTCTGACGCATCCCTAGCCATTTTGACTCCAAAATCCGCAACTGAATTCGTCCGATTCCACTCATCCAGTTTAGTTGTAAAAAATAAGGATAAGAGTTAAAATACTGAAGAATTTGCCAGAAAAAAACAGGAGTTTTTTTGTAATTTAACCTTGCTAAAAATCAGAAGGTTCCATCTAGTGACGATTTTTAGAATTCGATTTAATTCCTTCATGGACGGTAAAAAAATTCCATAATAAGTTTGTAAGTCTGAATGCTTCAAGAATTGAGAGCAATGGAATTAAAATCCTTTCTGTTTATCAAATATCTCTCGGAACATCTACAGAAGCTCATGTGAAAGAAGCGTCATCAGAACACTAACGCCAGCGGCTTTATCATGAAGCTTTAATAAATCCAAACATACTGAGAAGTGCAAGAGAAAAAAAATACAGCAAATAGAAGACTTTGACCGGAAAATATCCATGGAAGGGCTTGAATTCATCTTATTTTATGATCCAATGACTAGATCAAACTTTCTTGGCATGATCTATGTAAACTGATTGCAAAATGGACTTTCGTTATAACTTGAACTACCTGATTGATGGTGGCGACAACAACGGCAAACGTTTGAAGCTTCGAAAAAGCCAAACAACGTGACTGTGTCGACGCTTCTTTCCCATGAGCTTCTTTAGTTACATCCAATAAAAGACTTGTTTATTTTTGATTTTTTGTTAAGTGTTGCCATTTTGGCCCTTGTATAAGCTTTATGGTCACTCTAAGACGAAATGGCAACACTTCTGTTTGACCAATTCTTCAATTCGATACACTAACAGAATTCCAAGCCTTTGATGGAATACCTCGAGATTCAAACATTCCAATCTCAATCACTTTTCTTTGTCCTTCTTCCTTTTAGTCACAGCAATTTTCGACCAACTCGTGGAAACCTACCCTTATTGGTCCCATCGTCTCCATCAAGACTAAAGTCTACTTTTCAAACCTTGAGGACCCTCTAGTTTTCCACTACACACACGTTATTTTGAAGCTACTATGGTTTTGGGCTTGAAGGCTGAAATGCCGTCAAGCAATCCCTCTATCTCTCTTTCTTCCCCATACAATATTGATGAGGACATGATCGTTGAAAATTTTGAGAGGACACACGCTTCAAAATGGTGCATCTGACAAAACCTATTGAAATACCTCTTTCATATCGAAAAGCTCTGGTTTTCTTTCCTGTTCTTGTGAATACGTATACACTCAATCAACACTTGGGTTTAGATTATCTCGATGTTCTTGCTGATTTTTCTTACCATCACACAATCTTCCTTTTTATCGGCCAATAAGATACAAAAAAATAATCGTGACCTTATCTACTACTTTATCTCTGATCTCAAATTTTCAATAAAGTGTTTCTAGCAGTCCCACCATTAATGAATTCATAAATTAAAGTTGGTGCTTTAAAATTCAAATATTTCACATGATATATCAGGCAAAATGGAAGCAAATTTTATGTCCAAAGATCAAAACAATCTTTAAAAAAAACTTGATTAAACCTTCTTGCAAACAAACGGGTATTGGTAATTATAATGTTAACCAAGGACATCTAGAATTTGATGGAAAGAGCACGGTCCACTAAAATTGAGTAGATTTATTACACAATAGAAGTGAAACCCCCGTTTTTCCATTTTATTTTATTTTGTACCAAATCGAATTATCGACCGTGTTCAATCCAGTAAATTCTAGAAACAATTGTGTTAACTAAATGATTTCTCGTCGGATTTATGTCAAACATAAATTGTCACAGCATTACTCAACATAAAAAACAAAAAGGATACCGATTAACAACTTTTCCAACAACCGATTAATAACTGAGTTTTTTAATTGATTTTCGGGTTTCGTCATTATTTTCTTATCGGCTTTAACCATAGAAATAAAATCATTTAAAGCATTTTTTGCCGGGAAATGTAAAATCTAGGAAATCCGGTAAAGAAAGATGACGACATTTCCTGGGAAATCGAGCCCTAAGAGAAATTTACCCTTTTCAACTAATACGCAGAAAATTACCATCTTCAAACGGTTGGCTTCCCTTTCCAAGTCTTTCATTCATATTTTCACAAACCACGAAAAATACATACTTCAATGATGTTTGAATTTAAGCACTTGTGAAGCGAGCCAGACTTTGAGGTTAAATATGTGCCAGCAAATCAGCTCTTTGATTTTTGGCTTCCTTGCGATTGGAATTCCTTCATTGATCTTTGACATGTCCTAGTTCTAAATTGAGCCAAGATATTTGAATCCTCTTTGTACTATACAAGTTCCATCAAACCACGCACTACGTAAATCGATCTTGAATGGATCTTAGCCCAAAATAAGGGGAAAAATGAGGTCATTTTTATGGTTCACAGCACCAATTATGAGAGGATAGGCAAGTCAAAATCCAATTCAAGTATGGATTCTTGATTTGAATGTCCTCTGATGGAATGATGGACTTTACCGGTTGTTTTTAAAGAAATGGAACAGCTTAAAATATCATTTCAAACTCATGGTTAAGGCCCTATTTGAATTTCATCTGCATTTTACATGATTTACCGGAAATGAACCCAACTTTTAATGACTTTTCTTTTACATTTGGGGAATATATAACGTTTTGTAATTTCTTCGCAAAATATGCTGTTGAGTCATAGCTCATGCTCGTATTCTAGTCACTCATTCTAGTCATTTCTACTATGTATAAATACGGGTATGTCTAGTCAAATAAAGGAGAGTCAAACTTGTTTCCTCGAGGACTGAACATGGCG
>CM021312.1:13806358-13856506 GCA_010645155.1 Tigriopus japonicus | reverse complement strand
GGAGGCACGAGTGTCCGTCGACCCGCCCCCGGAAAGGGAAATGTTGAGTCATAGCTCATGCTCGTATTCTAGTCACTCATTCTAGTCATTTCTACTATGTATAAATACGGGTATGTCTAGTCAAATAAAGGAGAGTCAAACTTGTTTCCTCCAGGACTGAACATATGCTTAGAAATATGCTTAAAAGCAAAACAAGCTTCATAGGATAAAGCTTGAATTTTGCACGTGGAGGTACAATTTATTTATATCTGTCCATAATTTTGATTTGATTGAAACAATCATAAAATGTATTGCATTTTCAAATTCAAGTCAAATATTTCTTGCTTTATCTGAAATTATCAATCTTTAGGCATATGAGATTTAAAGTATTTCAAAAGACGCCAAACTAATATCTGGCTGCGTTGTAAGCTTGAGAAATACAACCCGATTTGAAATTTGGAACAACCGAAAATTGGGTCAATTCTAATATTAACACCGGAGTCTAAATTTGACGAGGGCCTCCATTTGATGGTTTAACAAGCCCCTCGATGTACTTTGATCCAAAGATGTTGCATAAAACAAAGCAAAAGCTACGCCAAATTCATGTTTAGTTAAGGTTTTTCATTCCAATTTATTATAAAAGTAAACATTCCACCTGATAGTTTTCATACATTTTTGGACGTCATTTTTGGACAAAGTTTAAGCAAAATATTTTTAAAGTAACTGTCCCCCTTATGATCATCAAAATCTTTTTCCGGTTTCCCTCAAAAGATCCATCAAACTTAAATTGTTATACAGTAACAGACTTGGCGAGGTTGCGGGGCTGGTCCACATTGCAACCACGGGCTTGTGCAAGGTACAAACTCAGGAGCTGCATTGGTATCACAGCCAATATTCCTTGAAGACAAGGTGTAGATTTGGGCAACACAAAGTGGAATGGGACCTCAGCCTTGTTCTTGAAGTTGTTTTCTAATTCCAATTCATCACCCTCAGTTATGACCAGAAATGGCACGCAACCTCGAGACACCAGCTGGTTCATGGCGTTAAATGCATGCTAAAAAAGGAATACATTTTTGTTATTTTGATCATGGAAATAAACACCTCCACTTATAAAGACTTACTGTTTTGAATTGGTCATTTAAGGCAAACAAGATGACTGGAAAGTTTTCTTGAACCATCGCCAAGGGTCCATGCTTTAACTCAGAGGCACAAAGACCTTCAGCATGCATATAAGCAATTTCTTTGATCTTGAGAGCAGCCTCACGGGCAACTGCATATTGGTACCCTCTGCCCAAAATGTACAACGAATTAGATTTGTCCGTATTAAATGTCATGCCTTCCTTAACGATGGCCTGACGCTCTTGGATCAATTCCACCAGCTCCTTTAGTTCTTGCTTATGGTTCAGAACCTCCTCTGCTTTCATGGGTAATTCACGGAGACCATCAATTATCTTAAAAGGGGTCAAAGCAGCCTTAATGCACTGAGTAATTTCCATGAAATTTCTGCACTTACCTCTCGGATTTGATCTTTCATGCTGAAATAATCCTGGGCAATAGCAATGCCCAACAAAACTAAGCAAATATATTGTGAAGTGTAAGCCTTGGTTGATGCCACACCCACTTCCACCCCTGCATTGACATGGATCCCACAAGTAGTGTTTTGGCAAATGGAGCTGCCCACAACATTGGTGATCCCCAAGGTCAAAGCCCCTGCCTGATTACAATAATCCAAAGCAGCCTTTGTGTCCGCAGTTTCTCCCGATTGTGAGATAAAGATACATAAATCTGTCTTAGCAATGGGTTCCTCCATGTCAATGAATTGAGTGGCTTGCACCACAGAAACACTTTTGTTGGTTAGACTGGTCAATATTTTTTGAGTGGCCAAGGCTGCATGGGTAGATGTGCCCATCCCGATCATGTATATCCGATTAGTTCGCCGGATCTCATGAAGATAAGCTTGAATTCCACCAAGTTTTACCGCGTGATTGTCAAAATCAACTCGTCCACGAACAGCAGATTCAATTGTGGCCCTTTGTTGGTGGATCTCTTGCTCAGTTTTGCAGGAGAAAATGTTTTCTTCTTCGGATACTTGGTCAAATTCTTGGTGCTTTAGATGCCGGTCTGCAATTGAGCCTGGGTATTTGTAAGAAATCTCTAACTCACCATTCCCTCGAGCATGGGCAATGTCGAAATCCTGAAATATAGAAGGATCCCTCCATCAAATTGTCGTTAATGGTTTTAGTTCTAGGGATCATCAGAGACAAACGTCTCCCTTTTTTCATTTGAAGCTGATAAAAATAGGTAAATAAATTTTCTTTAATTGAAAAAAATAAGATGACTGAGTTCAGTGTGGCAAAAGTAGTGATGGGACAAAAGCCAAAGAGATTAGAGATTTTCATGCGGTCAAACACGACTCAACAAATTGACGCTTTTTTGAAATTTCATTAGTTACTTAATCGGACTAGTTTCAAGTCAACTCTTAAACTTTATTTTGTTAGCAATTGCTATTGAAGTTCTATAGTATATTTAAGGGCATTTTCAGTTCATGCCAAACAAAATCATCAGTGACAAGTATGTCTATTACAAAATATTTTGTTTTGTTCCTTTCAAGTTTTTGATATGAAAAGTTGTAAAATCCATCCAAGATACAAGAAAATCCAGATAAAATGTCCAAATCACATATTATATATTTGAATGAGTATTAACTTACATGTAAATCAAGGCAATAGCTGGTGAGACCTCCTAAGGCTGGACGGTCACTTGAGAAATAATATTGGACCTTTGGCTTTGATTTAGTATCACTTGGTTTGTAAATCATATGATTTGGTTCATCCATCCTATACTCTGCCTCAGCATTGTCACCTAAAATTTGAAAAAAAGACTTTAGACATCCATAACCTCAAAAAGCAAAACACTCACTCTGAAATTGAACGTAACTGTTATTTCAAAAAATCACTAAACCCTTGCATCCTTGATACGTAAAATTCTGGACTCTAAAATCGCCGTAATGCTCTTTAGAATGCTTACCTGATCCATTAACCTCTTCCCGGACAGCATTTGCATATGCCGCCGATTCAGTTCCTAAGAAGTAGTAGAATCGTCGGGTTTTTAGTTGACAAACCACTGCAAGATTAGTTGACAAAAGTCATTCAATCAGTTCAGAACTTACTTTTGAAACTCGTTCTACAATCCGACAATTGCAATCGGGAATCAGATTTGACCCCAATGATCAACGGAGAGCCACATTTGGTTGCCACAACTTCATTTGGGAACAAAGTGCTCATAAAGATCAAGGCATAGGCACCATCAAGAACCTGGCACACTTGTTCCACAACATCTGGGAAAGTGGCATTGGGCGTTTGCTCATAGAAATAGAGGGCAAGCTTGGGGATCACCTCTGTGTCGGTCTCCGAGTAAAAGTCCCAGTTTCTTTGAGCTTTGAGATAGTTGCGAATTTGCGCAAAATTTGTGATTTGTCCTGTAATAATTTCAGTTCTTATTAAAAGCAGCCCAGATCTTTAACTTAGATCCCTCGACTTCGACTTATTCAAAATATTAAGGAAATGTTATTCCCCATAAGTTTAAAGGCCCAAATAAGGTTTTTCGAGTCACCCTTAAATTCCTTGGAAATTCTTTGATGATAAAAGAAATTACGCAAATTGCTTTGTTCCGAACATCGTACATTTTTATACTAATGCCCAAAGACAATCTTAACATTATGTGGTATGAAAATTATCGAAACGGCTAAATCCAAGTCCTTAAACGATATATTTTTTCTCTAGATACTTGAGGTTTCAGCTGAATGGTGTATGAATATCAGCTAATATTTAGGCGATGTATATTTTTGCCAAACATTGCTCAACAGGCTAAAAGTACCCCTGAAGTCAATATTGAAAGTATACTTTCATATGGCTTGACATTCACAAAACAAATTACCTTTTGGGATCTTACCATTGTGAACCACCACAAACTCCTTCTTGTCAGAACTGACATGTGGGTGACAATTCCGCACCCCTGCCTCTCCATGGGTAGCCCATCGGGTATGACCCATCCCCAATTGAATGGGTTGAACCAAGGCGGGATTAATCTGATCTACCCCGGCCTCCACAACCGGCCAAAATGTCTCAGATGGACTTCCAACCGCTTTAAACAACTCAATTCCGGGATCTCCATTCCTCAATTGACACTGAATGGCCGCTCCACAAGAATCATATCCACGATATTCCATTCTTGCCATGCTATGTTGAAGCTGCCGAAGGAGCTCCAAACTGCTCACAGTACTGTTGAAGAACACGCATCCACATATTCCTAAGTACAAAAGATAAAGACAATGGTATAGGTTTTCATGGTGTGACTTTTGATTATTTTATCGTACCACACATGTTGGCAAAGTCGGAAGATATACCAGACTAAGAAACTGGAGCACGGTGTTTGTTTATGTCATCAGTTTTGGCGGCTTTCTACCTTTCAACGTGGAAAAAGAAAGCTGAGTGGAACTCTCTGAATTGTACGGGACCGACCAAATTTTGGATGTAGCAAGCACACATGTATGGCTAACATCATTCTTCTGACAATAAAACAGTTTTGAAGCTGAGATATCTCTACAAAGAGCCTGAAAATTTAATAGATAATGAGTTTGATTTTTGATGAAAATCTTGTAGAGGTAACTGGACACGGCGTTCCGAATGGCTTTTTAGGTTTGAATCGAAATACCCAAAGACATCATGGCACTTTTTGGACCCACAATACAATGGGAAACAACTTTACTTTTATTGGATTACTGTATATAAGTTTAGGTCCAGGGAAAAAGTTATATACCTAAAAACCTATTAATTATAGCATATTCAAATCGTTAATTTAACCCATAATTAGAGACTATTTAGTTACCCTATGAATTCAAATTCATAAAAATTCATTCATCAACAGCTGAGTTATTTGACTTTGAATGGTCCATTTTTGACCCCAAAAAGCCGAAAAACGCTACAGTTATAAGAAAAAACAAATTCCCAAAGATTTCACAGAGCTTTTCAATATTGCAAAAATAAATGATATTTTTTTGAGTTTGGAACTTATGTCAATATAACTTAAAAGAAGAAAAAATAGCACTTAAAAGGCATTTAACATACCTTTTCCGATAAAAAATCTTTTGCAGTATCAAAGACACTCAAAGTTGGGTGATATTTAAAAGTTTTGAAAAAGTCGGTTAATGTTTCAAGTTTCGATTTTAGTCCATTTTGAATATGGTCCTTCTAGAAACCGTAATTTTGAATATGAATCTGTTCGACATATTTATTTGTAATTTTGGCAGAACACAAATCATGGCGTACTCTAAATAGATATGAAATATGCTTTCCAAAAATGTTGTTTATGTGCATTTTAAGTGCTAGTTTTTCTTCTTTTAAGTTATATTGACATAAGTTCCAAACTCAAAAAAATATCATTTATTTTTGCAATATTGAAAAGCTCTGTGAAATCTTTGGGAATTTGTTTTTTCAAACAACTAGCGTTTTTCGGCTTTTTGGGGTCAAAAATGGACCATTCAAAGTCAAATAACTCAGCTGTTGATGAATGAATTTTTTTTCAATTTGAATTCATTAGGTAACTAAATGGTCTCTAAATATGGGTTAAATAAACGATATAAATATGCTATAATTAATAGGTTTTTAAGTATTTAACTTTTTCCCTGGACCTAAACCTATATAATACAATAAAAGTAAAGTTGTTTCTCATCGAATTGTGGGTCCAAAAAGTGCCATGATGTCTTTGGGTATTTTGATTCAAACCTAAAAAGCTATTCGGAACACCCTGTGGAGGTGTCGCTTCGCTTCAAAAACATGTTATCTGAAGATTAAAAGCGTAGAAGGAACAAATTAATGTTTTGATCGTTGTTCCGACAGATCTGGTCACTTTAATTTTCACTTTATTCATCGATTTTATTCAAATGATTTTCATGACCACATATTGTTAAACTTCGTCAACGGTTCAAAAGGTGGTCTGTTCACATCTTGGGAACATTTATACGAAAATGAATTGTCTAATAAACAATTCATTTAATTTCAAATCAACATTTTTTCAAGTGTATTTTGAAAGACGCATGGATTAATCAGGTTTCCCTTTTTGTTTCGGAATATTTTGCCTAATTCGCACAAACCAGCTCCAGACTTCTCAATTTTAGCTAAGCAGGCAGACTACGGCGACAGTTGTTTGATCCGTGACCTCTAGATGACTCAGGCTGTATTTTCTGGATTGACTCTGAGAATCAAACTTCAAAAAGGATATTTGCGTTACAAACAAGGTAGCGCGCTCTATGACGTTCCTTATGAAACCTTCATTTTTAACAATGTTGTTAGGTAATCCCTCATAGAGGGCGGTTTTGGCGACGTCAAAATTGAGATATCTCTATTTTATTTATCTATGCTAATTCGGGTCAAAAAAATGCCCTGATGTCTTTGAGAAATTCCAAGACCTGCATTTAATGAACGATGTTGCTCTCGAGTAACGAGTTTAAGTTCCAGTAGATATAAATCAACTGCATTCTTCTTCAAATGACCCTGAGCTTGTGCTGAGTAAACTCAATCGAATTGATGTTAAAAAGTTGCCAAGTCAAAGCTGAGTTCATAAACTATGACAATGAGTTGGCCCTTTTTTATTGATGAAAAGAAAACTGTGTTCATTCAATCTCTTCTTGAGTTCAGGGTGAGATTCGAACTCAAGACCTCTCTCTTGACAGGTTGGTGCCTTATCCTCTTGACTACATTTCCTCCCTATATACATGTATATCATCTCTCTATATCATCCCTATCCCTATTATATATTTGTGTTGGCGCAAATCAGGGCTCACCAAACAAAAACTACCACATGAAATGCAAAAAAAGCTCAAGGTCATTGATCACAAAATAAGTTATGTCCATGTAGCCAACATTTTTGGACTTTACAATGGCCTTAACCGGACCAGACCAGAGATGCTAAAATAAGTCTCACAGCCCACTTATTATCTGCGGCCCCTCGGTTGCCGACCTCTGCTCTAGTCAAAGAAACACTAAATTTCCTGGAGTGTGGGGCAAATGATAAGAATTTTGATATCCAGTAAGATTAACTTGATTGCGCTCTTTTGCTACCGAGACCTTGTTTGCATTGAGTAGACTTTGTATTTCGATTTTAAGCTAAATCAAATGTAGGAGTAAAAAGTTATGCTTTCTCAAAGTTATATACTGAAGAGGGCATAGAATGAACGAAGTCGCCCTTTTGTGTTAACAATTTTCCAGAAAAGGGTCAGCTCTTTCATTCTTACCAGGATTTGCTCGGAATTTTAAGGGAGCATAACTTTTGATTCCGAGGTTTGATTGAGCTGAAATTTGAAATACGAGAATTCAGTCAACAAAAGCAAGGGCTCTTTTGTAGAAGAGCATAATTGATTTTATTCGTTAGCCTCTTAATCCTGAAAAATTCAGTGGTTCATGTGTAGTCTTTTCCAACCTTGAAGAGGCGAATCCACAACTACCTGCGGTAAAAATTTGATTACAACAATTTCTTTATAAGGCTAACAAGTAAAGGCAAGAGGTTTTTAGTGAATTGAAAAAGACAATGGCAATTCGTGTCTTGTCATCTGAGGTTTCCCTACCAGTGATCCTTGGGCTAATTCAGTTGCGATTCCATCTCTTAGCTGAGTCTTAAAAGATGTATTGATAAGGGCATTACGCCAATTTTTGTGTAGCAAGTGCGTAGAACATATGTATTGATGGCCTGAAAGGCAGGTGGCGTACTTTGGTGAGTTTATTTGCTCTATGGTTCAAAACACATTGAATACAGGAGTCAACACCTCCTCTTTGAAGGGAGTTGAGCTTATTACTGTCCCCATAACTAGTTGGAATGGGATTTGCTTGGAATTGTCGCCTTTGAAATGCATTTGCGTCCGCTGGGATTGAAGGTGAAGGTAAAACAAGGTTGCTTGAAATAGGCACAGAATCATGGAGTACTAGAAACATTACCGACATCAGGGCTTCAAGCTTCTCATAGGGTAGAGAGATGGGCTAGAGAACATCTTATGTAATGCAGAACACCCACATTAAGAGTAATAATAACAATCCTCCCCCTCAACACAACGAGAAAGAAAAGACGGTTGACGTTTCGAGGTCGTTTGTTCGTGGAACAAACGGCTAAGAAACGTGACCATTCGATACTAAACATCTGGAACTGGATTCGCTTCGAACGTGGGATGTTGTCCCTTTTTAAGATTTCAAGTAAAAATCCGCCAGAAAGTCTTGTGGAGATTCTTCGGGCGGTGTTGGTCTTTTGGACGCTCTTTTGGCTTTGAAATAAAAGTCACGAGAGAGAAAGTCACCCATGTGATCATAGACAGGGTCATTGAGGGGTTGAATGAGAGCCACATCTTGATGGTTTTCAGGTTCAGGGGTTGGGTGAAAAGGTCCTAGTAGAGCACGTTTGGCTTTAAGATAGAAGTCCGGGGTGTAGTCCGAATGGACAGTACGTGGATTCGACCTCTTTGATTTCAGGTAGAAGTCTAGAGCTCGTTTGGCCTTCAAATAGAACTCTGGGGTGTAGTCCGAATAATCCTGATAAGTCCGTCCAGTTGTCCGTTTAGCCTTGAGAAAGAAGTCCGGACTGAAGTTGGTGTAGCTCCGCTCGAATCTCGGCTTCACCGCTTGGCTGTTCTGAGCTTGGTCCTTTTTAGATCTCAACCAGTTTGATTGGATCAAATCCAAAGATGGGCTGCGGCTCAAACGACTGCGCATCATTTCGTCCCCTGAATTGGCGCCATTCCTTTGTCCTGAACTATCCGCAGAGTTATCCTTAACAGGATTGGGATTGGGAGCGTGACCGGCGCGCCGAGCGCGCAACCAAATGTCCACATTCTCCTCTTTGGTGGCGCGGGGTGACCGTTTTAAAGGTAAGACTGATCTCTTTATGGGTATCTCTACATGGATTGGTTGCATTTGGCGCGGCTTGTGGTGAAATTCCTGAAAGCCAAGAGACAGGATTGGATTCTGGGATCAAGAATTGAGGACAGAAATCTAGACTTCGTACGGTTCAAGAGACGGTTCTCTGTAAGTCTAGGCAAATTCAACAATGAATTCTTGAGGCCAAATAAATGACTAGGGATAGTTTAGAGCTCAAGGTTGGGCGATTCAAAGATTGAGTTTGTTATGTTTGCTTGGCTGAATCCCAAATTACCACAAAATGGTATTCTATTCGATTAGGAAGGTTTGAGAATCTTAATCAAATCCCATTTTGCCTCAATTGTCTAATTTTTTCTTTGAACTTACTTTTCCATATATCCCCGACCGACCAGTTTATTACAGAAGTCAAGAAATATATGGATTATAGGTAAGGATTCATGATAACGAAAAGGTTGAAGGTTCTTAGGAAATTTCCAGATTTATGTTTTAAACTTAGTTTACCTGTAGTTGCTGGATCAGACGCAATTGTTTTAATTCCCTCTCGACTTCTCGGACTCCAATTGATGAGCGTTGAAGTCGCTCCTCAGGTCTTTCATAACTATGAAAGTTGTCGGACTCCAGAGGAAACTCTAAAAGAACATAACCATTGGTAAATAATTAATTATATTGGAGGGAAATGAAAGATGGGAATACACTTACCTCGGGCTGTGGCACCCAAGTCATTGATGGTGGCAATCAATGCTATCACAGTTAGAACTCTTGAAATTGGACCATGTTCCGGCATGGGGAATCACAACGAAAACTGTGGAACAAGTGTGTATCTCTCAACTATCAGATCTTTCCAAGGGAAGCGTCGATTGAAGAATGGTGTCCAGATCAGTTCAGGGGGAAATATTTATATGTTGGCAATTCTCCTCATTTCTTGTCAAATAAATGTCGATCTGACGGATAGATTGACTTGTTTTTGTACGTGACCTCATCATTTTGATGAAAGACAAACTGTCGAGCATTGTTCTTGTAAAATGAGCATGGTATAAATATGGAAAAAGCCAACGTTTTGAGTAGCTTTCGTCACTTTTGATGGTCCTTTTTAAACTTCGTGAGAACTTTAGTCTTGGCTTTTACTGTAGAGTACCTGACTTAAAAATTTCAATTTTTTTTTCGTTTGTCTGATTCCGCCAAAAAAAATGGGAATAGCACTAAGTCTGGTTTTGTTTGTCGAATGTAACCTTGAAACAGATTAAAAATCATCGATCGATTATTGTTTGTGCAATCAAAACTCTTAAGGTAAAAGAAATACCAAACAAGAGTACGTTAACTTCCGAAGGAATTACAGAAATAATCCGTACTCTGAGCTCTTGAAAATTGCATCGCACTTGTTTTTTAGATTGGTTCTGTCAAAGGAAACAGTTCTACTTTTGACTTCGATCTTTTTTATCAGCACTTAACACATCACATCAACCGGTTGAAATTGCGCAAGCTTGTTTTTCCGCCATTGAACAGGAAGAAAACACCTCAAGAACTCAATGATAAGGTGCATTTGGTTATTTGAACCACTTTATCAATCGATGTCCATCAGCTCTTGACTAGTTACAATGACGCTTGGCTAGAAGGAAAATGGAATGATTTTTGGGTTTTCCTGACGGTGGTTAAAGCAGTTCGTCGTTTATAGTAAGGACTAAACCAGTTAATCGATATCTTTGGGCAAGGATCATGGAAGACCTGGATGCTTCAGTCCAAAGCTGACTTGTGTCATTTATTATTACTATTTTTTTACGGATTTTTTTACCAATGCACCTAATGGATTGCATGTAATTGTTTGAATGAGCTTAGACATCCGGGGAGGATAAAGTCATTGGTCTGTTAATGAGTTTGAATTTGCCGCCCAATAAAGTCCTTGAACATAGGGTTGGTCAGGAATGGTGGTTAAAAACTCGTCGAGGTGGGACTTGAAACTCAATAGCTGATATTTTGGTGGCTTTTCCGCTTATCTGCATGACTGCTTTTCCTCATACTCTGGCCAATCTGGTTTAAGAATGCCAACCGACATTGAACACTATTGGTCGGATCATAGTGTTAATCAGTTAAGCGGTGAAGCGGAAAAGCCACGAAAATATCCGCTACTAATGGGTCATCAAATGTGTAGAATCGTCGTAATATGGAAGGAAGGAGGTTGTAAAGACTGGGTGCGCAGTACAGTACAAGGCTTTACTTCAAGGTTTGTACTAACTTTTTGTCTCTAGATTTGAACTTTTCCTTGACTTAACAAGTTATTCCTCTTCGGTCACTAGTATGAAAAACAATACCTGCATGCAGC
This sequence comes from Tigriopus japonicus, assembly GCA_010645155.1. Lineage (NCBI taxonomy): Eukaryota > Metazoa > Arthropoda > Copepoda > Harpacticoida > Harpacticidae > Tigriopus > Tigriopus japonicus. The sequence goes on along the minus strand of CM021312.1, from coordinate 13,845,292 downwards.
TAGCTCTCTTCAGTACATAAGTTTGAGAAGGCATAACTTTTCGCTCTGGCATTCAATTGAGCTGAAAATTGAAATACATCATCTACTGAATATAAGTCAGGTCTGGTTTGCAAAAAAATGCAATTGAATTAACTCTTTTGGAAATCAAAATTCTCACCGTTAGCCTCTCACTCCAGAAATTCAGTGCTTCCTGATTGATGTAACTTATTTCCTCGTCCAGAAACAAGCCAAAACTCATGAAAACATGACTGTTGCTCTTTAACAACTGAAGATTCTTAAAAGAATCCTGGAGCCGTTACAGGATGTTAAAATAAAACCCCTGAAACATGGCTATCGGACCAACTTTTCTTCAATCCTTTCATAAGCTTCGTTTTTGCTCTAAATTTGGACCTCTATACCATCACAAGCACAAAAACAAAGACCTTGACACATGATTGATTTGTTCTATAAAATCGTTTATTTCAGCCTAACTGCAAAGCAACTTGTAAATAAAAGTACACATCTTCACATTCAAAAGTGATCATAACAAACTTGCACTTGGAACTGCACCGGAACATCTCCAATTTCAAAGCTGCTTTAATATTGTATCATACTCGATCAAAGGTTGGCACTCTGCAATGGTTTGTCCATAATTCTCGGACTCGATTGCGCTAATCCCACCAATTTGATCCCATTGGTCACGGGACTTGAGCTAGAATTATTTTTGATTGGACTAGACGATGAGTTGGACATGGTGGAACCGCCCTTCAAATTTGCTCCTCCCACATCATCTCCGTAGGAGTAAGTGGTTCGAAATGGCATCGAGATGGGTGGTTGGGAGCCTTGTGAATGAGGGTGTGAATGGTGGGCGTGGTGATGATGGTTGGACGACTCGTTATGCTTGTGCTCATGTTGAAAATAGTGACCGTGCTTCATCGGGTGATCACCTCGCCAACTATGGGCCTTATTGGCAGAACTGGCGGCCACTCTCATGGAAGATTCTAGGTTCGGCTGAAAATGTTTCAGAGTTCAATGAATGGTGCAAAAACTATTGATAATGTTTGTCACAATTTGAAAAAGCTATCACCAGATGGAGCCACAGGTCATAGAATGAGGAAAATTGGGTATTAAAGTCTTAGGTTTGCTGCTGGTAAACGATAAAAAGAAAATTTTATATGTTACTCTGTTTTTGTTATGCCTAAGTATGGAGGAAAAGTGTAATCAAACCAGAAGCACTTGCAAAGACACAAAACTTGGACAAATCTAATCAATTTGGGCAAAATACATTGCTTTGGATAGCCAATTTGGGGAGTTAGGGTAGTTTCCCATTAGTAAGGAGGTCCCAGGTACAATTTCCTCCCCAACTGTTCTCAAGGAAACTTTTAGACACTAATCCACACCCACATAACAATCAAACTGCTATGGGACATAAGTACAAAAAATGTACCAAACAAATACAAATCACAAACAAAAAACAAACACATCAGAAAAAGAAGTCAACAGATGTTGATTGGTTTGGTCTCCCCCAAAAACAGGATTGCCAAAAAAGACAACCCTTAAGAGTGGAAAAAGGTCAATGGCGAGCAAAGGTCTTAAAAACATTTGAAGGTCAAAACTAAGTGTTGCAGTTGTGTAGAATTTACTTAATAGATCAATAAATCCTTTTGATAGCGTTAATAATAGTGACGAAAATGATCATCAGACACTGTTGCTTTTACGGCAACACTGCTTTTATTAAGAAATGGTTTAAATTTACCCCAAACAAACAATTATTTCAAAAACCCATACAAATATACAAACAAAGGAATGGCCAATTTGGTCACATCAGTAGTCAATAGGTCCATTTGATTACACCTCTATCAAAAATATTCCCAAGTTGTGGAACTTTGACAAGCAAATAATTTTCAAATGTGTTTCAATCGTTTGAATTCACCCACTTGCCATATTTAGCAGGTCACAGAATAATTTTCTTTTACCAATGTCCAACTCTACTTAAAAAGAAACTATTGATATGTATTAAGGAAAACGCATCTATGCAGGAACCACTGTACTTCAGGACGGATTTCAAAATACACACTGGGTCCGATCATTTTGCTAAAATGTAAGGTTTTTGCAACAAATAAATTGTTCCGTTGAATTTCCATTGTACTAGTCGGACCCAGTGCGTATTTTGAAAGTAATCCTGGCTTGAGTCATCCTTGATCTATGCCATCAAACTAAAAACAAATTGTAGGCCAAGATCTATTTATCAAAATTTGGATGTCATGTACTTTCAGTGGCATGGAGATCCACTCTCTTTCTCTTAAACCCGCTGATACCCACGTGTTTTTTAAAAAAGTGATCAACTTACGTCAAAAGTAGCTCGCTTTCTTCGGTCGAGGTTGCGCTCTAATGAGGCTTCAGCGCTATCTCTACCCCAATCTTGATAGACTTCCCATTTGGTAGACCGGGTGCTCTTACTAAGAGGTTCATTTCGACTCCGATCCCAATAATTGTTGTTGTTGGTGGTGTCTCCACAATGGGAACAACAATGGCAAGGACTCTGTTGATGGGATCTTCGTTGGCAGTCAACGCAATCATCTGAAGACAAGTGGATCATATTGTTATTGGATTACGTGAACAGATGAAGTAATAGAGTATCATACACAAAAACAAGTCTCGAGGTGAGTACATTAACATTTCGAGGAAAAAGCCTCGTCAACTTATGCATTCGGCCAAAGTGACGTGATCTCGAATATTCCTTCATTGCTGTCCATGAAACAATAATACAAAGATGAAGGTTAAAAAAAATAAAAGATGGTAATGTGGTTTTAGGAGATATTCATCCTTTGATCAATCAATTTGTTTGTAACATTAGAAGAGAAACCCCAATTTTAGTACCACTCGCTTTGGCTGTGATATCATAAATGAGCCTTGCCCTGAAAGCCAAAACACAAATGAAACCACTTTCTTTCAGATAACAGTCAAAACTAGATAAAAAAATTGTTAAGGTCAGCAGAAATTACATAAATATCAAAATCTGCTTGTTAAAATGTCATAATATCACTAAGAATGGGCGTTCCATGAAGGAATATTGCCAATTTTTGGTTACCAAGGGTAAACAATGAGGGATGCAGGGGGAGGTTTGAGTGATCTCTTCAAAAATCTTATCGCGGGCGGATGAAAGAAGAGAAAAGGCTTGTTTGGCAACAGTGGGTGGCTCGTGAGAATTTGGGCAGTTTAAGGGTTTTCGAAATTTACAGACCGCCCTTGCGAATTAGAGGCCATGAAAAATGTCGAACTGCAAGTTTGAACACCTTTGGTTAGGATTTGGGAAAAAAATGCGCACTTTATTTGCTCGTTCTTGCACGAGAAAATTCTCAACAAAAGGCCACTTTTTTGGGGTAAGTACAAGTGTAAGTGATGTTATAAGCACTGATTTGTATTGTAAAGCTCCAAAACCATCATGGTATCAAACAAAATGCCGTTTTTTGTACGTGTTTCTCTTCAATATCAAAGGTCTTTTTTAAGTGCTTGACATTTTTTAATCAAAAGAATAACTTTGCAAATTCTTACAAAACTGAGAGTCAAAATGTCCAAACTTGCAATTCGACATTTTTTGTAGCATCTAAGTCATAAGGGCGGTCTGTAAAACGCGAAAAGCCTTGCACTGACCAAAATCTTACATTGACGAACAAGCCTTTTCTCTTTTTTCATCCGCCCGCGATAGATTTTTGAAGAGATCACTTAAACCTCCCCCTGCATGCCTCATTGTAGTTGTTTGCATTGAAAGACGGTTTAAGGATTAGATTTGCTTCAAAACTGTAACATTTTGTGGGCGGCAATTGGCCGGGATCGAACTCTATTCTTCTGGGCAGTATGCGCACGCAGTACGCACTAGGCCATGTCTCACCCACAAATGGAAAACAATCAAGAGCTATTCATTCCTTTATCAAACTAAATTTTGAAATCGACGCATATTTTGGCTAGCCGTAAAAGTATTCTAATTTACAGCCTTGACCGTAGAACCAAATTCAAAATTGGCGAATGCATCAACAATTTATCTGCACCCTGTATGGTGACGTCACAAAATTTTGAAACATCATTGGATGAGTGTAATCCAACGATTTCAGCTGGGGATTCTGGGGCCAAAATGACTAGGGATGGGCCAGAACTAGGTTCGGACATTTCATAGTTTTAGTTTGCTTCGTGAGGAAAAAATCTTATTTGAATTGATTGTCAAAATGAAGAAAACGAGTTAGGCTCACGAATTTTGATTAAATTTTATGAAGGGTGAGTCTCGACTCCGACGCATCCCTAGCCATTTTGGCCCCAGAATCCCAAGCTTAATTCGTTCGATTACACTCATCCATTATCAGGAAATAAGCCGTCCTTATTACTTTGAATTAGCATGATTCTTGGTGCTTAGAATGACATCACATACATTTCATGAAATATTAGCGATTGTTATGCAAAAGAAAAATACCAACTCATTTTTAAGAGATTGATTATGGTAAGGAAATCAAAATGGTACAAAATACCTATCGTTAAATTACGTTATTTTCTTTTTCATTTCTCGCTTTGTGTGCATGTGTTTTTTTCATCCTTATTCAACTTTGACCATGTAAATTTACAATATCTTCCTCATAACCATAAATTGGTTTCTGAATGGTAATGCACTATATTCCATTGGGATTTGATTTTAATTGTTATTTTAGAGTATTGAGTTTACTTATGCATCATTCATAAAGTACCAGAAAGCCGTTGAAATTGGTAAGGTTTTTCTCTTTGTCATGGGGGAGACCCGAAAAAGTGACGCTTACCTTTTAGGCCATTTCCAACGGATCTGGATCGGATTTTTGGCGTTCCAACCAAGTCTTGGGTATTTGGACCATTGGAAGTCCAGGACTTTCGCGATGGAGAGGCAGATTTATGGCGACGAGTTTGACGACGATGACTCAAATGAGATGGGGAGCGTGAGAAATGAGAGTACGTATTGTGGCGAGAATCCAACAGACACTCCGAACAACTGTCACTAAAATGGTAAATTAATCGGTCTTCTAGGAATATTGGAAAACAATGAGACTTGTTCCGCAAGAGCACAGAGTAACCATTTTTGGGGGGAAGACTTGAGTCGTCTTTTCAATATTTTCACAGAAGGAAAAAAGGAATAAAAGCAAGCCGCTAAGATCAGTGAAAAAAACACGTGGTTTGGAATTTTTACGGTCATGGAAATACAAGATCTTCTGGAAATACGAAGGGTTTAAAGATTTCCTTCAAACATTTTTCACAAACTAAGTCATGACTTTCTATCGTGCGGGAAATTTCAATTTGATCTTTTTATGAAGAAAAACTGCAAATAAAAAGTTGGAAAATAGTTGGGAAACAGTCTTGTTGTTTTTATTATTGTAGCAGGTGTTTTTCATGTCAATACTAAGAATGGAGATTTCTAGTAAAATCGTTTAGCTCGAAAATGATTCATAAAAAAGTTCGAAATTGCGAGTAGACTTTGAAATGGTCGATAATGATATCATTTTATCGTATTTATCGTTTATGATAAAAATGGCAAAGCAAAGAAGAAAAGAAAACAGAAAAATTGCAAACAAACCATGTTTTGGGGCTTGAATCTTATTTTTGATTCTGCCGTAGTCATTTAAAAAAGTTACTTTTATAACCAAAAACATGACTGGGTCCTAACTTTTTTGTCACATTGTAGTGAGCACGCTTGTTTGAGCAAAAGAAAATCAGGTGAAAGAAGTATCAACTTGACACTAGAAACAGCAGCTTACATGTGAAGGTCAAAAAAAGCCAAGCAATATCTTGCGATTTATTTTTATTGGCCTGATTTTTTTGAACAATTGCGAAATTAATTCTGCTTTAATTTGATTTTCCTGGATTTGATGGTGGCAGCATGTGACACATGTAAAACTTTGAAAATGTCAAACAAATTGACCTTTCTTTCCCATGAGCTTCTTTTTAAAAGATAAGATGATTAAAAAGATTAAATTCACAGATAAGTACAGGCACAAGATACTAGGCTGGACAGGTGTTTCATTTTGAAGAAAACCACTGGTTACCGTTTCAGACCGGTCAGTCACAGCTGAAGATAGAGTACAGTAAGTCTAAACAAGAATCTTGTGTTACAGTTCAATCGTTTTTGGACATACTGAGCCAATACTCTATGGAAATCCAACAATTTTTACGCACCCTTTTCTTTTCTACAGCTGGTAGTTCTCTTTCAAAAAACAGCAGTATGTCGTTTCTATAGATATCTGTGATCAACATAAGCTTACCAGCTACTCGCAATCGAGTTCCTACAATCACAACAGTCTTCACTCTCATCCTCCAGAGCTCCACCACGGCTTATTCCCGAATCCTTTGAAGAGTTTTCCTTAGAGAGCGACTCTTTCCAAGAACGGCTCCTTTTGTGCCATTTTTTAGACTCTTTTGGAGTGGAGGAAGAGTTCTTTTGAGAGTTGCTCCGGCTGCGGAATCCCAAAAGGAAATTATGAGACTGATGGTGTTCCGGAGATCTCATATCTAGGTGATCATCCAAGCAGGTGTCACTAGTATCTTCTGAGGACTCCATTTGTGTGTGATGGGAGCGGTAACTATTGCTCTTGATGGACTGTCGACGGGGTTCTCCATGGTGAAGAATGGATGGTCCAGGCACCATTGTTCCCAAAGAAGGTGGACCATGGGCAATGATTTGTGGAGGTGGAGGAGGAGCATCCATTGTGTTGAATGGCAAAGGGATGGCCAGAGGGGCGGGATAGGCTTTTATCCCCCTTAAAGATATTTGACATATGGTCAGTCAGTGGTCAGGAACTTTTATTTTTTTTGGAGTAGGAGGTTAACAAAAACAATAACGATTTCCAGAGGAAACAAATCAATTTACTTCTTTCTGTAAATAAGGCCTTCTTTCTGTTGTGCAATATACATATTTTAAGTTTTAACTCTATTGTTTTTCTGAGTCTAAAGTTGTGCCCTTCCAAAGCATTGTACTGAAGAGAACATAAAAGGAATGAGCTCACCCCTTTGTGGCAAAAAACTACCAAAAGTGGAGTTTGTTTTCATTCTTTGTTGGATCCAGTTGTCAGTTTTAATGGAGCATAACCTTTGATTGAATTAAATTGAAATATGCCGTCCACTTAACATAAACAAGGTCTCTTTTGCAAAGGAAAGTAGTTGATTTCTTTTCACTGGAAATCTTGCCTTCTTGTATACAGAAATACAGTAGTTCTTGATCAAGGGTCTTACTTTTTGTAGCGGATGGAACAGACAGTGACCAAGGCAATGAGACCTCCCAAAAATATGGCACAAGCCATGATCAAAAGTGTGACTTCCCATGTGCCCAGGGCACCTTCTCCATGATGATGCCCATGTGTTTGGTTAATTTGGTTTAATGGCGACTTTGCATCGGGGGAAAGAACAAAGCTCCCTGCCCGAAGTTCTAATAGCCCATGATTTGAAAGTTGTTGACGAGTTATGTCCAACTGGTTGGTCAAGGATCTAGAAAAAGAAAAGATAGTTTTTCTTTGTTGGAATGGTTGCGTGATTTTTGACATCAAATGTAATTATAAGTGCGGAAAGTTGGTTTAAAAAATTCTCGCAACCTAGTGCAATCTTGACATACCGAATGATCCTATCTGTGTTGACTAGATGATTTGAATCTGTTGCATACACAAAGAGATCTGTCTTTTCCAATTCTGGTTGAATCAATAAAGAATCATCTTCATGCAGAGTGACTGAATGCGACAGGACCTCAAATCCAGAGAGACTGGTCAACGTTTGTGTAATATTTGGCATGTCCAGAAGGACATCTTGGACTTTGTTGTCAAGAATCAGATGCACCTGATAACTCGGATTTAGAACATGAACCTGCAACAACAGCCATGAAGAATAAGACATTTATAAACTTATTCTTAATACAGGTCAAACATGTCTTACAATTAGTCCAATTGAGGAATAGAGGCCGATTCGCTCGCCTCTTGAGTCTTTGGCTTCAACTTTCATTTGAAAGGATTTACCAGCTTCCCTGATGATTGAAGCTGCTAATTCCAGGTCACCAGTTTCTGGTTGGATCTTGAAATACTCGTTGGGACTGACCAAAGTGTATCGAATCTCAGCATTCAGACCTAAGTCAGCATCCCATGCCTAAAATTCAAGCATATAATTTGTACTATAGAAATGTTGAGCGATGGAATTTTTTTTAGCTTACCTCTATCTTGGCTAACATTGATCCTGGATCAATATCTGCATCCACGGAAATAATCATGGGATCAACATTGGTGAGAAACTCAGGACGGTTATCATTGACATCCAGGATGGTGACCACCACTGCAAGCTCATCTTCAACCAAGTTCTCCTTGTTCTTGTGGTCATTAATATACAGGGTGTAAAAAAGAACAGGCACCTTCTTGTCTCCAGAATCTGGAGCAGGAATGTAGGCCTTTATGGTGAAATTGTACTGATCTTTTCGTTCTCTATCCGGAGGATTGGCGATGAACACTTGACCTAAAAAGCTTTGAACATTCATATTTTTGCTCTAATGTTAAAACTTATCAAATCTGACCTGTTGCTTGGTCCAAGATGAATTGGCCGCTATCTGATCCTTGAAGAGCGAGTTGGATAGAATTCAAATCTTCAGTGAGATAATCGTTCAAATCCAGGATGGGATGTGGGGTTTTGAGGTTCTCGTAGATCTCAAGAGTTTCAGAATCAGCCACAAAGAGTCTGGATTCCTGAATGAACGGCTGACTCAAGGAGATTTTCCTCGGTTCTTGACGCCTTGGAGTTTCTTCATAGTCAACAACTATATCCTCAATGACGTCTTCAATTATATTAGGGCTTACTTCAGTCACCAATTCTTCACTGATGGTTGAAGTTGTTTCGGATGTAGTCGTTGAAGTGGAAGTGGTCGAGATCTGAACCTTAAGGACAAGCAAAGCAATGTTGCTCTTCGGCTCATCTGCCTTGTCTTTGATTTGGATAAAGATCTCCACATCCTTTTCCAAAGTCTCATCGGTCTCCACTAAAAGTGAACCGGCATCACTGATCTTGAGGAAACCGTGGTTATTGACCAATCTGAACTGAACCTCTTGACCATCTTTGTCGGAGGCATTTATTTTCGTTAATAAGTCTCCTCTGCGTAACTGTTGGTTAACCAAGGTCTCATAATAAGGCATGTGTTTGCTTTTGGTAATATTAAGGCCAAGTTCGACTAGTTTGGCAGCACTGACAAGTTTCATGGTTTCAAAGCCAAGGAACTCTGGTTCGTAGTTGTTAATGTCCATGACTTTGACCGAGACGTTAACGTTAGTAACCATTGGCTCTGTCAGACTTCCATCCGTAGCCACTACTTGGAATAAGTAGTAATCTTCGTCTTGATGATGAAGTGATCCATTGGCAAAAAGAGACCCGTTCAGTTTGTCGATCCAAAATGGGAGCACTGAATTCGACTTGAGCTTGTAGGTCAGTTTGCCATTGATTCCAATGTCATCATCTTTCGCAGTCACCTCCCCTATCTTCTTATCCACGTAGTTTCCTACACAGTTATTACAATTATTACACTTGAATAAAAGATTCTTTGTTCAGGCTTGCCAGTTTTACCCTCGGTTATGTTGAAGGCATATTCTTGATGGCCAAAACGTGGTTTATGGTCGTTGATGTCTTTTACCGAAATCATCACGTTGGTGATGGTCTCCATATCATTTTCATCTCTGACAGTGATATTCAAATCATATTTCAGGTTTGGCGACAACTTCCGGTTTAGGACAATATCCCCGGAATCCTTGGCAATCTGGAAAAATGTGCTCATGCATCTCAATATTTTAAACTACTTTTGGCGTATGTCAAGAGATTATTACTTGGAAATAAACTATATCAGGGCCTTTAGACAATCCTTTTTGTTCTTCTGGGGATCCAACATTGCTAACTGTTTCTTTAAGGATGACAAATTCCAATCGAAAATCCTTAACACTTGAAGATTCATCAGTAGCCATCACTCGAGCTAACTGGGTTCCTGGTGGGGTGTCCTCATTCACCAGCAAATGATCTATTTGTTAACAAATCGGAAAAAAATAAGAATTAAGTTGATTAGATTTCGTTAGATTCAACTAAGATCATTGCGCTTCAACTCTCCAAACCTCTACCTTTGTCTTTCAATTCCACAAAACGAGAATTAATAATGGCCAATCCTCGAATCACTGGAGGTTTGTCTGCTTTCGTATCCAGAAGGTGAACAACCAGTTGAGATTCCGTGATATGATCTAATGAATCGGAGGCTCTAATTCGCAAATAAAGCTTCTCCAATCGCTCTGTTTTCAGCATATTTGCTAAGACCTCTTGCGAAGATAAGAAAACATTTCCACTGGATGGGTCTAATCTGAAGATCTCACTTCCTTTACCCAGCAACTGTAACTGGATTCGGTCATTCAAATCCGGATCAGTGACTTTGATCACGTTTCCAAGATTCACAGCAGTTCCTGGATCAGCTGATTTCTCAATACTCCCTTGATAAATGTGTCGGTCAAAGGCTGGACTGTTATCGTTTTCATCCTCAACGTCAATATGGATCTTGAACTGATCCTTGGATCTTAGAATCCCACGACCTAAATCAATTCCCAGTTCAAAGACAGCTGTATCTTCCCGATCAAGAGCAACCTAAAACATAAATTTGCTTTAGAATTTGAAGCAACTAGATTTTTTTTAATTTAAAAAATACCTTGGTGTAAAGGAGGCCGGAATCGGTGACACTGAACTTGTCCTTGACTTCTTGATCTTCATTGGAGATGGTGAAGTCTTTGAAGGTCGGATTGAGTGAAATGTTTCGCTTGACCAAAGCCGTGAGTTCAGTTAGGTTGGCAATTAAGGCTCCAGGAAGGTTCTCTTTGACGGTAAAATTATAAGTCGGAGGGATGAATGGGATCTGGGTGACAATCTCCTCCTCGGGATCCGTGATTGAAAGTTTGATCTCAGTGATGAAACGATCCTTGTCTGGAGTTTCAGCGCTCACCTTTTGATGATATACAATGATTTCATATCTCGGGTGAAGCATAAATGGGTATGACTTCTTACCTTCAGGAAGTAGGTATCTAAGACGTTTGGGCCAATGTCTTTGACGAGGCCTATTTTTCCGTTTCGTCGATCAATCCCAAACGGAACTAGAAGAAAGGGTTTAAAATTTGAGGGTTTACCCAAAAATGAAACAAATCAAAAACGGAATAATTTAAAACCAGTCAAAATATGTTTTTCCGATGTTTTTTGAACTGCAATTCCTTTTTAAAAATCTCAATGTCAATCTCAAAGATATACTTCCAATGCCATAAGAAAACTGTAAACAGTAAAACCAACATATTTGATTTTTGATTTGGCTTTATTTTTATATTTCCTAAGAGGCTGTATGTAACAATTAAGACTGGTTGAAAAAATATAGTCGATGTTTCCTCATTGTAAAACATGCTATTTCTATTACTTAGTTTGAATCAGAAGTCTTTTCTGCAATTTTTTATCATATTTAAAGGATCATAAGGACAACAACAAAATAACTACAAGCAAAAAGGGCTTCAAGTACAATACCATATTTCCCACGTTCCTCATTAGAATGCATTTTAGCAAAGACAGCAAACAACAAACACGCTTGTTTGGTTGATTTGTCAAGGCAGCCAAATTTGAAGCAAAGTTGAGAATAAATGTGTAAGCATTCATCATTATTTACCATTGCTTACCACGTCTAATTTATTTTCACTATAGACAAAATTATCATTAGTCACTATTTTTGTTTCACTTAATGATAGCATTTTGAACTACAAAATTAGTGACAGCCTGTTCAACTATCACCCACAAAGAATAAGTCAGCTCCCAAATAAAACTGAATGATGAGTTACCTCCATTACGATATCTATGACGCATAACCCAATGCAGCTCGACATTTTTTGGGTTCAAGATGTCCACTTTGCCAATGGTGGTCCCCTTCTTCCAGTTGCTTTTCACATCAAACTCTTGGAGACCCAATGGGAAATGGATCGGAACTTCTTCCTCATCCTTGAGTTCAACCCCATCAATCGGCAAACTCCTTGGAACTTTGGGAGCTTCGATATAAATATGTGCTTTGCCCAAAGTGGAGAATCTTTTGGCTTTATTGGCAGCCTGATCAGTGGCTTTTATTGTCAGCATGTACCTGAAATAAGAGAACCATAAATATGATTGACAACGGCAATTGAACAATGAGGCATTGAGGCATTTTTCAATAGCTCGAGATGGGTTTCTGTATGGTACACATTGGGGTAACCGGGCATAATTGACTGGAGGTTCTTCTAGAATACCCTCTATTGTTCAGGCAAAGTGCAGTGAGAGAGGTGAGAACAAAAGAGCACCTTCAGGATGAGTAATTTGGCTATAGACCCGAGGTAAGTGGGGTATTTCGGAGCGAGGTTTTCTCCTAATGTCATAAATTTGATGTAGCGCCGAGCCATATCATTTCTAAAACCCATTCGTCAATAACGCAAGCGCTAGCCTGGCACTTCCAAATTGTGCCTCATAGATGTGAACGCGATAGAGATCCTCAAAATTAGGTTGATGAGTCAGGGCTTGGGACGGAACCACAAAATGGTAAAATATAACTCAACCTCTCAATTCATCTTTTTCAGTTCAGGCCCAAAAAAATATTTGGAAGCTACGTTTTAATTTCAAGGGGGTGGCTTTCAGTTTTAAACTTGTTGACACTGAAATGGAAAAGAATGCAAAGTTTAAAGTAACCTTGATAGGTTTAGCCTTTCAGCACATTAGCTGATATGTTTAGAGCTTTTCTGCTTACCTACTTGACCGCATTTCCTCATTCTTTGTTAAGCCCAATTTAAGCAGCAAAGCAGATAATTCACAAAAATATCAGCTATATAATCAAGCTAACTTCATTTCTTTTATTGGAAGATGAGAGAAGTAGAGACACTCTAATATCTTTCTGCTACTTATTGTGTGCTAGCTTTTCTTTTTCTTCCTGAAGCCATAACTCATAAAAAGAAATGCTTTAAACAGAACATTTTTGGTGTTAAATTGACCTTTAAAAGTGGTTTTTTATTTACCAATTAATGTTGTCAATATTGCTTGATGGTATAAGAGTATTCATGTGGTTCATCATGCTTTGTTTCAACTTTCTGGCAATATGGCTATTACCTTTAATGAGTGACAATATTTTACTTCTTCATTTTTCGTTTTTACAGAATAAAACCATACAGATATGGTTTTATGGCCATAAAAGTTCGTCAAAATATGGAAACAGATAATGCCCATGTCTATAAATGACTGCAAGAAGGCCCAAGTTCTAAGTACTCTAAACACTGGATGAAGGGGAAATATTGCTCAATGAGGAAATCTATGTGATACCACAACATATTTCATTGAATGTTTCTCAAAATAACATCAATCTTCAAAACTTCTAGATTTCCATCTAATCTCTTTTCATATCTTTGAAACGAACGTTGGACGTAGCTGGAGGGTCAATTATCGATTTCCTTCCAAGTCCTATCAATTAGACACAAACCACGGACCATTTCCATGTTGGCCTCACTTCGATCTGCATTCACACGCACTCCATGCTCAATATTGTGGCTAGTTCAAGTGTCCTAGACCCATATTGGTGCCCGTAAATTATTGGCAAGGGTACCCAAAATTTTCTCTCAAGATTTGAGGGGTATTGGAATTGGCTGAGGAAGCAGAAAAGACGTCTCATGCGAGGGAAATGCACGATTACACATGTCTGAATTGCCTCATCAATCTGGCAAACACAATTTCAGATAAAAATCCCACACATTTCTAGACATTTTTCCCATCTTCAGGGCTGCCCTTTCAAGTTGAGGCTTTTGCCAGGGTTGATATCTTTTTAATCATTTTGATTTCGGAATCCTGGATAACATACGAGATTTGGCATGAGTAGCAATGTTTACATTTTACAAGCAGGCTTTTGTTTGCCAAGTTTTGATCCAACAGAAAATGGTGTTTGATGGGTGACCATGAAAGTGGAAAAAATGTCGATTCTGCTTACTTAAGGCAAGAAACACAGGTGTTTTGTTTATTGACAACTTTTTGATTTATAAACCCAAAGACAATGGCCAATTTGAAGTCATTACATTGTAGTTTCCTTATCGCAGAATTTGCATAACGTTAATTGCGTTTCCATACGTTGAGTGTGGCGAATTGCTTCCAGAAAAAAATGTCACGTTCTTGCCCTAACAGAATCTTGTTTAATTAGTAGTCCCACAGACTTCACTTAAACTTACAGGCTGGAAAGGATATGACATTGCAGATATTGCTAATAAAACTCTAGAACAGGGGTCGGCAACCGGTGGGCCGCGGCCCAAATGTGGGTCCAAGGGTGGCCGTTGGTGGGCCCAGGAGATATGGCGAAAGTTCAAAATAGTGGGCCCGAGAGCTATCCATAGTACGGTACTCGTGGGTCCAAAGCTCTTTGTCCAAAGCTAATTTGTGGGCCCCTGAACCTACCAATGCCTGTCCGATGGGCCTCTGACAACACAAATGAAATTTCGTGGGCCTTGACCCAAAAATGGTTGCCGACCCCTGCTCCAGAACAAAGTAAACGAGCACGTATAGATCAAAACTAATTTTGGATAGGCCATTTTCGTAGTGTTGGGTCGGAAACACTGAGGCAGGGTTTAGATCAGATCCGGCAACCTAATAAAAAGGTTAAAGGCTAATAATAAACATTTTTTTTTAACTATACGTAGCAATACACGAATAATATTGTGATATCACAGTGAGTTGACTAGAATATGTTTCAGTGCACATGAAAGAAATGAAGACGAGATTGACAGACAGTACAAATGCAGTTGGGTAGAGGGAGATGATGAAAATCTTGGTTATTGCAGTAGAGGGGGTGGGTCAGATTGAACAGGTCCTTCGTCAGTTCCCGTCTTTGATGGAGTTGGGCAAGAAGCCAGGCAAAGGTGCGTGACCGCCAACATTCCGAAGGGATGTCAGGCCAAGGACAGTAAGGTGTTGTCAAGTCCTTGATCGGGAAGGACAACATGTGTCCAGACATCACCTCCGGAAAGGTCAGGTTCCTAACACTGTTGGACACAAACCTTGCCAGCCCGGTGGTAAAGGGCTCGGTTTCGCATAGGAAATGCGCCCATGCATTGTTGGCATATTGGGGCACGCAGAGAGAAGTTTGAGGAATTTGGTGAAGGTGGCATCAGCGGATTTGAGGGCGGATTGGGCGGAGTTGGGAAGCCAAAGGTGAAGGCCGTAGAGGAAGATGGGGGTGATGAAGGTCCGGAAGAGTTGTATAACTATTGGCAGAGGAAGGTTCTTGATGGTAAGTCTATTGCACATGTATCCGATCCTGGCCCTGGCCTTGATTATTGTTATGTTGAGGTGTTTGGTTAAGGAGAGTTGGGTGGTGAAGGTGAAACCGACATAGTTGAAAAACTTGACGATTTCAATCGGACTATTTTTGATATGGAAGGATGTGGATGGCAGACGATCTTTATGAAACACCATGGCCTTCGTCTTGATGGCGTTAACTTGAAGGCCGTTCTCTTGGCAATAACCGTGGAGAGCATTGATGGCATTTTGCAATTCCACGGCTGAATCAGCCAAGAGGACCAGGTCGTCTGCATATTGCAAATTTTATATTCTATTGTTGTTGATTGTGGGGCCTTGGTGAGAAAGGGCTTCGGGCAGGTCGGATACATAGAGGTTAAAAAGGATTGGCGATAGTGGATCCCCCTGCGGAAGGCCGATGGATGTGAAGTAGCAGGGGGATAGGTCCTAACCAGAACGAATGGAGCATTTGAGCCCTGCATAGATGTTGGCCAGCAGGACACATATTGAACGCGGAATCCCCATAGTAAAATAATTCAAATAAATATTATTAAATATTTCAATTTCATATTTTACATCATGCTTCATCAGCTTTGCATGTGTCAATAACTTGATATGATCCCGTCTAATCCCTTCCTTCACTAAATGAACACTCAATTTCAAACTTTTGCAATTTTGGATAGTTCAAATTCAGGTGAGATATTAAGGAAAAAGAACCTGCCTTGTAGCATATATTTATTGGCTCTGATCTTCTGAAACATTGTGGGAATGCTTCCGTGATAGGCCCTAGAGACACTAATAGGCCCTAATATCTTTTATTACCGTGAATGAGCTTTGATTAAGAAAGCTTAATTTCTTAGGCACACATAATTAAAGTGGATGGCAGCAATAGCATTTGCGAGTTCCATCATAAACTTGAAAGTAGTGATCGTATTTCTTTGTTTTGTTCCAAACTTGTTGAATTGAAGTTTTAAATACTAGAAAAGAAATTGCAAAGGATCAATTCATAAGGTGATTGAATAGAATGATAGTGGGTTAAAATGATTAATAGTGGTTAAATGCCACCTGTTTGGAATCATTCAGAATGTCTTGTTATTTGCCTCTTTCCTAGACTGTATTGATTCTAAATGTTACTTGAGGATTCGTAAATCTTGCCCTTTGAGAAGTTTAGTAGTGTTAAGCTTTTTGACCCTTAAGGGCCAAAATGGCAAAGGAATGGCAAAATTCGAACTCAAAATCCATCAGTAGTGTAAAGTACGGGCACGAATTTTCAATTTTGTGGGCTGATCAGGCTGCGCCACAATCGTTGTAAAACTACCATAATTAAAGCTCTTCCAGTCTCTCCAAAAATATGAATGCAAAAGTACTCTTTACAAACAGAACTTATTTCAAGGTTTTGACTTCTAAGTTTTGCATCCAACACTCAATTTGCGTTAGCGTGGTCGAGAAACTGACACGAAAAAACGCAGAGCATTGCATTAACTTAAATTTTGCCGAAGGGTAGTCAGCGCCTCAAAAACTGGAAACACTAAAACCAGATGGCGTCCTAGTGCTGATTTAGGGAACAGTTCAACTATCTATTGTTAAGTTTCCATCTAACCTTGTATTTATGAATTTTGGCATTGAGGCACCTATTGCCGGAGATGATACATGAACAATGTGGGGGGCACTTCTCTTTGCTAATGTCTCTACAAGAAATTCGGAGGAGTGAACTTGATTGCTATCAAAATATTTGACAGCAAGCTGTGAATGAAATTGCCTCATTGATTACAATTTACGAGGAATTGCCATTGATCGCCTGAAATCAAATAATATCATATAATTGAATCATGGTTGAACTATCTTGGGCTCAAATCTGATTGGTCAGCCTCCAAGATGTTTCCAAACCCTAAGTAATTTTCAATTCCCAAGAAGGCATGACATTGCTGAAGTGAGCAGAATGCGATTCTTCAAGCCTTCTATTAAAGAGGCAAAACCCATCCTAAGAATTCATTATGATCAAGGAGGATGGTTGGATGGATGGATGACGCAGATATCCTTGAGACAATGATGTTATTCATCTCAGGCAAGTACTCCCATCTTACAATTACTTCATTAACTCTGCGAACAGACTCTAGGGTTCGCCAATTTCATGGGAGATTGACCCTTGTAACCCTTTGATTATTATTGAATGGCACGCTCACAAACTCAGAAACTCTGTTAGGCAGAGGTGGATCAGTAAAAACTGCAATCCAAAGATGGGCATCATCGGTCAATCACAAATACTGAAATTTTTATTTGACGTTTGTCAAATGAAACCGTACCGTAATGAAAGCAAAAGTGTCTTCTCTGTACTACTGTACAAACATGGGTATAGTCAGTTGGTCTCAAAGTGAATTAAACTGATAACGGTAACTGTGACATTAAAAAATAGGTACTTCATTACAGCTTTTATGTCTTTTTGGAAGAGAAAAATGTATTTTTGTAAAACGGCCAACATCAGTTCTTTGAAGCCATAACAAAATATCAATTTTCCTAATGCATTTGAATGTTTATGTAACCTTTTCATGTTGAAGTCAAAATCTGAAGGATCCAATTTTTGTGCAAAATGACAGTTTGAACTGATTGATGTGTGGAAATATTTTGAATGTCAGATTTAGACATATTTACCAGATTGTGATCTTTCATGCCACTTTTTTTTGCAAAATATCAAACAATTCTTCTTTAAAACAAATATTTCTTTCTAGTGACATTATGTTGAAAAATGGCCCAAAATTCAAGGAATTTTTATTTTTGCATTTTGACAAAGAGTGACAAAAAAACCCACAATTTGGCAACTATGTCTAAATGTGACCATAAGTGGTGCAGCCTTTCCCTTCATTTTTTATATTTGAGAACACAGTTACTAAGAGCATGACATGGCCCACCTTTGAACGCCTTAAGTTTTCCCAAGACAGCCTCAAACTTTAACATCGGAGTGACCACATGGCCACCTGAGGACAATGCCTTTGCTCTTGAGCTCGTGTCTCATCGATGAATTTTCCTGCCAGATCATTGTGCAAGAAGATAATATATAATGATGATGACGAAGATGGAGCTGAGGAGGAGGTTGCCCCTCCCGAAAAAAGAAGAAGGGAGGATTGACTAACTGTCGATTCTCACCGACCCAAACTCATCTTCACCCAGAGCTCATCAACGTTTCTCTCTCAATGACCTTGGCACGTTTTTCGACTCTTTTCATCTGGTAGACAAAAAAACGCGCATAAATCAATGCTAAAATGTGATAGCGTCACAACACTTCTTCAAGCTTATCTGGCCAAGTCTCCTCAAAGGATTGCAGGGGTCGTATTGAATTGAATGGAGACCTACCTAGTAGGTGGTACAGGGGTCTTTAATCCCTGGTAAAAAGGGGATTTCTTTGTTGTACATAATACGGCCTCTTGACGCTTTGCAAATGAGTGTGCAATTTCTATGCCCTCTGCTCAGGGTTGCCGAATAGTTTCATTAGTCTCTTCCGTTAACAAAAAATAATTGGCAACTCTTAAGATGCCATTTGCCCCAGGGTTTATAATTTATGAAGAAGTAACTTTGAAAATTGTGTTCAGTTATTTTTATTCCAACATCTGCTAAAGGCTTACTAAAGAATGTATTGTTATTAGGGTCATTAAGTAGAAGTAGTTGTACGCCCGGGTGACATATTTCAGTTTCATTCTTTCTTTGTTGCTTTAAGAATGAAAATGTATGACATAAATCGTTCCGAGAGAAGATTTTGTTACCAATAAAAAGGCCATTACATAGTGTGAGAAAGTAAATCAAAAAAAACCCTCTTGCTCATTTTCAATCCCCATTTATCCTTCATGTCAATTTCAATTAAAAACCAATCCTTAAAAGATATGTTTTGGTAAGAATGAATCTAGTCATGTAAAAGGACACCCACGAAGAGCTTTAGTAGGGTACAAAGTGGTTAGTAAAAAGAGTCAATATTAATGGCTTATCATTTGCACAAATAATGGTCATCATAACTCTACGTCTGTCATTTGGGAGTTCGTTTTTCTTTTCCTGCTTGTCATCCGTGATTGCAGGTATGAATGTAACACCGCTTCAAGTCACTTCCACTCAGCTATTTATTTGCCTTGGACCCATTAGATGCTCCTTGAGCAAGAGCCTCTCGGACCTGAGCACTCTTCAATTTGTGCTTCACTACATCACTGAGCAAACCTCCAGAGTGTTCGATTTGAGCAAGAGAGGCAGACACCTGCGATATCTAAGGATTTCAACCCGAGCTCAAAATAGACAACTATAGATGGCGCCAAAGTTGAGGGCAAGTACAGAGAAAAGGACTGTGAACTTAGCGCTTAGTACTTACCCCTCATTTTGCACCATCTATTGGCAAATGGTTTAAGTTTAAGTTCAAATCCTTCACAAAACACCTTGCGTAGGTGCCTTCTTTTGTTCTCAAAATGAACAACTTGATCAGTTGAGAATCAATGTAAGACAAGAAAATGTCAATCTGCGCCATCTTGTGCTAAAAGAAGATGGTGTTCTGTTGAAATCTTTGTCTGTAGAAATGACCATTGAACTCAACTTTTTCATTCCCAAACACAATAAAATAGGAGCTGAACTCTGATAGACTCAAAATACTAGGAGCAATCAACTAACTCCATGACCTAATTTGGCATCAAGTTTAAGTTGAGGATAGCTCTAAAATTAAGAGACTTTGCCCACATTTTGATTTAATTTATCTTCCTTTGCGCAAGTTGGTTTTGAAAAACTTGTTTGTGTGACAAAAAGAGGTTTTGGTGTCAAAGACTTTAGTTTCTAAATAATGAGTTCGGAGAATGTTATACCTCGCTGCCTCATAGGGGGCGCTTTTTGGCGCAATCAGAGGTGAAAGATTTGTACTTAGATTATCTGTGACTAAACTCCTCACTAAAGAGGGACCTCCGAGCAGGTAAACTTCTATTAACATAATTGCTCCGGAGTTTCAAGAACCCTCTACATACTCTAATGATAGATGCTAACGAGCAGGTGCTTACTTGTTTTGAGACAGAGCCTGGCCAGAGACCAGGGTTCGAATCTCGCCAGTATCTTCGTTAATTGTGAACAGGTCCGTGTGATTGAGAAGCTGGATCTTGACTTGGGCATTAAATCCGCTATCGTTGTCTGTCACGTTGATGTCTCCTACTTTCTCATTAGCTCCAATGGATGAAGGAACGGAAAACGTAAACAGAGAACCTAGGATAAGCAAAAAAATGTCAATAAGGCTTTAATTAAAAATGGAAATTGGTTGCTACATAGTAAAAAAATAACATTTCAAAACATTTTTTGTGATGTTTGACATAGGCATACATAAAGGTTGCGACTACAAATCCAATGGTGCCATAATTATGGGCAGAAAAAGAGGATGTTTGTCTCGTTAAGCGTCATTATTGGGGTGCGGGTTCATACCCAAACATATGTGTGTTAATCGGGAATAGTTTTTTCAATTATTTGTCAATTTTGTTTTCTTTGTCATCCTTTCTTTTTTTTATTATCATTTTTGATGATATGGATTGTAGAGTTTTTGACCTGAACAATACGGGATCCAAAAAAATACGTAAAAAACGCTGAAACTTTATTTAAAAAAGGTGACCGAAAAAATGATTTCAAAGTCTTGCGACCCAAAACGTGATTTTTGAGCTTATTTACTATTTTTAGTGCTTCAAAAAGGCTCAGCTTCTTAGCCAGATGGTTGCACCCTGTCATTAAAGCTGAAACTGGATTGTGTGGAGGCCAGATAAACATTTTAAGCTAACCAAAATCTTAACTCCTTTCTGAATTAATATGAAAAGCAAACCAAATCAGGTTAGTACTAAATCTGTGTTTCGTGATTTTTCATTATGGAAGGTTACTAGACTTGTTGTAACGGTGCAACAGAATCCTAAATGAGTATGAATATCTGAAAATCAATTTACTTGGATGGTACGTGGGCGGGTTATCATTCTCGTCCTCGATATGGATTTTGATCTTGACGGTTTCCGATTTTGACACATTTCTTCCCACAGGCCTCACATTGGGCAGTAATTCACGGGTGCCCACCTCCAATTCAATGAATTCTCGAGCTTCAAAATCCAGAATCCTGGGGTTCTTCAGGCTCAAAGTTCCGGTGGTCGCGCCAATTTCGAAGGATTCAGTGGGGTCCTTCAAGGTGTAGATGAACTGAGCATTGGACCCCTAGAATAAAATAGAGTTCATCATAAGGCATTGGCTCCGTCAGGATTTTAATCATTTCTCCATATCACACGGAGGACACGACTTTCACCTCGAGGAGTCATGCATTGGTGTGGATACACATGTGGTCATGGCAAGTCATGCTTAATGGCCCTCATCAGACCGTAGATATCAAATAATTCATTTGGATGGGATTCTTTGGGGCCATCTTCTTTTACGAGGGGTTTTACTAGAAATCAGACACTTTGATCTGAAGATGAGATTCTCATCATTTTACCGGCAAAGATGTTTGTATTAAATTGATTTCTACGTTTTTAAGATGATTGAACTTTACAACTTCAAAAAGATAAGACTTTAAATACTTGCTTTCATTGTTCTATGAAACTTGGTAATTTTTTAGACACTTGATAGTTCCACCGACCACTAAAAAGTACAGGGGGCGCCAACAAAAGTGGACAAAGAAAAGTGAATGCAATGAGACATTGAAATGTATTTTAACGATTACAGTCAAACCTGTTGATAATAATACTCAATTTTAAGAGTATCCATTGACCTAAATGCAAATTATAAATGATGTCTTTTAATAAAAGAATAATGATCCTGATTCCTAACCCTAAATCTTGCATCCAACTTTGAGTGTAATTATGTTTTTGAAACCATCTTTCTGGAACTTTCATCCTCTTGAACTTCAACATATTGTTGGTGGAAAATATGCACAAATGAGTGAAAATTATTTGTTGGAGTAAAAAAGGGTCACTATTTGAAGCTATTTAGCAATTGACAACCGCTTGAAGGATTGCTATTGTTCTTGGGAGCTCAGCGCTTGCCCGGAAAAAGAGCGTCACCTAAAAAATTCAAACTGTTCTTTCCACATTGCTTAGCTGGGGTAAAACTGGAAAGTGACAATTTACTCAAAAATTAGAAGCAACATTTTTGACTCCAACATCCTTTCCTGAACGTTTGATTTCCGAATGATTTTGTTTAGCTCATATCTCCAGATTAACAGTCAAAATAGGTGAAAGGCTAAAATTTGGAATATTTTGCTAAGGCGTCAGGTGAAGAAGAACATTTCAAGAATCTTGATGTTGTCGTCAGAAAAAACCAACGATCAAGCAAAGTGTGCTCTCTATCAGATAGGGCTACTTCAATCCGTCTATAAAAGCCTTAGATAAATGTTTGAGAATTACTGTTTGCTTTCACTACATTTTGATTCAAGGGCTACATTGTCAGGAATTCAGTTTTCTTTGCTCTTTTTAAGTGGCGCACCCTGTACACAATACTTAATATTTTTGTATACTGAACCTGGACGTCAGGTTTGGCAAATTTTCAAAAGAAGTACTCTGATTTAAAGGGCGGAACGGCATTTGTCACTTTGAAACCTTGACTGTCGAGATTCCCGTCTATATTTGATTCAAAAGACACCCCTTTTTCTTTGACGTAGCTCACCTTGTCCGCATCAGTTGCTTGGAAACTCATGATCTCGAAGCCATCTGGTAGATTCTCCACTATAGTCATATTGTACTCCTCAATGGCAAACTTGGGGGCATTATCGTTAAGATCTTCTATGGAGATCTCCACCTGAGGACGGAAAAAAAGATATGATAACGGTCGAACTGACCACAAAAGAGGTGCCAAAATCATTCTCAAGAATATAAGGGATGCCAAAGAGATACTCACAATGGCAATATCCGATTTTAAGGGGTTGTCCATTTGCTTGGCTTCGATCTCCAGTTTGAACATATTTTCCAACAAGACATCGGCATCGATCTCCTTGGTCTGATAAAGAAGACCCGTAGCGGGATCGATTGAAAAATAATCATCCTGGTTGCCTTTGACGATCGAATAGTGGAGTGGAGACTTCACTCCAATGTCTTGATCGCTGGCATGTAACGGGGGAGAAAATTGGAGCAATCTCTGGATTTGGTGACCCTGAAACAAAGACCAAGATGATTTATTGATCTGTGATCTTTGTCGAAGAAACATTTCGCATCTGGCTGAAGGAGATGCATTCCCGGATTAACAAGAAAGAGGTTGCGTTATAGCGTTTGTTTTTTCCCAAGGATTAAAAGCAACTTTTTTTTTTAAAAAAGGACATGTTTGTGTGTACTTTTATCAACACATAAGTTAACATCGGGCATTTCTCACAAAAATCTGTGATATTAATATTATTCTTATTATTACATTATTCTATATTAAAATCACAATATTGTATATTGGTTGTCGGCAACAAAATAGTTTTTTTTAAGTTATTCTTGAATAAAAAGGCTCTGAAAAAAGGGAATTTAGGTCAGCGGCAAAAGTATGCTTTTTATTGAAGTTATTACAAAACCGAGAGTTCTTTATTCAACTTTGACGTCACTTTAGTTCGTTACTAAAAAGAGGTGATTTTTATTTCTGCAATGTATTCAAATGGAAATTTTAGCTACACATCTCCATACGTGAATAAGATCATAGTTTAGGCATTTTTATTCACTTTAGTTTGAAGCCTCTGCAAAAATGACCACTTTTTATAAACAGATTGATCACATAATCAAGGGGCGCTCTCTTACGGAAAAATTTAGCACTAAATTTAATTTTCAATTAACAAGTCTTTCATGATCGATCATTGAATAAAGCGTCAAAAGAACCATCAAAGCTGCATGAATGTTTCGAAAAAGATAATTCATTTAAGGAAAGGGTCCAAGGATTATTATTTGAGACTTGAGACAAATTACTTCCATATTGGCAAGCTCATGTACGAAAGAAGATAAGAGGGGGAACGAAACGAAATCCGAGTCCCAAACAAGGTAAGAGACGAAATATTGGACTTGGCTTCCATCCAGCAAGACGACGTCGATGAATTTCTTTTCAAGGGCATGTCACGCAACTTCCAAGATACGACCACATGTCAGCATCCATTAGGACTCGACAAGAAACCCGAGATGTTTGTTGTACAGTTTGTGTCCTTACAACACTCCTCACACGTCTCAAATGAAGATGATGATTAATTGAGAAACGCTACAGGGAGGTGTTTGAGCTAATGTGACATTTCCTTTGAAGCAGGAAAGGGGCTTGAAATGGAATTATAAAGCCATTCCAGAGCTCTGTCGGGATCCTGGTCGTCGCCATTAAACAAAGCACCCTACTGGAGTCGGTCAATACAAAGCAAAGGGTGAATTTATCGACTGCAAAAACGCGGTGGGGAAGCTCATGGGTTGGTCGTGCGCCAAAAACTGAAGCTCATCTGATTTTGGCACTGCCCTCAGGATCACCAAAATCTCGTCTTGATCTCTCTTTCTTTGTACCTTATTCGAGACCAATAAAGCTACCACAAAACGTCTCAGTTTGTGGAGGTGAAGAACAGTTAGGAGAAGGAAAAGGATGTCTTCAATTGAGTGGCTGCATCCGATACTTTGAAAGCGGCATGAGGAATTGAGCAAAATGCTATAAATTGACGACACTGCGTTGACAGCTTTTAACTGTTTACTCTTTAAAGCAACAGCTGCATGATGACGTAACAATTCCTTTTTTGGGTGATAAACTAAAACATACAGGATCTCTTGAAGAAGAAAAGGTAAAGGTAATACTTTGAAATTGAAATGTTATTAATGGGTTTGAGAAGTACTATGTTAGGTGTTTTTCAAAGTTTATCTTAATTTATTGTCATAAATTTCACATTGCCTTAGTTTTTTTGCCGTTATTTAAACTATTCATGAACCAAAAGCCAAAACTTTGGTTTCTCAACTTGGTTTCTTTGATTTCAAGTTTTATGAAGAATGATTTTGGGAGCAAAACGGCTTGTTTTTTGATCAAACCAAATTGACGTATATGAGACTTCAGTTTTGTTTATCGATTTTAAGATGCTCATGTGGATCCCATGAGTAAAACGATTTACAAAACAAATTTCATGCAATACTTATTTTTTAGATGCCTTTGCTTTCGGTTTCGGTTAAATGCTCTTTCGATCCATCACTACAAAAATCTGATGAATACGATAATGAATCGGAAATCATATATTGATATTGATCATACATTATTGCACGTTTTGACTCAACTTAATAGAGCAAAAAGTTGATATTGAATTCACTAGGTATTGCTTATAAAAGTCATTGGTAACGTGATAAACCACTGATACTAATAGAAAATACACAAAATACAATTCAGAAAAAAATAATGCCCATTTGCAATCACATTTTGTAACAATGTAAAAGAGAAATGAATAGTAGGAATTTATTGCAATCGCTAAATCTCTCGAGAAATTTTAGAGCCTTGTGAATGGAGGCATTGCAAGTTTAACATTCCAAAGTCCAATTTTAAAATGATGTTGTATGTCGTTCTTGTCGTGCTAAAAGTTTTCGCCTGACCGAGCCAAGTCTCACATTTTCCACATTTTAAACGATCTTGGATGGGCAAATGATTGAAATGCATCCCTAAATTAATGGCAATCTTTCAATTTCTCCAACGTATACGAAATAATGGATCTTGCATAAACTTTTGAAACTCAGGCCAGTCGTTATTAACTGTCGACTTGTGACATTTTTCACTTCAGAAATTTCTAATTCGAGCTTCCAAAAAAGCATGACAAATGAACTATGAATAATGAAGCCATTAGTTTTGGCTCGTCAACATAAGAATTCTAGAATCCCATTTTTACAACAAAAATATGTGAACTTCGAATTCTCTAATTTCAATAATGACCGGGTGCTTAAGATGGTTGGAATTTCAGGAAAAAATAGTTTTTGTGAGAGTTAGTGGAATTGGAAGAATTTCAGAGGAAGATCATCAAGGATTCATTTGAAATCTTCCATATTCACGATCTTTTTTTTCCTCCACGAATCTCGGGGAAGTCATCCATCGTTCATGTATGTGTACAAAATTGAAATCCAGCCTCTTCTAAGGATCATCCATCACTCACTCATACAGAAATGGGCAGGTTCCTCCCCAAAATCCATGGACATGATATCTGGATCATTGATGGAAGAAGAAGCACTGCCCAAATTTTGAAAGCCGAAACTTTGATCAGTGCTTCGATTTCTATCTGGAATTAAGCAAGTCAAGGCTAATGGCGAGTCAAAACCCGATTCCATTCTTTGTATAGGAGAAAAACTCCGTTAGAGCAGATATTGGGTGGCATGCTAACGGATATGAGATTTTGTAAGAATCAAGCAAAATCAAGTCAGATTAACGATCCTGAAGTATACTCTCAAGTCATCAGCTGAAGTGAGTGTTTACTCGAAGGTCGTTAATCTGACTTGATTTTGTTATACGGGGGTGTTACGTATCAGAGTCCCATCCCAAACCAAGGATGGCTCTTGACACATAAGGTTTATGATTAAATTGTGCCAAAACTAGTTAAAGAAAACACTTTCAGTATCATAAGACAAATTATTTTAGAAATTGATTTATTTGCTATGGAGCTGTAATAATAATTCATTATTAAGCTTTTGGATACTCTAATTTAAAACAACCCTGTCCTTTAAAGATACCTAATATATGCGTTAACATGCAAACCTTTAGCCGGTATGTTTTTGTTTGCGCCAAATCATACTTCAGATATACTTCCAATATTGACTTCAAGGGTATCTTTAGCCTTTTAGGGCATTGTTTAGCTAATTTTAGACATTTACTACGTTGGAGCTAAAAAATCAAATAACGTCATTGTAGAAGCCTGAGAGCGTTCAAAAGTCCCCCAAAAGGCTGGAAATCAATTGAAAAAGTTTGCTTGAAGTATTCATCCCCAAACACATAACATATGACCTACTATAATTTTGTTTGTCGACTTTTACGCCAATTCAAGGGCGAAAGAATTGATTAACTACTGCTTGCTTTGTGAGAGAAATCTGCACAATTTGCATGCCATCCAACCAAACAAGGCCTTGACAAAGCCAAGAAATGCAATCATTGGGCGAGGAAAGAACAAACCCATCACGTTTTTCGATCTTGAGCTATGTACTAGCTGTAACCTTTTAGTGATTAGATTTCTTCATTGTCATTTCTTAAGAAAGAGGCATTGATTGTCAAAATTGCTTTGTAAGCAAAATAAGATAAATTTAAATACTCAGTTGTACTTTATTCAATTTCTGGATGCGTTTCATACTTTGGGCATATTTTAATTCACAGGTGGGCACATGACCTATAACGTAACATTTCTTACTTAGGAGTGCGTCAAGAAAAAACTTGATAATCTAGACAGAATTTTTTTGCCTAAAAGTTGCTCTTGACAATGAAAGATAACATCTTAATGTGGAAGTTTTGGCAATTTTTCTTTGAATTTTACCTCAATCAGTTTGCACACATAATCTTGCTGACAGCGCCCTCTAACGGGCACATTTTTCGCATTTCAAGCACCCTTTTTGATATTCAATTTGCCACTGAGTTAACATTGCCCTTACAATTATTCCTTCTGGACTAACCTTCCGTTGTTCCAGAAGTTAGAGCAAATTCTTATCTTTATTTTGTCCATGTCATCATAACGTTTATTGTCTTCCATGTTTTCCAACTACGTCATTCCGGGGTGTTTTTGAATCGGTTGCTTTTTTGTTTTTCAATCAAGCCCCGCTTTTACGTTGTCTCAGCAACGCCCGCTAAATGTCACGGACTTATGATTATCCTCTTTCACTCTCTCTGTGAATGAAATATTAATTATTCAACACCAATTATGCAAAAGAACCCCTTGGATATTTGAAAGGAGGCAAAAAACAGGTGAGTGAGTGCGTGCAATTGCAAGAACAATCTAATGATTTGACGATTTCTCAATTTCCTCGCGCTTTCATTCAAGGTGAGTGATTCCAAGTTGTAAAACTCTCAAGGAGACGCCGGCAAATCACAAAAAGGTTAACACACTCACACCAATAAAGAACCAGTAGCGAACACTAATAACAATAATCATTATCATTATCATCTGGCATAGTCCAAAAATCGGTTGACAGAGACCTTGGAATCAATTTACCCACTCTCTTCCTTGTGTATTGATGATTTTGTTGCCAAATCGGTGATGGTGAATAGAGAATAGGGAGGGTGAGGAAGTCAATCAACGAATTTGCCTAAAGTTTGGTTTGTCAACCAGACCCAAAACGTCATTCATTCAATCAATCTTAAAGGGAAGAAGCCATGCTGAATGCCAGTTATCAACCATCTATTGAAAGAGACCCGTCATGTTTGAGAGTACCCTGGAAAGGTGTTTTTCTGGAGGAAAAAAAGCCAGCAGTTGGGAAATTGAAGGTATTCATGGATGGCTTTGCTTTGACTTTGGGAGGGAGGTTTACGGTAATCATGATCATTAAAGAATTATTGAGCAAACCAATCATTACTTGCCCAGAAAACGAAGCCACTGAGCCTGTCAACCACACCACTCATTTTATTCATTAATGATCAAGGAGTCGATGATCGGATCACTCTCTGCTTCGGAATTCTTCTCTTTCTTCTCTTTTTCTCTGTGGTTGCAAGTTCCAGCAAGGAGAAAAATCATAGAGTTACAAGATTGGATTTTTTTGATGGAATCGCAGAAAATTGACATTTTAAAACATGAGATGGTTGACGCTAGTTTTTGTTGTCAGATCTGGCCCTGAATAAATGGAAATCCGTAAGATTCCAAACTAACATGTTATATGTCATTTACACGTGGTTTGCTCATACGGTATTGAACTAAATTTTATTTTATTTTTTTATTTTCAAAAATGTATTTCTGATATTTCGATTCATTCAGTCATTAGGCTTCTTCTTTGTTTATTTTTTGTTTAACTTTGTTTTATAGGATAACACCCCTCTCTGCATATGAAGGAGCTGATCCACTGACAGCAATTTAATTTTTGGTTTGATTAATTTACAAAATCTATTCCTCAAGGTTTCTTCAGATCTGTCAATTCTGATTCATGGGCTGGAGCAGAACTTCTAGGTGTTTGAGGGAGCAAGGAGAGCTGACGAAAACGCCCGTCAACCATCAGCTGACCCTACATTGTGAAACGGGTAATGGTGACGATTTGAGGTCAGGGCGAAAGGACAACAAAGCAGCGTTGCCAGATATTTCCAAATCAATAGTTTCAAATTGTATAATGGCAAATGCTGTTGATAAAACTTATTCCAATTCATAAATTTTCTACTTTCAAAACAGAAGCAAAACCATCTTTAGCCATTGACCTAACAAAAATTATCAGATTTTCAATTTCCAGATTCCAGATCAATGATCTGAGATCATTAATGAGTAGTTTTAATCTTGCATTTGTTCTTGGGCGTAAATCTAGAATGTTTGAATAGCTTTAAATCAATCCTTTAGGTTTCCAAATTTGTTAGCTCAAGTGCCAATCATGGCGTGACACAATTTGTTTCGGTCAAACCAAATCTGGCATTTTTGTTGATGTTTTTTGGCGTGACTAGTTTGAAAAGTTCTGGCAACACTGGTTCGCTCTTTCGTCCGGACCTCACATCGTCAGCAAAATTTCACCACTGTTTGATATGGAATGAAATGTGCAAAATACAATTTTAGAAGTTATTGTTTAAGAAAGTTACTTTTTAAAGGTTGCTAGTACTGACTGAAGAGGCAACACATCATGAAGCTGTCAGCAAAAGCATCAAAGAAGCTAAAGCCATTCAGGGGTTGATCAGCTGTAAGCACTAAACAGTATTTCTTTTTATGATTTTGACAGATTGACCAATCAGGAATGCATAGCAACTTGATTGCACCAGAATTATACATCAAAACTACGTGTAGCTTGAAGAAACAAATTATCTTAAAGCAGAGACCATGAACTTTTACTCCTTTGTTTGCTGTTTATTCTGCTCATCTCTTTGTTATGAAACTGTCCCTCAATGAGCTATCTCATGTCAATCAGAGACCTATGATGTCAATTCACCCACAATCAAGGCATTAGTTATGCCTCTTGTTTTTTCAACTCTATGATACAAATCCAATGAAACTTTAAGGCGACGACAGGGTGCTGGGAAAGTCTGGTTGAACCTGGGAGATTCTCATTATTCGATCTTTTTCTCTCAGGAGCAATTAGAAGACCTCTGGCCTCATTAAAGTTGAATTGCAACGCGGGTGATTCTTCTTCAATTTCAATCAAGGACGAATCAATGTCTTCCAATATGTATTTGGCCACTCAATGAGCTTTAGATGACGAAACTTCAGAGACAATAGAGAGAGAAAATCTCTATCTCACAGGTCTTTCCCGTCTCTTTACGAAACGCGAGAATTAGTCTGAAGCACGCTGCCCACACACCGACATGCCCGAAAAAATGAACAATAGTACAATGAATCTCTGGATTGGGCGGGAAACCTGGCGTAGGTTTTCACTCGTGACACACTTTTTGTGGCATTTTTGCGCTCGTTTAAAAATCCATTTGCATTAACATTAATTCTTCTTCTTCGGTCAGGCTGTTCAAGGCGAGACCAGATGTACTTTGAAATGCAAATCGACTCCAGAAGATCTATTGGTTTGAATATTTTGGCATCTTCTGGATACCATTGCCGAATGCAAATTGTGATTCATTCATGTCGTCGTTAATCACTGAAGTAAGATGTTTAAGGTCATGTTCACACTTCACTTCATTTTGAAATACATTTTCAGAAGTGTTGCATGTAGTTTTGGACAAATTAAAGTTATTCCAATTTCTCATATCCAAATATTTTGTGTCTTGTTTTAGGAAGATGCCAGTTTTATAGGTCATATGCTTGGTGTACATGGAGGCACTCATTAATTAAGCTTCTTCCATAAGGTGAGTTGTTGAGCACGCCATGAAGTATTGTCAGATGAGAGTTTGATATTCAAAAATAGGGTTGCATGTTAATGAAAATAACAATTTTTCTAGAGTGTACTAAAATCAAGTTGATCTAACAATTCTTGAGTATTCACGCTCCCTAGCTTCTTCATTTTAAATCCAAATCTCAACTCCCAATATAATGTGGGCATACGTAAGGATGTACTCTTGATGTAATCTGATATGATTTTGGTATTCAAGAATTTCTTATTTGTGTTAACATGTTATCCATAGTGTTGCTACATAAGCTGTGTTCAAATGTTTATTAAACACAACTTGATTCACTTCTTAGTGCCCTCAATAACTCACCTATTGGCATTTGCCACATATCTGGCCTGCTATGATCCCTTTTTTTAATAATATTACCATTCATTATACCAGTGTGTGAAAGCACAAATCAAAGTTCTGGTTTATACATTCAGCTGAGTAATCAGTAGTTGAAGTGTACTTAAAGCAGGCATTGATAGGCACACAATATATGACCTTTTACATTCTCTGAGCCTTTCGAAAATATTCTCTCTTGATTCCAAAGTTTAAATGATAAATTTGTTTTCCTAAATTAGAGATAAAATTCATTTTTCTGTATCCCTGATGTGCGATATCTTGTTAAAAGATAACGTTATAACCAGTTTCATGTGCCAAATATGACACATTCGAAACGTGCGGTTCTTCTCTACTTTAAAATATCTTTAAAGTAAAGACGTCATGTTATGTATTTGCTTGGCTTATTTCTTATTTGTCACGTGCCAATTAGCAGTCATAAAATGCAGTCTGAATGAAATGAAGCCATTTGGAAGTTGTGATAAACGGCAAAAAATATGTAAAAAGGAGGAAGGTAGGTAAACCTGGCACTGGTTGACTGAATATTCCACGATGATCATGATGATGATTGCTTTACCTTAATCGGAAAATCCTCCTGAATCGTGGTTTTATACTTTCTCTCGGTGAATTTTGGACCCAGGTCATCAGAATCGTTCACATTGATAATCAGCTCCGTCTCGCTGCTCATCGGAGGATTTCCATTATCCTAACACGAGAGAAAGAAAGAAAGAATAGAAACTTTTGTCACAAATTTTGGAAGCAAGTAAGATTAATGACTTCCAAGCAAAAGAACTCGCATTCCCAACTCCACAGTAATGTTCTAGCACAATAATTTATGGTTTCCATAGGTTTACTTTGCTCTACCAAAGATACACGCATCGCATTGCGAACAAAACCAACATGTTTAAAAGCCTTGCAATCTAATCTCTTTGCAAAACTTTGAAGAAAGAGAATACTCATACAGCTTAATTTCTTTTTCGTAAACATCGACTTTACCAATAGCAAGCTTCAATTGAAACACAGCACTATAAAAGTAAAACCTAAAGCAATTGTAATGTGCTGTTTTGAAGAGACTTTTGTGAACATATCGTTTATGAAATCATTTTAGCACATATTTTGTGGTTCTTGTCTGATGTTTCATAATCAGGACACTTGCTTTAATTCAAAAACCAAAATAGGAGTCGCTAACTTTGGTTTTTAAGCTAAATCTATTTAAATTTCGCCAGACCTAAGATTTAAGATGATCAGTGTTGCTAAATTGGATTTTGGGATCAATTGAATTAAACATTTTCACATGTCTGGGTAAATGTAATAGCAGTGTTGCCATATCTTTTTTGTTTAGGTTTTTGGTTCGAAAAGCTTACAACAACCATTTTTCAACCCAAGAGATATTAATTGCCAGTCACAAAAAAAACCGGCTTGAAACACATGTCTAAAACAAGTACTAAATCCATTGCATAATGGATAACAAATGTAAAATCATCTGTCACAACCTACCTGAGCTCTGATGGTAAGATTGAACTGCCTCTCTCCAGCATCAAAGTCCAAGGCCTTCCTTAAGACCAAAACAGTCTTGACGCTATTCCTCCCCTCCAATGAGAACTTCTTGGCCTCATTTCCACTCACAATGGAATAAGTGATGGCAGAATTGGCAGTGCCCGGCTTATCACGGTCAAGGGCCGAAATGCCTCGAAACACGGTCAAACCAGGCGTGGCCGATTCATCCAGACTCACGTTGTAGGGCGTGCCAATGAACTCGGGTCGGTTGTCATTGATGTCGTCAATGTGCACGGTGACTGGTAAATAGTCTGTGCGCTAAAAGAATGATGGTAAAAAAGGCTTAGATTTGAATTTCCCGCTCTATTTCTCTTCGTTTTGGACAAAAATAACCTTCGGGACAGACTGGCGTCAATCATTTTGAAATTGTACTTTTATTACAATTACAATGGTTTTGAATGTAACAACAAATACAATTTATAGGACACATTATCTGAATAGAGAAAAAGGCAAAAAAAAATTGTAATCGAAAATGTAATTGCAGGCATAGTAATGCGGGAAAATATGAGTTAGATGATGCAAAAGGTTATGGAATTGATCAAAAGTGGTGCTGCTAGGAAGGTTTAAGTTGAAAAATAAATAAAACCTACTTTTTCAGCAATTTTTGTGTTTAAATGGGTGTTCTTATTTTTTGTTTCTATTGATTTTGAACTTTGCTGTTGGTTGAGCTTAAAATCCATGGAAGTTAGGACTTCCTACTGCAGGAATTACTAGTGGTGTCATGATTTTTGGCGGGAAAAAGGGTTCGGAACTGGTGAGCATGTAAGGTAGCTAAAACAAAGATTTAGGCTTGGCAGTTGCAACAATTCCTTTCTCATGTGCACAACTTGAAGTTGGAATAACAATTCCTGACCTTTTTTTTTGCAAAAAAGTATGTTTTGTGGCTTTTATCTAAAATTTCACTACATAAATTGAGAGGGTTCTTCCGAACTTTGGAATCAGGAATGCCTGACATTGAATAAGAAGATACCCAGAGGAGATTGGTTCCTGGGGGAAGAAAACGTTAAAATAAATAATTTGTTTAATTGACAGCTTCCAATTTCTGATCTTCTTTTTAAATTACTTTGCAATACTCCTCAACATACATTAGCCTTGCCATTAATCTTAAATGCACCATTTTTTTGAAAATTTGACTCTTGAAAACTGTGACATTTTTGGCAAGTCTAGACTGCTAACAGCAGCAGGTCTGTAATATGATTCGGTAATTGCTCCCATTGCTTACTGGAGGTTTTGACCCTCTAAGCAGCGCCATTGGTGGTCATTTCTTTTGAAACATTTGTGTCAGCTGACTTGTTTCTTCTCAAGATTCATTAGGGTGACCTTGAGGTACATTTGCTAATGTGGTAAAAGCGCTTGATTTGCATGCAAATGTGCTAAAACAAAAAAGGCAGTGGCATTCCATCAGACCAAAAAGACTGACTCATTCCCGAGAAAAGGTGTGGGCAACGTGGGTTGAATACTTCGGACCCTTTAAAGCTCGTAATTTTGATCATAATTCGATTCAGTGGTCTGCAGTCAAATCTGTAATGGCGGTGTCACCCTAACATCCCAAAGTGGCCCTATGAAGGATTTTAACCCAAGCTTAAAAAAGTCGCCAAGAAATGGTGGGAAAATGGGTTAAGTTCAAAGTTAACAAGACTTTCAACTTTAGTTCCCCACGACATCTGTAGGGGTCTATTTTAAGCTTGGGTTAAAATCCTTAATTCATTCAAGGTTGATTTTGAATACTTACACCACTTCTGCCTCGACAAGATAGTCTGAACTGAAGGGCACTAACAGGGGCTGATTGGTCGACGAGGTCCTCGAGACTCTGTTGGAGAATGAGTGCAACGGTTCGTCGGTCGATTTCACGGAATGTGAAATAACCATCTGAACGAGACTGGAAAAAGAACGAAGGAATGGTAATTATAGCATGATTTAATGCATGGCGCATTATTTTCTCGGTCTGCTTGAGGATTTAATTAACCACCAAACAAGCGAGATAGTCATGACATGAAATATGAAGAAGGGGCGAGGTTGTATTGCACAGAAATAAACATGTGCAGCTTCTTTTTTGCAACTTTCTATTCACTCAAATATACTTCAATGTCAAGTAAAACTTCACAAATCTAAAGAGTATAATGAATTGGCTGCGAATTGATGAGGTAAAATAGTGTAAGTCGTTTTTATTTTCAGTAATTTATGAATAAGGCATGGACGAAATTGTAAAATGGTACTTGCAAACTTTTGGTCATGTTAGTCAAATTTAGCAACCTTTCGATTTCTTGGCAACATACAGCAACTTTTAGTTTTTTTTGTCCCGATTGCTAAAATCCTGCTGGAAACTATTCTAATTACATATGTTACATGTACTTTTACAAAACCTTTTCAAAGAATTGATGGCTTTTTCAAATTTTGAAATAATTCGTAAAAAGCACAACCGTGTTCTTACGGAAGTCAAGGGATAAAGAAAAGAAAAACTTACGATTACAAACCTCCGCTTAGAATTGAGACATATATTTGGCCAAATCAGACATTTTTTATGTCAAAGTGGCATTTCCAGGCCAGAAAATTGCATTTTTGGCAACTTTCGTAGAATTCTGTCAAACTTTAAGCAAAAAGTATAACAACTTAAAAATCACAACTTTATCCGAGCTCTACTTATGCACAATTTTAGCTCCAGGGAAAGACCCCAAAAGAGTACAAAAAGTGTTTAAAAACTTTTCAATCGTCGTTCTACTCACGTTAAAGCAAATTGTTTTGTTTTATTCCAATAATGAAAATGATAGTTGATCTTAATCTTAATTACTCTTCTTGTTAACTAATCTTTATTAGTTTTGTATTTGTATTTCTCTCCCAAAATTAAAACCTTTTTCAACTACACTTCTTATTTTCTTAAATGAGATCTTTTGATTTTACAACAAGTTTCATCCTGTAAGTGGAGTAACTTTGCAAATATTTAAGAAAGGAAATGCTAATAAAAATGAATAATACAGTCAAAGAAGACTTAGGGCGAAATAATACGTGCTTGATATTCTACTTACCCCGTCCAAAGCTTGGATATTAAACTGTTGTCGAGGGAAGACTGACACCCTGAAAATCTCGGTTCCTAAAGTGGCGTTCTCGGCGACTCGAGCAAATTTCCCGGCTTTTCCATGTTGTCCGCGGAATTGGCAAGCTAGAATTTAGAATGAGGAAAACAACCCTGTGAGAGAGACTGGTTAAAGCATTCGAGCATTACATTTAGTCATGCTCGTCAAAACCCATGAATATCTGTCCAAGTAAAGGGCCTCTCTCGCCATTTATCACAACCAATTACGCAGGATTCCTTCAACTTTCCCCTCCTACAAATGACCCGACTTGCGGGGTTAGCAATGGGAAAATAAATCCTGCCAATCCTTCCCTGACGTTCTTTCATGTCAGGATGAGTTTGTTCTTTTTTTCGCCGACCAATCAACCAAGACCTCAGCTTTATAAAGTCATCTCATCGCGAAGAAGGCGATTAACAATGAAAGAATAGAAGGCAGGGTTCCTTTCCGGCCTTCCATTATTTATGGATCCCATTTTCTCTCAGAAGAAGCAAGGACCACTGTATTTCTCTGGACGACGAGGCCTCCGGCAAATAAATATGATTTTAAGTTGAAAATGGTCAATTGTGCTCACAAGGAAATGAAACCATTCCTCTGTTGTGTAGACCATGCATTTCAATTCTCAGTTCCATAAAATGCTGGAGTCAAAAATCATACCTACTCAAAGCTTTGTTCTGAATAGAGCATAAATGAACGAGCTCGCCCATTTTTTTACAAAAATGACCCAAATTCGATCTAGTTGAAAAAGAATAGAGGTTATTTGTAGAAGAACCCAAATTTAGTAGACCAAATTTTGTATAGTTATTTTTTTGAGATTTATTTTTAAAAGGGAATGACATTCTTTGTAGCAGTAGTAAAAAATGGCAACCAACAAAAAACAAATAACTCTTATCTCTAGCCTTGTCGTCCAGAAAAAAATATTTGTTCTTGAAGCCTTGGTCGAGAATGGCAACCCTGAGTACAGAGGGCGCTAGAAATAAATTAGCTTGGAAGCATTTTCCATTCATTGGTGTCGAAGATGACCCCATCAATATTTCCGTCAAGGGGGGTCACACGTACTCCCCAAACTTCAAGTAGGGAGAGAAAATCACTCGCCGAAGGTCTTCTACAGTAATGGACATCAGTTCCAATCAAAGAGTGCCAATAAATAACCAAGACGTTCTTAGGGGTCTTTTTTTCTTCACAGTTCTTAACCCGATGTTCAAGCTTACTTGGTCAGGGTCACTGAGAATGAGAGGTGACTTTTTGGGGCAGATCGAACACGTGATAATGGTGAAAATCATAGGGGAATGAAAAATGACCCATTGCATGACTGGTTAAAACATAATCTTCCTAGAACAAGAGCACCTCAAGGACGAAAATGCATGAAATAAGACTTCATTTAGGGGCTGACGTAAAAATGTCGAGAGTTGATCTTTAGAAATATGTATTCGAGGATCAAGACAACTTCATAAGAGACGTGTTTCTGATTTGAGCGGACAACGGGATTCCAAAAACCTTTTTTTACGATCGAAAGTTCACTTTAAGAGACTCAAATTCAGTCCATTGCATAAAACCTGGTCATAATAAAAGGGTACAATGGATCCTTTCAAACTTTTGCTAAGAGGTTTATTGAGTGTATGTTACCGGAAAGAAATCTAGAACTCTCTGAAACCTAGTCAACAAATTAGTAAATTGCTTATAATAAGGATAATGGAGCACTAAATGTCTTCGAGACTTTGGCAGATCTTCTGGAATCAATAACTTGGGCTCGCACATGGCGTATGAATATTCCACGAGATAATTAGCATGCACGAATTTATGAACTGAGTTAAGATGAATGACCTCCGATTCCAGTTAAGATGGAAAATATTTTCACGGATTCCTTCCGAAATTCTCTGGAGCAAACTATCCTTTGCCCCCACTTTGACACAAATGGCGATGAGCGACTCAAAAAGGTGCTTAGAAAGAAAAATCATCCACCTTCGTGGTGAGGAGAATGAATTATGTCGAACACGAATACGATAAGATCTGATAGCGATCTCATTGTTCAATGTCCGCTCTCCACATCTTTAGGACTGTGTTCTTACAATATTTTCACACGCTCAAGCTTCATCGAGTTCAATTTCGAAAAGTCAAAATACCATTGGAATATGTAAAAATCTATGAATTGTTGCTCATACGAATACAAGACAAAAGAGTCTTGATATGAAAATCCCGATAGTTGTTTACGGACATTCTTATTTCCATTTTTAACTATATGAAAGAGTAATCTTGTTGGTGACCTCAATAGTTTTATATCCAGTCTTCACTGTTCTCGTCTTTTGGTATCTATAGACTGTAGCAAGTATTGTAGTAATCACATTAGAAGAGCTCGGAAAACGTACATTATGCCGGACACATTCATCTCGTGTATTCTAATACTGGGATTGTTGGCATGTCCTACTTTAGAAAACGTTAAGACATTATTCCTAGGAATGATGTGTTATTAATGGTTGATTGATTTCTTTCCTAGTTATGCACCTTCATCAATGTTCCGACATTTCCGGATTCGGATTTAGGTGTGAAAATACGCGTAGCCACCAGGACGGTTTGGGAGTCTCGCGATAATGTTAGGAAGTCATCCAGATCATAACGAGACTAATGTTATTGCCCAGCATGACAAGTCATACCTTGATCTTGCGTCAGAGGACGACAATGAGGTTGATGGGGATAATCATTCCGCAACAAATGAATGAACTTTGTGCCTTAAAAGGCACTTTTTAACCTGCTTCTTACATTATCCACC
>CM021312.1:13779496-13806307 GCA_010645155.1 Tigriopus japonicus | reverse complement strand
TAATTGTAGCTCGAGATAGGAAAACAAAAACAAGGCTCAATGCTATGAAGGAAATGCGATTGGAAGTCTCTCATATTTGCATATACCCCACGATTGGCGAGCGATTCCCCACACTTCCCAATAATAATCCTTCAAAGCTCACATATGTGGGTTCCTGTGAAACAATGCAAATTTTGAGACATCCAGGGTTGCCATTTGAAACATGTTTCCAAGGTCTTTGGGTCAGTCTCTAAGCTGAGTGACAAGTTTCAACTCGGATTTTGGGCGACCCTGAGTTGATGTGGGCGTGAAATTTCCTCACATGAAGGCGAAAAGCGTCCTGGGAAGAATTTGAAACCTGCCATTCAACTCCTTGCGATCCAACTTGCTCAACATTCCTCTTCTTTCAAGTAGATCGGATACTTCCGATCTGTGACATACGTGCAAAAACGATCATGTCCCGTTGCATTTTCCTGGAAAACTAGTTGTTGGGTGAGGGCCTCATAAAAGTCCTGATACAAATTCCAAACAAAGCCATCACTTGAATTTGAGGGGTGTATGCCTGTACACCTATTGAGACGGCGAATATGATTTAGTGGTTCTTCAAATTGTATCAAGGGCATTGTGCCAAGTCCAAGTTCAAAGAGCAATTAGCTTGCCCCTCTGCTGAAGACTCCTAACTTTACTGGACGTGATGTGGTACACTCAAAGCTAATGAACTAATGTGAAACCTAGCGCTTGTTACCCAATATACAATGTTCAGCAGAGTGAAAATATAAACAAATATTTGGGGAGAAAAAATGAGATGGCAAGAGAGTTTTTGTTCTGAAAAATGTTCATTCTTCAGTACTAATCTGTAATATGATGGCACTATAACTAACATTGACTTGTCTGTTCAAAGAATATGCGTTAGCACACTTAGGATGGCAGTTAACATTAAAAAGCGCTTCAAATCCCATGACCATTTTTTCATCATCTGTGAGCAAAATTTACATAGAGGTATGTATTATGTTTTGAAATCTACTTGTCCAGTCTATGAAGGGATCCCTTGCTTCCTGGTGGGCAATCTATCCAATCTGGCAAGAAAAGGTCATTTGCGTCTCATAATCCAGATCAAGAGCATCCCTGCGGGAACTCAATCATACAGGGTTGCCACTGATTCGTTCTCGTGTAGTTGAGTATTGATTGTTTAAAATATTCGGCCAGTTGTAATCGTGACCCATGGTGATGATCAGTAAAAGTTTAATTGGCAAGCCTGTTTTTGTTCCCTGCTCATGTTTTACCAATTCTTTACCTCTCCTCGGCTTTATCTGAATCTACAATCTTAATGAGTGCTAAATTGTTCTTCTCCACTGGCCGCTTGTAACATATGCATTCATTTTTATTGAGCTACCGCTAAATGGTGTTTTCCAGCTCAAAGTACAAGTAAACAAATAATTTGAAGTGCAAGTTCAAGCTACAAAAAATTGAAGTTGTTTGACTAAGGTCAAAGAGGTACATTTTTGTGTGCTATTGAGACAATCAATAGATTATTTGCAGAGATAACCAGAGCAGTGTGGCTCTTGGCATTAAATGCATACATCAGAGTTCAATCGAAATTAGAACCAAGCATTGCTTTTGAGTTTCATTGTGAATGGCAAAATGACAACATGGCTAAAAATTCGGAAGATATTGAAGATGCGGATTTCTTTTTGTTAAGAAAGAAACTCAAGATGTGCTTTATGTGTATTATAAAAACCACTCTAGTTCTTAAATTTGCTTACTTTTGAGGTCCACTGCCAAAACACTTTTTATTTAATATTTACATTTCTTTGTTGATATGAATGAAATGTCTTGTTAGGAAACATACTACTTGAGATTAATGCATTTTGGAAACGTGTCTTGCTCATGCACTAACTTGAGCTATCTTTTTTGCATTTTGGGAGTGTTTCAGGGTCAGTGGCAATTTTCTCAATCCAGAGTAGTCATTAAGCATTAGTACAGAGTATATGCGTATATCAAAGATCTTGGACAGGGACAAATCTCACAGAGATGTACCTAGTTAGGAAAATT
The DNA here is from genome assembly GCA_010645155.1 of Tigriopus japonicus. Lineage (NCBI taxonomy): Eukaryota > Metazoa > Arthropoda > Copepoda > Harpacticoida > Harpacticidae > Tigriopus > Tigriopus japonicus. The sequence goes on along the minus strand of CM021312.1, from coordinate 13,804,276 downwards.
ATAAAGTTGGCACAAGCACGAATTCGCAATTACAACGAAAAAGTGGGATAAGAAATTAAGTGATTCGAATCGCCGGAATGTCAGGAGAGGCACATAACTTGTCCCTAATCGGTATGGTTCCTGGCTTGAGAGCTCAAGGTTGACACTAATAGGGCTCACTTTAATTAATGGACTCCGTGAGAGTTAGCTATTTTGAAGCTCATAACGTCCAGAACATGGACATTAGACACCAATTTCAATGGCATCTTTTACCATTTAACTGCGAGTTTTAATTGTCGTGGAAGGGAAAATATTGGCAACAAAGTTTGAATTCAGGGATGCCAAGATCAGTGTTTCCTGGTGGTCTAAATCGAAAACAGTTCAAAGATAAAGCTTTCAAAGCAAAATATTCTTACCCAAGAAAGCTAGAAAATTGCGGCACAAAATACATCACGTCACTTAGAAAAAAAATAGCCCCTAATGGATGCATGAGAATGTCACTGACAGACATTTTTCTTGCATACAGCTTTGACGTTATGAACAGAGACAAGAAACAACGTGATTCCTCGACCAGACAGAAAAATATGCTCTATTTAGGAATTTGGGAATTTGGCGACTTTCGCAATTGCATATTTTTCATTCCCACAGTCTCATGTCTGGATATGCTCCCACAATCTAGCAACACTGGCCAAAATTTGTTGTCAAATTCAAACGGGAGTTTGAACGAGAATTGCTCTGATTTAAAATATTGTAAGGTGGGCGTGTTGGGTGGTTCAAAGAAGCTCGCTTAAACAAAGGCAATAGAGGTTGTTACACGACCAAATAGGCCTTCCAGATTCGACATGAACTGGATGTCTGTTGAACGCAGGTACAAGAGTAACATGATTGCTCAATTTGTCAAGGGATTAGAGACAACTTGGGCTCAACCAGAACTGTCATCGATTGTGGGTGTAGCTTTGCAAAAGACAGACTCACTCAAACTTATTGGAATCACTAGCCCTGAGATTGAGGTGGACTCTTTTTCAGGTTTATAAGATTTAATGGAGCCAAACACTTGGTATGTGCAGTAGTTTTACGACGATGGCGGCTTGTCAAGACATGTTTGCGTAATAAACAAACATTTGCGTGTAAATCAAAGGAAATGCTCCGTCTTAATCACATCATAAAACCGTTTTTTGTCGAGAAACAAATTTGAGCTTCCTTTGGATGACAACTCGAAGGACAATAATTTACATTTTAGCCTCTTGTCTTTTTTATGCATTCTCCACACCCAAATGACTCAATGTCGCTGAAAAGCGTTATTTGAGGCGCTAGGATGCTTCCTTTGAGGACGCCACGGCAGAATTTTGGCACCCTATTCACCACACTCTCTTTGGTATCTGTCAAGATGCTTCCAAGTACAGTAAGAGAGGCCTGAAAGGGAAGATGAAAAATCCGATTCACAGAAAGTGCCCCATCATTTTCCAGGAAGTCCCTCCTCTCTTCCACTTTTAACGTCAAACCAGGACAATAGCGATGACCAATACGTCATTCGTCCAGCTGATAATTACGAATCGGCTGATTCCTTAGCCAAATAGATTGAGATGTCCAACCTTGAGAGCTGAAAGAAAACATCACTTATTCCCACTTGAGAGTTTAAAAGAGTTCCCTTGCGAATAAATCCTCCCGAAAAGCGGGACTAAAAAGTGAGAGGCCACACTTTTTTAGAGTAAATATGACAAATTGCTTTGAGCCTGCTATTAGCTTCATATTTTTAATTGCGGGTGTTGCTTGTATTGGCAACATTTTCTGGGCCTCTTTTTCAATTTCCGACGTTGATCTTTTTTCTGCAGGCAGGTCTCATTCACCAAATGACAGGCACCCTGTTTACATGTTTCAAGTGTCATTTGAAACCTGGCTTTGTGCACATTTCATCTTTGCTTCTTGAAGAGACTTGGGCCTCGACATTTCCTTATCGTCGTGATGTTCTAATTACTAAATAATTACAAATTGCACATCCTTCTCCTCTTCGTCTTCTTTTTCATAGGGATTAAGGCGAACAAAGAGATTTAGAAACTTGTTAGTAAATCTTTTTACCCTTGACCTGTAATTGAGGGGTACTCGAAATGTACCCTCTTTGTCCATTGATCACAAACCGTCGGAAACTGGGAAACCTTCATGAAACCAGCCCCAAAAAGCGAATGAATATTTTATCATTTTTTACGTACTTGTACAAAATACTGTCTGTGCAACTGTGCATGTGTATTATTTAATGATCAGCAGCCCAACAAAACCATCTCCGCCTTAGAGGCAGCCATTACATTTTGATGACAAACTCCACCCAAACAGGGTCGCCATTTGGCCCTTGATATAAATCAAGCCTTCAAAAAAGCCTTTTTAAAATGCATTTTCAAGAAATACTAGTGGCACTGAAATGTGTCAACTGGAAAGTGACGATGTCAGACGCTTTACGCTGAAAGACTTAAACAGACATTGATGGAATTCTGGCAAACCTGATGCATGTTTTCTTCCGTTTCCTAGGCAAGTTATCCAGAACAAAGGGGCCGTTTCCTGATTTGAGCACGAATACAGGCAAAATTGAGTGAGTGGGCCCCAAAGTGTAACTAAACCGCAAGAGCATCAAAAAGCCATCGCAATATCTGGGCAAACATGATTGAAAGGTGGTTTGTGGAGTCGGTCGACCGACGCAGATCCGCTTCTAAATTTAACGGATATGATCCTCTTCCGTTAGAAAGATCAGATGATGCACTTATAGAAAAATGAGGACGTCCAATCAGTCAGCGGAAACTCAAGAAAAAATGACCGTGAGGATGAGTTGTGGCGTGTATCTGATGGAAATGTCACTTTGTCACACGTCGTACTTTTTTGCTTGCATTGTGACCTACACACGTACTTGGACGTCGTGCAAATGCTTTGACGCTTCATCATCGTGGTGATGCTCAGCCATCACACGACTAACGAACTCATTGCCACAAACTCAGCATTTTCGCTTCATTGACTGTCCCTGAGTTGTCAGAGGCAATTCTTCTCCGAATTACTCATCTTCAGTTGGGAAAGGTCCAAATTCGTTTTCTAAATGGTTGAAACGAAATCTATATAAGAGCCTCTTTCTTTGAGTAGACCGTAATAAGGTTGCGAGGAATCTGCGGAGTCATTGACGCTCATTTTCTATTCTTACTCCTGTTGTGTACATAAGGTTTCGAGAGTGACATTTAACGCCTCTAAAACCTGGTCAACAAGTTTTGTTTCCAATTCTCTTTGACTTTTGAACGTTTGGAACGACTTCTTTTTTGATGAAGTAGAAGCAACAATGCCATTGACACTTACTTATTTTCTCTATACCGTTGAACCACATTTTTGAGAGTTCTGAGAGTGATGCATAACATCAAATCACACATTTTCTAAAACCTATCCAACAAGGTTTTCAAAATCATATTTGAATTAAAAATGACGGGGAGAAGATGTTCACAAAGGCCTTTTTTGAGAGTTTTCAATGCCATGGACACTTCATTTCTGTTTTAGCCTTTAGTAAATTAGGTTTTGAGAGTGAATCGTAACCTCAAGACATTTAATCTCTGAAACCTAGACAGCAAAAGTTCTTCAAAAAAAGCATTTTTGGCGTTTAAACCAAGGCAAAAAGTCCCCTTTTTCACTTCTTTTGAAGGTCAAAAGTCGTGCTTTGTGACTTGAACATTTGACCAATGATTTGAGTCTTCCTTCGGCGCAAGAATTCGCAGAAGGATGCTTTAACCCTGGAACAAAGTTTACTAGGGGGAACTGATGCCAGAGCTCTTTAGGTAATGTGGCCAGTGACTCTTTTAAATGTGAGTCAAGTGACGTGCATGTTTCCGAATGACAAGACGATTAGCCAGGTTTTGGTAATCCCTGGCAAAAGGGAAGATCATCTTCCTCATCATCATTATTATCCGTGTTTCGGTTAATCACTTGATTACCAAGACATCCAAGTTTTCTGGACACATTCTTCCTTTTCCACAGGCCTTTTTAGAGGGATGTGCATGGAGTGTGTATAAACTATCTAGGACAGCTAATATGTAGGATCCTCCTTTGTCAGCCCTTCATCTTCGTCTTGAAGGAGATGCAAAAATTGCCATGCAGAATGCGGAAAAGTGACTATTGCAAAAATATCCGAGCAACACCTCCGATCTGAATCGCATAAGGCAAATTACCTTAGACCTCTTAACTCGTTGCCAACAGCAAAATTAAACCGACAGCCAGCTTTAAAAAAACCATTCCAATGGCTTGACGAAAAAGAAATAAATCGATCCTGCTTGAAAAACGATAAGAAGGTAGAAGTAGGTAGTTCATATTTCTTGAAGTGCAACCGACCGGATTTCGGTGCATTTCACCCGCTTTGACGCCAGCAAAGTCGGCTTGAGTTTTATCGCGAGTGACGAGGATGTGAAAAGAATTGGGCCAACAATTTGGTAAGGGTAAAGTGATCTCTATTAAGCGACCTTGCATTGTGAGTGCACGGTCACAGCAATAACAACAACCACCACAGAAGCAGCAACGCGATCTCTGAGGCCACCAATAGCTTTGATGAACAGATTGCAACGCAGGTATGGAGATAATTTGAACACCTCAAGTCCCCAATATCAACGGTTCAAATTCCAGAGATACGAGGGGGGTTCTAGACAAAGCCAACTTTTTTAAATGTATGTGCATTGAAAAAAGTTTTTTCCGGGACAGTTTGTAATTAAAATTAGATTTAACCAACTCGGGCTCTAGAGATAGTTCTTTCAAAAATGGCAGAGGAATACCCAAAACTATTTCACGTGAAACTATTTCAATGTGAAAACTATTTTCACATTTTTTAAACGCTACATTTTTTTAACTAGAGCTCGATGGTGTCAGCAAGACCAATAGAGGAGACAGTTCATCAAGTTCAAATTATTGTTGGATGCAAACTATTTAATCAGGGGTTCAATCTTAAACACAATTGCAGGCAAAACAAAAGAGTGAAATTCAGTCGGAAATTATTACTCACTTGGCAATTGTCAACTTAACTATGCGGAAGTATGTTATCTTGAACAACACATCAGTTTTAGTGCAATGACCTAGTGTTTACTTCCTAATTTTCAATACATCACCACAAAAAAAAATATTTAAGGAGTCCATAGCACACAAAATACGGACTAATCTGGTCGAGCCAAAAAACATCGTTTGAGTTGTAATGTTCCTCGCATTTCCTCAAAATTGATCTAAAAGGTAGGAGTAAAGCGTTTCCGAGTCACGAGGAACGTGATCGATGGATGACTGACCTTAATGCCGTTTCCAAATCAATTCAATCCGCGGAAAAGAGACATTATCAGAGGGTACATCCTTTCGAGCTTCAATTTCATTTGTTAAAAATTAATTATCGTACTTCAATCCCTCTTGACATTGTTTTCTTTCTAATTGAACCATCCGCATGAAATGCCGTTTGTTCGGGGAATCAACGACTTAATTTTCAGGGCTTTAAAATTCGTAAAATTTACATAGAACGATAATCTTGGGATAAAGAAACCCTAGTCTTCATAACATTGGATATTAAGAGAATCCACACACCCAAAACCTCACCACAATTTTAGCCTTGGACTAAAATCATACTAGTCCGACCTGAGGTTTATCAACATAGACTTGTCTGGTTTCATGATGGAAGGTGAGTTTTAAGAGGAGCCTTAAACGTTCTTTTTACGCTAACACTAAACTTCATCAAACTTTTGGGCTTTTTACCACAAAATGGCCACTATAACTTTGGGACATTGGTGTTAGTTCAATCAAAGCTGGATTTGGGAATACTTTCCGTCCACACCAAAGTTATTTTAATATTAAGGGACACAAAGTACTTAATGCAGATTTCGGTCATTTGCAAATGATTTGTATTTCGAGAGTTATTCTTATATCAAGCATTGAGTAGCCTCAAATCAAAACGTACCGAATGAGGAACGAAAGTTGTCATTCAGATTCTAACTCTCGAATGGACGATGGATATATTTATGCCTACGTAAGTACATCATGTATGAAGTGTTCTTGGCTCACTTCTCCACGCTTCACACTAATGTCGCTCGACGAGTGTAAAAGTGTAACGGCGTATTGGCATTTATTTGTCACGCAAAATTCATCCAACCTTTAGCTGAAAGGTGAAGCTGTGGCTGGCATGCATTGGAAACCGATCAATAGGAAACTCATATGAGAGCCAGCCGCATGCATTCACCCCTACGCGTTCAATTTCGATTGAAGTTCGAAATCATTTCCAATAGCGCGTTTTGATCACAAAACAAGTTAGCCCTAGAGGATTGAAAAATAGACAAGAAATCAGCTGACTACGAAATAAGTGTTCTGTCCATAACACCACGGCAGTGTCTCCATATCTTGCGCGTTTGCGCCAATTTTGCCCTTGTGTGGGTCTAGTTTGCACAAAAATTTTGACACTGTGTGTAGTAAATTGCGCTTTTTCGACTGACATTTCATGTCAAAGGAAGGGAAGTTTCTAACTGTAAACTACAAAAATTGTCCATATATTTTGTCGTAGACTGCTATAAGGTGTCAAAGAAGCAGCTTGTAGAGGGACCTTTCTTCAATCTAACACTAAAATGATGCATACGATCTTTTTAAAACTTTTCAAATTCCTGGTCATCACAAAAAACAAAGTCAAATTCAGGGACCCTGATATTCACACTCGTGTTGTTCATTTCACAATTGATTGAGTAAACTTTTGGAAGAACCAAACTGGTCACAGAATATAACATACTTGTTCTTATTTGTTAGTAGCAAACAGTTGGCTTAATCCTTTTTACAACTTATAACTTCAGGGTTGACACAAATTAGAGGCCCACATAATACCAAGAATCACTCTTGACACTACTGATGTTATTTGAGTTCGATTTTTGGCAAAGTGCTGCAACATTGGCCCTTGTTTAGGCTTCTAGGTCAGAACACTTCTTGCAACCAGACTCTTCAAAAGGCAAGAGGCATAAGCTGCATGTCAAAAATGGCAGTGCTAAAAACTCAAAACACACCAGTACTTGGCACATTATGTTTGAGATCGTGAAAATATCAATTGAAGAAAACAGTTCTAGGGATCTTTAAATTCAAGATCTTTGATACTAATTGATTTACCGAGAACCTTTAATTTTGTTTTTAGAAATGATGGGCCACCAAAGAAACATGTGTTCTTTTGCAGAACAAAACAGAAATATTTTCTTTGAGCCCACAAAAGAAGCATTAATTTTGACGGATTCCATAGGCAGCAAAACAAAATGTTGGTTATACACCAGTACTTTTTAAGTTTTTCAGACTGCCAATTAACTTCATCATCTCATTTTCGTCACAATTCACGATAATAGTTTTTATGACTCTAAGCTAAAAACCTTAATCTTCCGTTTTTGTACCAAGAAAATCAATCCAAAAACGAGTTTGATTGCTGAATTTCTTCTTGATGTTATCATGGTAAAACATATCACCATTTGAAGTGAAATGGGTTTATAACATTTTTTTCATCAATTGAATACACTTGACAAAAGGCTTTAAAGTTGTCATGAACACGGATTCTCATTTTATGGAAGCAAAGGATTCCGGTGTTGTCTTCAAGATTGATGTGACTTGTTAGACTAGAATGCTTGAGTTTAGAAACAAGATACCTGTTTATCTTAAGAATAAAGAAATCTTGGGATCGGCTTCTCTGTGAATGTCGCGAAACCAAACAAAATCTCGCCTTGTCAAACAAACGTGTGATCCTTGGAACTTGTTTGCTTCGCGTTATTTTTGAATGTCGGACCAATTGTACGGAGAATGACGGAAACAAAGAGACCATGTGACCTTTTTTATGCGTATCCAGGCCAGAACAAGGAGCTACTGATGGTGAACAATGGTCGTGGCATCCCAAAATACATTCCCGAGTATTTCTCGAAACCCTTTTCAGTGTAAAAAAAGAGAATTGCAGCAGCAATTAACCGTAAACATCTCGCTCTGAACTTTTTCTGTCAAGGCAACATTCGCACTTGAGATATCTCACTCAATTCAGGGCCGTGGTAATTCAAGATCAAGCTCACACAAATGTGGAGAGGAAGAAATCCACAATTCCCAGATAATCGAAGGTAGGCAGAAAGAGAGAGAGATGGAAGTGATGGTCACACAAAAGACGTATTCGTCTCACCATCAACTCCACTTTGGCATACAGATCCAAGCTCTTAACTCTCAAGATCAAAAATGTGAGAGGAAAATGCCTCTTTTTCCTCCAAAATATAGGTTTCTTCACAGAAAAGGACGTTAAGATGGTCCAAACCTGATTTGAGGTATTCAAACTATCTATCGCGGTCGAGAAATCCACATTTTCCATGCATTTTAAAAGTCAGTGTAAATGGTACGTAATAAAAGGGCAGTTTAAATTTTTCAAATAATTCACTTCCTTAGTATGTTTTTTTTACAATTTCGGAAAGATTAAGAGGGCAATAGGATGGTTTTAGGATTGAAATTCAATGAATGATCCAAATGTGTTGTGAAAACCATGGAAAGAAGCAGGATATGAGAATAATGCAGTCAGAATAGGATGTAAGAATACTAGATAAAAGAACATTAACTGATAAAGTAATACTTTTGCCGCAGTGAAAGTTGGATAGAAGAATATTCCAATGAAGAAAATTTCTTGAAATGTGAGTGATTTTAACATCGACCAAAATAGACATTTAGTAAATAAAAAAACATAATATTTCATTTGCACAAGAACAACTTTTACTAAAAGATGATGTTGCCGCTTCAGGCTGGTCTACACATCAGATAAATCAACAAATATAGTGACAAATATTTGTCCTTGCGTTCAAAACATTTAAAGTTTCTAGTACTATGTTTGAGTCAAATAGAAAATATTTCAGGAAATATCTATCCAATTATTGTTTTTCCTATAAACAGCATCCTTTTTTGTACTTTTGTAAACTTCTTTTTATTTAGCACTAATTTGGCCTTCTCCTTTGAGTAATCTTGATGCTAATGTTCTATGGTTATTGAGACTTGCGTCAATGGATTTGTGAACTTCACTCTATTTTGCGCCTTGTCACTCAAGCCTCTTATGACGTTATGTGGGTTTCCCTTGTTTGAGAGGCAGAAACCATTGTTTTTTGGTGTTCAATTACGTTCCATAAACGGATTTTTACCTTGACCAAAAAAATATGGTTGGAAGGGTTTTAGCCATGAAATATCATAATGAGTTCATTGTTCCTGAATCAAAAGGTACTTTGCGGTTTGGTATGACAAACCTATTCAAGGGGCAACAACATGATTTTGTGGCCACCACAAATATGAAAGACCTTTTCGGTCACGAGAAACTTCGCCATAAAATCCATGAGATTGAATGTTGATAGGATATTGTTTTTTTACAAGAACAGGCCAAACCATCTCCTCCTCATGACCTATCCTAAATCAGTGATCCATGATTGGTAGAGAATGGCGAAACGTGCGGTCATTGTAAAAACAACGATGATAGCAATAACTTCACAGCCAAGCCATGAAATTCGGAAATGCAGGAAGTTCAGACAAATAATCCTTTGCTAGAACTCTGGATAATGTCTGATCGGTCTTTAAACAAAAGCGTCAATATCAGTTTACTTTTGACGTTACAAGGTCGACACCTTGATCAAGCTCTCATACATTGGCAGTTTATACTAGTCAAGAATTAAAATATTCGGGAATAACAAAGTCAAATAAAGCCATCCATGAGACAGTTTTGTACCAAGGGGTCCTTTTCTGGCATCTTTTTCTAAGCTTAATTAAACTTCAAATCTTCTATTTTGGAGATTTGAGCATCAAGTATTGAAGTAAGGTGCGTTTATCTTCACGTGTCTAGCTAGCATTTAATAGCGTGCCTACTGCCAATATCTAATCGGTCTCCAAGTTGTGATGAAAAAAAAAGAAGGCGTTAATCTAGGTTCTACCTTGCCTAAAGGGGTTTAGATATGGTCGCGAACAAAAATGGCGAGACATTGTAGAAATATTTACTTGAACCATTACCAAAGCAAAACTCAAGTCCTCAGTTCAAAAGTACTTCCAATGTAGAAAGAAGTTTATTACTTAGGAGTAATGCTTCTCTTGGTCTTCATCTCAAGAACACTTCTCCTGACATGGATAATGGATGCCGATAAAACACCCTTGAAAACATCGTGAGAATCCAAATCATGTTTAGCTTCGAGCTCTTTTCATTCAATTGTTGCCAGAGGATTAATTCAATTATCAGCACTCAGATTTGCGCGAACAGTTCAACAAAACTTGGAGACACTGCGTGAACAAACTGGATAATAGGGTTTGTCTGCATAGACGAGTCTCGAATTTCCTGTCTGATCTTTTCAAAAAAGGTGACGGAAGTTGATTTCTTAATTTCAATTTTCATGAGAGTTACTCACTTCATTTCGATATCTCAAAAAGGTTGTCAAATAATCATTAGGAACATTTTTTGCTAGTGAGCATTGCACATTTGAACAAAGATTTCTTTCATTCATTCCTTGCAATTGAAGCTGAGTAATATTGCAAAATAGAGTGAGACATTATGGTCAAGTCTACGGGTTAAAAAAAACTGCATTTAGAGAATTTCTAAAACCACACCTTCTCTTTTACATTTACACTCAAATCAGTCTTCCCCATTATACTTACATTGTCTTGTACTTGAACAAGTACTTGCCTATGCATGCTTCATTATTGAATTAGCGCAAAACAATGAAGTTCCCTCTAAATAAGAAGACCTACAGGCTTACCTCCATTTGTGTCTCCTTCATTGTCTCCAAATGAAAGTTGTCCATTGACCCTAAAGTTGGCCCCAAGCAGGGCTACAATGCACATAAAGTGCCAAATCGACGTCATGTCTGGCACAATAAGTCACTTTGATTCACACACCATTGCTCGTAGTCATACCTTCACCGCACCTAGGAGATCACCAAAATCCAATTTCTATTCAACCTTCACAATCGGCCCACAGATTCCAGATTGCTATTCAGATGATCTTTGGTCCGGTGATTATTTTCCTATTGGCAGTTTTGAGAATCCAAGGGAAAGTGCTTCTAAAATATTTTCCTTTCGGAAGGAGGTTAAAATATCAAGAGGGTCCTCTTTTTTTCCGTGAGATTGACCTTCGCAAATTTTCCGGGGAGTGAAACTTGTCAATAGATGAAGCTCACACCCGCGAGGTCTGCTAAATGTCAGGTTTGAATCAATAATATTCCTTGCCCTCTCAGGGTCAGCAGCTGACGAGACTCGCGAGTATTCGAGAACCGTAACCCGACACTCACCAATCACTATTAGCCCTTGTCACAGCACTCAATACCAAAGATGTCCCCAACGCCAAACGATAAGAAGCATCTTCTCACTTTGAAACCAATCTCGCAACTGAATCATCCTCAGGCCTGAGTTTTGACGCATAGCGTATGAACGACGGACGCATGGAAGATCGAGAAAAAAATGAACTTTGGTGGCGTACAACGTACGCGGACGATCGGTTGAACGGGCAGCAGACTTTGGAGCAAGCCTCCAACTCCTCCTTCCTCTTCTCGTCTTCCTTCTCAATGATGGGTTGGTGGACGTCTTCTCTGGAAAATACTGTATGTCTTCACTCCCATCTCCTTGAAGACGAGAGACACATTTATGGACACTGACCAAAATTTTGGGAGGCTCATCACTACAACTACTGTCGCTAACTATTTTTCGAAAAAAAATTGAAATAATTTGCGTGACCTCGGTCATGAAATTTCAGAAGTGGTGTAATGAAAGATTAATAACTAGGAAGGAGAATTTTGACAGTGTTGCACGTGGGTCTGCCATGCATCATTCTGAATTTGCCCCATTTTTTGAAGGAATATGTGACACAAAGTAACCTCCAGATGGGTGCAAAGGCCCTTGAACACATTGACAATTACGGTACAAGCCCAATTCCAGAGACCTGTATTTATGAGTTTTTGGGGCCCAAGTTCAATTTCTTTTTCTATCTTCCCGTCTCCAACGATGGCCGTCTTCCTGTGAAACGTATCTAATATGATTAATGTCCACACGAAGTAAAGCTCTTCCTTCTTTAACTTCTGAATGGGATTGTGTTTACTTTTCCGTAAGCAAAAAACACACCATTGCAAAACTAATTCAATTTATTTTCAACTTTTTACGCTTGCAATCGTGGCACAAGGGTTGAGCATTTGCCAACTTTCCACAATGCTCCGAGATTCGTTGATTCGCAACCCAGGTTTGCCGAGTCTTAGTGGTCTGTGGTACTAAATTACATAAAGTTGACATGGCCTTAGCAACTTAAAAGGTTGTAAAACAAACAAATAATTTAGCATAATTTAATCAATCAACATTTATTTAATATTTAGTCTACCAATTAGTTGTTGTTGACAGATTTGGACAACCCTTGAAAAGCGGGCTGATCAGGAATAGTATTGAAAAAAATATCTAACCCTACCATAAAAGCTAAAAGAGGATCAGCTCCTACATATTCCGGACGAAGACTTCTGGGCAAAAGATTGAACAAAAAGGAGCCCGATATAGAAGAGAGGTGAAATTCATTGTTCAAATTAGCCTCGATTCTTTGGGATTTGACAAATACGGTTACATAGGTAGTTTTAAAAATGCAAATGATGATCGAGGTTGACTGAAAACTTTGCTAATGATCACAAATTAAATGTGCAATTATTTTAGCATTTACGGCATCTAAAAATTTTATTACTGACTTGATGTTATGAAAAATTTTCATTACTTGGCTTTGCATTTTTCTGGTCCCCACCACTGCAAATTCTTGTCAGTTTTCGCCTTGTCTTCGCCAAAAAGCCTTGCTGAACATTGAAAGCCATCGTTTTGTAGTGTTCTACCTTTTTTCTTTTTTATTTGAAAAAAAAATCGGAGCAATGCTTTTTTCGTTTTTTCTTCTACACTTTTCTTCAAAAATGAAAGCTCCAACCTATTGGCAAGCGCAAAACAGCTAACAAAATTTTGGAAGTGATCGGCTGTAAGCTGTGAACTACATTTCCTGTTTTGATTTCAACAGACTGACCGCACATGCAGGGTCCGCCATAAACGCGGTTCCGCTTTAAAGGTCTCTAGCTCTCTCAATAGTGATCTGATAAAAGTTTAACTGATACCATCGGAAAGATCGGAAAGAGCAAAGTCTGCCATTTTCAAAAATGCTATATTTTTCATAATTGGTAGGATATTAAGGTATTTTTTCACATAAAACTACATGAAGTGCTCTCCATTAGTAGCCAAGACCTTGGCAATTCTGTCCCTAACCGTTGTACACATTTGACTGGCCTTGGAGGCATCTAAGACGGTTCCCCAGGTTTTTCGATTATGGCCTTTAGGACTTGGATGTTGGGGTGCCTCCTGGTCACGCCCTCCACCGCGGACCACACCTAAAACTCCAAGGGGGTTTAAAAAGTTGGGGTCAGGGGACAAGGGTGGCCATAATTCTTTGGGACAGAAGGCCTCCGGCCCTCAGTTTTCAGAGAGGTGATCCTGGATTGCATGCACAGTATGACAGGGTGTCCTGCCTTGCATCAGGACCACCTTCCTCCTGTACATGGGCCCATATTCTGAGGCGTAACATAACCTTTTCATCACTTCCAAACAATCCAAACACCATTATGGATGCCAGGTGATTGCTCTTCATGACTGCTTGCAAGTTAACTTATGCCTTTTTAGCCATCACCCTCCTGTTCCTCTTGTTGACCACCTGGTCCACAACAAAGAGCTTCTCATTGCTCCACAAAACCACTCTCTTGCTCCCACTTCTGCTCTCATTCCCCCTAAACCAGTCCTCCAGCTTTTGGCACCTCTCCATCCTCTTTTCCGCCGCCATTTTGGGCAGGAGGGGCTCTTCAAAGTCGCAAGAGACTTGAAGCCGGCGGCCTTGACAATTATAGTGGCAGATGCCTGAGGGCAGTTGCAAGCATCGGCAAACTGTTTGATGTTCAAGACAGCTTGCTTCCTGACCATATCTTTCACCTTTGTGATGTTGTTGGGGGTGACTTGGCTGACGGGCCTTGCCCCACCCATGGCGAATTCGGTCTTGCTGTCATTGGCCTTGAGAGTCTTGATGACCCTATGGAAACTTTTTACATTAAAACCAATGGTCTTGGCAATCTAACGGTCGATTTTTCCGGAGTCGTGCATGGTCTTAATGACTTCACGGTTGGCCCAGACTTTGGCATTGCTGCTGTTTGGCATTTTTGGCACCATGCTGAAACGGAGCAAGAAAACTAAAATCCTTGCCACAAGCCCAATTTTGGTCATAGAAAAGCCTGCTATAGCTCATATGAAAGTTTAATTGTAGCCCTTTAACTTATTGAAACTTATATTTTTATATAATTGACCTCAAGCTCACCAGAGGTCGGCCGCAAAGCACTTTAAGGTCCAAACTTTGATCCGGCCTAGACCGGTTGTGTCCAGTGAAAGGATTAAAAATTCTTTTTCAGCTGACACTTTAGATTAACTATTGTTTACATAATAGGTTTCATAATTCTACTTTCTCTACTTCCCACTTAAAATCTAACTCATAGCGGAATCGGGTTTATGGCGGACCCTGTAAATGTGTTCGAACTTGACCTCGTCTCAATCATAGTCAAGACGAGCTTGATGAAACGAGTTTTTTCAAAGCAGAGATCAAAAACCCTTAGCTTTTGCAAGCTACCTGTACAGCAATTCTCCTTGTTATGATACTGTCGCTCAATTAGCTGATGCAAAAATCCACCCATACTCTCCTCAACGTGTTTCGGCTTTTCCAGTTTATTTGTGAGTATCTCTAGTTTTTGATATTGTTAATAATTTTGGGAAACAAGAATAAAAGATTAGTATCAGTTTTGGAAGAGGCAAACTCCCAATATTTGCTTTCAACAAAAATATTTGTACATATGTAGCTGCTATTTTGGATCCCATTTCAACAATATTTGTAAACGCTTATTTGTAAACGCCTATTTGTCCTAATCTCTTGTTAAAGAAGAAAAGACAGGTGACAAAGTTTTTGCTTCCTCGTCAATATGTTTTACTCACGTTGTCACAATGAAAATCCAACGGAACATTTATTTGGTTGAAATAACCTCTCATTTCAATAAAATGATGGCACGTTAGGTGTATTTTTGTTACCTCTTGAGAAATACAATAACTTTGATTATCTCTTATGGGAGGTATCCTTGAAATAAATAATTGGATCAGTCAGTTCAGACGTATTCAATAGTGGATTCGTGGGGCCATATGGCGAGTGATATGTCAGAGCTTAAAATCCATAAATCTTGATTTAATTTGAGAAAGTTTCGCAATCATATTTTGAATTCAATTTTGTTCAAATTTTGAACTACTCCACTCTACCTCTGGAACCTCATACATTGTATCAAGCTCAGTCTTAAAACTACTGATGGGACGAGCCGGGCTTTTTGAGGCTTGAGGCCGATATATGCCAGACTTGTTTCAAGCCTTCTGGAAGTCGAAATTAAGCCGGCATCAAGCATTTCATCTCGAAAAACAACTTCAGAAGAGCGGAAAAGGCGAAAAAAATGATTTCCGCATCAAATGAGTAGTAAATTTCAATTACAGGTCATTTTTGTAACAACATATTTCACTTGAATTGGAAATCTGCTTGCATTTGCAAATTAGTTAAAAAGGGAAATAAGCTTGAAGGATTCAGGTAAAAGTGATGCTTAGATACTAGAGAAAGTAACAAGCAGCTTTTGGATCGTCACACCTATACCATCTTTTTTAAATAAGGGTATATGAAGGAGTAAATTACTGTTCTGCAATTTTGTTTCAGTTTATCTAAATTCATGCATTCTACTTTTTTTAACTGAACACACACATTGACAGAGTTTTATCCTATTTCATGTACAGCATTTGATAGAGTCAAAATAAATCTAGTTTTGAAATTGTTTCTTTCAGTTTTCGGGTAAAACATCAAATAATAATTAACAATTCTATGTAATATAAATATAATTGGCCAACAAATTGCTGATCATTTCTAGTGTTTCAAAGCAAAAAAAACGGAATGGACTTTGAAGGCTAATAGCTCATGTATTATTCAAGACATCAAAGTTTTTTCCTTGTACCTAAAAGAGCCAAGTTTTAGCTTTTAAAAAAAACTACAGCCCATTTCAAATAATTATGCACTCTGGAGCAGAGGGTCCAAAGAGAAATGTTACATCACATGAGATGTCGAAAGCTAGAAAATTCCAAAACAATGTTGTTATGATCAACAATGATCAAGAAAATTCAGGTTGATGTTATCATCCCTACCATTCACCTTTTTAGCATTCAACACAGTACTAGTAGAGCAAATCATTCCTTCAAACACAACACACATTTGTTCTGATGATGGTTTGATTCAAGTTTAGAGAAAGCATCAAATAAGATTCACCTCCATTCTCCGGCAAAGCTTGGATCACAAAAGGCACACACTTTGGGATTTCGTCTTGGATCAATTATTAATTACTGGATAGCGTACAAGCTGTAGTTAGGCTGACTTTACACGAGTGGCGGAATGTGTTGAATTTATGAGGAAAATGTCGCCATCACAACTGTTGAGCAGGCAATTAGTGTGACCAAACCTGCGAATCAAGACCAACTTTTTTAAACTCGTTCTTGAAGCCACAAGTTATTTTTTGTCCATATATGTATTGGATTAACCCCACTTAACGCAAAAGCTTAAATTTCTGTTCTTCCTACCAATGACTTATTCAATGTATTGGCAAAAACGTTGCTAGTTGAAATATTCAAATCCAAGACATGGTCACCTAGTGACGTCTTCGGTTCTTTCAAGAAAGTGACCACTAACAATAACAAAAAATGATCCAAAAACATTACTGAATTCCACATTTAATTCGTCAATTGCATGGTTGACATTTCCCTGGTCACACATTTCAAATGTTCCCGCACTTTTGTCTGCTCAACAGTTGGCGACCGGAGACACATTTTTAGGCTTACACTCCCTCTAGTATTAAAAGATCTCAATGGATTTTGTCCCCTTGAGTAATCTCCCACAAGGGTTACCCGATTTTGATCGTTGGAAGCCAACTTTTTAGTCAGCATTTAATTTTAAGAGTCAAATTAGCCTATCCAAGGATGACTCAACAAGGATTTAAGATGTCCTTGGCCTATCTTACAAGTTTGAGTCTCTGGCGAAAAGAAGTGGTTTGGATTAAGCCTATAACCGCATGCAATTGGTTTGAAAAATGTTTAATATTGTAGAAAAGGACGTAGTATAATATGGGGTAAAAAATGGCAGCACTAGAGATTTTCACCTTGGCATCAAGCCGGCGTCAAGCCTCTAAGTCCTTATTTCTTTTGGTACCGTCTCAAGCTGCTTGAGATCAAGGTGGTATCAGTCCTTTCACTACTTAAAACCACCTAAGCTTACTGATGCGAACAAATTGGCCATTTCTTTGTTTGTTTGTATACTTGTTTGGGTTTTCAGAATATTTGTGTTTGGGGTAAATTTGTACCATTCCCAAATAAAAACAGTGTTGCTGTCAAGATTTGTCATAATTTGCAAAAGCGAGTGTCTAGTGATTATTTTCGTCAAATAATTATTGCTATTGAAATGACTTATTGGTCCAAGACTTGCAAGACTTCCAAGACATGCAAATGGAACACTTACTTTTGAATTTTGAATTTTTTTCAAGACTTTGATTTTCTTTTGACCTTTTTCAACTCGTAAGGGATGTCATTGTTTGTTTGTTTGTTTGTTGAGGAGTCAGAACGCAGCTTCGCAGCTGCGATCTGATAGAGGCTGTCCGCCATATGGGGATATTGCCGCTCCACTTGGACAAGCTAACAAGCAAGCATTAATTTTTACCTCACCCTCGGGAATGACCCCAGGTTCGCCCATTTAAGCCGTCAAGGGCCGTGACTTCTGCATGTAACTTAATACCACAGGTCACTAGGACTCGGCAAGCCCGGGATCGAACCGGGGCTTGCCTAGTTTTTGGCATTGAAAGACAGTTCAATGCTAAATTTTGACTCCGAAGAGTTGAGTTTGGAAATTTGTGTGGTGCATTTGAAAGACGGTTCAAATGCTAAATTTTGACTCCGAAGAGTTGAGTTTTGAGGGTGGCAGTCAGCCGGGATCGAACCCCAGCCATCTGCACGACAAACCGACGCAGTACGCACTACGCCATGCCTCACCCCTAAGGGATGTCATTATTGGCAGCCTTGTTTTTCGGGGAGACCAAAACAAACAACAGCTGTTGCCTTCTCTTTCCTATTTGTTTGTTCTTTGTTTGTGATTTCTATTTGTTTGGTATGCTGTCGTTTGTTTGTCTTTGTTTGTTCTTGGTTATATTTGTTTGTTTCCCATCAGTACCTAAGCTTAAGAACTGTCCTATCCCTAGCCATTTGACTCCAAGAATCTACAGCTGAATTCGTCCGACCTTATTTATTAGAACAAAGGAGAATGTGTTGTTTCTCATTGTTGTATTTACCGCGTCACACTTGTCACCCGATATGAATATAAATACGAAAAACCTATATGGAAACGGATTAGTTATCGAGTTAAACTGTAAGTACATGTTTAGCCCGTTTTACCCCCTTTCCTTCTGTTATCGTTCCCGTGGGTAATGGTAAAATCTGTTTACCTTGAATGGACTCAAGCAAATGCCGACCTTTCACAATCTCAACTGAAAATTACCTACTATCAGATACACCAAAAAGCAAAAAAACAGCTTTGGAATAAATGAAACTTGTTTTGTTCAATTAACGGTCAAAACTTTTCTTTGCTAGGAGGAGCAATCATGAGATTCTTTGCCTGCGTTGGTTTTCTTCTAACGTTGTTTCTGATGATCGACTTATCTGAACCTCGAAAGTTTCCACGTCTCACGAGAACTTTCTCAACCGGAAGAAGAGCATCGAGTAATGGTAATCTATTGGGCCATCATGAACTCTCTGATAATTTCGCCTTTGAAAGTGGTTTTGCCGAAGATGATCCATCTAGTGAGGTTCCCATCCAACATAGCCCCTCTGATAAAAGTTCCTCATCTCTCAATCGAAGGAGATTTCATTGAGGCAATTCGTGCTTCAGAATCAAACCTTGCAGATCTCTAAAAATAAAGACTCTATCAATGGCGAAATGTGTTTTCGTTACCTGCCTAGGTGACGTTTATTTTCCTTATTCTACAAAAATGTTATCCACAAAACGGACCCAATGTTTTTTAATATTGAGGTTTAATTTTAACTATTATCAAAAAGTTTGATGTTTTTTGATAAGATGATATTCGAATAGTTGGCTTGAATTTTAAATGTGTTGAGCCGCTCTATTGAAAGGTATTGTTGCTCTGTTCAAAAATACACCTTCATTCTTTACGATAAGACAGGAAAATGGGAAAGAAAGGGAAATCTTTGGTGTTATACTTGTGGGCTAGAATTACACGTATTAGGTGTACAGTATTTAATAATAGCCTATAAGTGAAGCACAATGGATTCCTCTTTCTTTCCATATTCTTCAGTGTTAAGGTAAAGAAGGAAAATGTTTTAGCGTAAGCACGAACACAAATCCAGCTTCTTGTATTTATAGAAAGTTCCGGAATTTCATGGCTTGAAAGCCCATGAGAAGCAGAAGAAAGAGGAAGCAAAGTCACGCCTCTCTTTTGCTTGCTGTGAACTTTCTAGCTATGAAGTCCCGGATATTTTAAGGAATAGATGAAGCTTCATTACTATTCTTGCTCTGATTCAAAGGACACCTTCTTTCTTTGCCAAATGATGGGAAATGGAAAAGAAAGAAAGATTCTCTCTCGTGATTTACTTTTGGGCCAGAATTACACCTTCTTTCATTTTCTTCTGTCTTGGACCAAAAGAGTTCTTTTAATGAGAGCAAGAATAGTAGTCAAACTTTTATTATTCATTTGTGAGGATCTCAAGATCCGTTAGTTAGATATGATTGAGCCGCACTAAACAAGAAACTGTACTAGTTTACTGTATAGGGAGATGGACTGCTCCCTAAATCAGCACTAAGACGCCACCTGGTTTTAGTGTCTCCAGCTTTTGGGGTGGTGACTACCCTTTAACACAATATAGGATAATGCAATGCTTTGGGTTTTTGCGTGTTAGTTTCTCGATCATGCTAACTCGAATTGAATGTTAAATGCAAAACGTTGAAGCCAAAACCTTGGAATATTTTCTGTTGGTTAGGAGTAATTTTGCGTTTTGGAGAGACTGGAAGAGCTTTGATTTTGGTAGTTTTTGCAACGATTGTGGCGCAGCCTAATCAGCCTACAAAGTCCAAAATTCGTGCCTGTACTTTACATGTCTCTATTGTGTGGATGAATGGCCATTTGTATACAGGGTGTCAAGGAATTTATGGTGCACCCGATGAAATATGTTTTGATAATTAAAAATGAGTTGCAAAAAAAAAAGATTGCATATAAAAAGGACACAAATCAAAATGGTCACCAATCCTGCATGGCCTCCACCGTGCTCCTAAATTTAAACTTTGTTTCCCCCTATGTGAGCTTTTTCCATATGAACAGGGCTGAATTTGGACTTTAACAAGGCTCTGAAGCCCCAAGCTTTCTTCAGGAGGCCCCTTAAAATTGTCGCAGACATTTCAAGATCTCTGGCAAGCTCCTGATTGTTTGTCTCGGGATGGCTTGATATCATTATTCATTATGACCTCAATTTTGCCCTTTGTGTAAGTTTTAGCCATTTTACATCAATGTCATACAACTTGGCAAAGTCAAGGAGATTATCATTGGCAAAATCTAACTATTAACTTTAAAAAAAAATCATGATGCTGTGATTTTCTTGCTTTTTGAGCAAAACAAGCAATCAATTCCAACCTTTCTCAAAGAAACTTCTAGATGCTAATTCTCTCTCACAGATAGACAACCAATGTAGGAGAAAATGAATCAAAGAGATTTAGGGTGTAACGCCCTTTGGCACATTAATTTGATTCCCCTGGCCACAACAATATAATAACTTTTATACATTTGAGACTAGTGGAACTTGGCCTGGGATTGACAAAAGCCGCTTTTTGAATTCTGGCCCAATCAAAGCAAAATCTAATCAAACCAGTTGTCCAAGTGGCTATTCAAAGCTCACCTGCTTAATTTCAAATTGATCAACTGATATGTATGGCAATGAAAGTAATTTGAAGTACTGAGTAATGCGCGCTCTTCCAACCGAACAAGTCCCTAAAATGGATTAGTCTGGCCCAGGTTTGTGACAACTTTTTTTTTTCTTTCCGCTGGGGCCAACTTCCTTGTATGCATAGTAGTAAAATGAGCAAGTGCTTTGTTTCAAACATGTCTACGGAGACTTGCAGATGGCCTATAACACAAATGAGCACAAATTTTAACGTCCAAGAGACAGATATGCGCTGTCAAAGGATTATTTTGAAAAATTGTTGTCAAAATATTGAGTAATTAACGATTTAACACACTTTTCTCCCAGTTTTGGAACAACTTACATGAGGATAGGGTTCCGGCCAGCAGTTCCAGATAGTTCACATAATAATCAAAGTGAACAAAGGGATTAAGAACAGGGTAAATTTACAGAAGTTCATGTGAGGGAATCGTCATCAGAACACTAAAAATGGTGGCTTTTTCATGATGCTTTAAACAAGCCAAGCAAAAGGAAAGTGGAAGAGAAAAAAATATAGCAAATAGGAGCCTTTGAACAAAAAATATCCAGGGAAGCGTCAAAATTTTTGGCGTCAAAATTAGATGTTCCGCTCAAAGACAATGGAGGTTGTGATATTGAGCAGGTTTTGTCCATGAGGGATTTGGGAGTTGTCGTCCAAGATGAGCATTTCCAGTTGAAAGTGGGGAAGGCATTTCAAACGTGTGGCTGGATCTATCACACCTTCAAGTCCAAAGATAGTATTACGATGCTAACTCTGTACAAGTCGATTGTTCAGCCGCAACTTGAATTTGCTTCACCTATTTGGGCTCCAATGAGTTCAGCAGGTTTGCAAAAGGTCGAGCAGGTCCAAAGATGTTTTACTAGGAACATCACAGGAATGAGAGAGCTCTCGTATTGGGAGAGACTCCAAAAGTTAGGGCTGTGCAGTACTCAGAGAAGGTATGAAGGGTATCTGATACTGTATGTTTTCAAGAGCATTCATGGGCTCTGTGCTAACCCAGGATTTGAGATCAGTTGTAGCGATCATAGAGGTTTTACGTGCGTTCTGAGAGCACCTCCAAATCCAAGGGAATCGAGGCTAGTTCGATCAATGAAGTCCTCCTCTCTTCTTTATCGGGCTCCTTCATTGTTCAAGTTGTTGCCCATTAGTCTTCGTCGGGAATATGTAGGAGCTGATCCTCTAACAGCATTTAAGGCAGGATTGGACAAATTTTTAAACACTATTTCTGACCAACCCACCATAAAAGGGTTGTATAGATCTGCCAACAGTAATTCATTGGTAGATCAACTTTCATAAAAACAGTAATTTTATAAACTATATTAATCATTAATCATTAGCTCTCTTTACAGGGAATCCCATTCCTTGTAGCAGTAGTAAAAAATTGACATAAGTCATAAAACAAAAGTGCACAAGGATTCAATGAGCAATCATTTGATGCCCAATTGATGTCTCTTAAAGAATTGAAATTGTGTTCTTTCACTGTATTAAGTCAAATATCTTCAAACTCCTGATCTACTGACTTGCTTTGTGATAGTGATTGTCCATCTTTTGTTGAAAGCAACATGGTTTTTATCATTGGGATAGTTCTAGGGCATTCTTCCCCTTGTTCAGTGAAATAGATGTTCTTCTCTGTCTTTGTTTTTAGCACTTTATTGGGGTTCTAAAGACAAAAGAAGACTGTAAAATCTTGAAGAAAGATAAAAAGAAGATTTTTTTCGCATTCTACAAAGGGAAAAATGCCCTTAAACAATCCCAATGATAAAAACCATGTTGCTTTAAAAAAAGATGGACAATCACTATCACAAAGCAAGTCAGTAGATCTGGAGTTTGAAGATATTTGACATGATACAGTGAAAGAACACAATTTCAATCATTTCAGAGACATCAATAGGGCATCAAATGATTGCTCGTTAAATCCTTGTGCACTTTTGTTTTATGACTTATGTCAATAAAACGACCTTAATCCGAATTATTTTGCATTTCTTCATGAACTCCAGGCTATCACGCAGGAAAATTCACACCAACGCGGCAACGCACCTTCGCTCGATCCCACTCCACGTAAATACAGTCCTCCTTGGTTGGCCCACATTCTCCCCTCAAATCCACAAGAAAATGTGGTTAAATGGAGGAGACGTGGCGTCGTGGTTAGCGCAGTTTCCTATAGTGAGAGAGGTCCCAGATTCGATTCTCCTCCCCGACCTTTCTCAAGGAAACTTTTAGACGTTAAATTCACACCCACAGACGGAGAACCATTCTGATAGCGGACATGAGATTGCCTATCGGAACAATTTGGACGATGTGATGGCTGGCTTCGCTGGCCGGGCGAGGCTCAACCCTCCGACCCTAGCACCAACAATCCAAAAAAAAAATGCATATCTAGGATTGCTAATGGGAAAAGTAATCAAAGATATCAAGCTGGTTCTCTCCAAATTGGCCTAGCGAGGCCCACAAAATTTGACTGGTTTTGTCTGGGGCCCACCAACAGTTATTGTGAGGTTCAGGGGCCCACAAATTAGCGATCAAAGAGCTTTGAGCCCACTAGTACAGTGCTATGGATGGCTCTCGGGCCCACAATTTTGGACTTGCTCCATAGCTCTTGGGCCCACCAACGACCACCCTTGGGTCCACATTTGGGCCCCTTGGGCCACGGGCCACCGGTTGCCGACCCCGGGCCTAGCTTATGTTGTGAGATCTGCAATTCGAAATCTCAATTGAACCTCAGACAAGTGCTCTCAGATTTGGATAATAATACAAGGACATCTTTAGATATGGACAAATGTCGCAGCTTTTTGTTTTGACTATCCTTGGTCACAGCTACTAAGGCACGCTGCCAATTCAGCCTGATTTTACCAACAGCCTAGAAGGACAGTTTTCGGTTGTGTTGGAAACAGTTGGATAACAGATGAGCACCTTCCTCCTTTTTTTGAGCGTGATCAAACTTGAACTCGAAGATCGAAAAAAGTGCTTTTGATTAAGGGGAGAGGAAATACAAATATCCTTCGAAATATGTTTGAAGCAAGTTTTCAGTGGCAGTTTTAGTTATTGCTAAGTTTTAAAGTTGAAATTTGAAATTAGACCAACAAGATCCAGACAATGAATACCATTTCTCATTTAAACATATTTTAAGCCCACTTGATCATCACCCTGGGTGACCAAGACTAGTCATAACAAAGCTTCGACCTCAATCCATTATTTTTCGAAATCCTTGGGTAATATTACCAAATCTAGGTAATTTTTGACCCCATTTTGGTATAAAAATGTGTCAATTGGTAAATTACCAAAACACCGAAATTTGAGTAATTTTGAAGTCCAAGCTCTCAGACACCTAAATTTTGTTCATGCAGGGTAAAATTTTGCGAAAAAAAGTCTTAGTCTATACTGTGTTTTGAGCATTTTTGACTCACCTCCCTAAGAAAAGTCATTGTGAGGTAATCTTTCTGGCCCAGAATCTAAACAAGGACCAATGTCGCAACACTACCAAAAATCGTACCATCGAGCTCTAAATACATCCTTACAAAGGGCATTTTTCGACATCGAGAGCATTTTGGACACCCTAGTGTCCAAAAGTGTCCAAAAGTGTCCAAAAGTGTCCCAAAGTGTCCAAAAGTGTCCCAAAGTGTCCAAAAGTGTCCAAAAGTGTCCAAAAGTGTCCCAAAGTGTCCCAAAGTGTCCAAAAGTGTCCAAAAGTATCCCAAAGTATCAGGGTGGGCATTTGA